>OX411728.1:1200000-1593893 GCA_948252095.1 Dicycla oo
GATATTGGGTTCGATTCCCAACAATAACATTGAAGATAAATGAACACAACAATCAAGTTGTGTTCATTTTATAAAGTATTTGTTCGTAAAAGGTAATTAATATAAATATAATCCAACTAGCCGCTGCTGGGAGGCGACGCGAGACAGCCTATTGTGGTGGGTGACCCATGTAAGGCCCTTTTTTTTGTGGATGGGAAATCATCAAATAACTTCTCCCGCTCTGGGTGGAGCGGAAGGGCGTGTTAGACTTTTACTGACTAAAACCCACCCGTGTTCCTTCAGTTGCCTATGCCAGGGCCACGGTATCTTTTTCAAACAACCCGCGACCCCAGCGGCATCGGCCCTATTGGACCCCATCTCTTGCTGACATCTCTTTGAGGCGCGCGTGGAACACAACGCGCCGTCGACCCGGGCCTGGTCCTCACCGGACGGCGAGCTACCCACTACTCACCGTCCGCAAGCCCGCGCCTACGGTGGCCGGGAATCGGCTATCGATTCCCGCCGCCCAGGGCGTCTCCTGCGGCGACTGAGGGCGTGAGGCTGCCTCTCCCTCACGCGTTCCGCCTCCTCCTTCGCGAGCATTACCGCTTCGCAGAAGGAGGTGACGGCCTCCCATGCACTCTCGCTCCGCACCATGGCCTGGACCAGGCTCGGACGCGAGAGATCGCCGCCGCCGATCGCCTCCGTGAGAACACGGCGGTGCTCTGCCCAAGCCGGGCAGACCTCCACTGTATGCTCCACCGTGACCTCTAGGCGATCCACACAATGGTGACACCCGGGCGTTTCCTCCCGCCTTATGCGAAACAGGAACCTCCCGAAACTACCGTGTCCGGTGAGGACCTGCGTCAGGCGGAAGGTGAGGACGCCGTGACCCATGTAAGGCCCTGCTGTTTGTTAGGCCGATTTAAAAAAATCTCAGTTATTGTTGTGTAATCGCGATTTCGCTCTTCTCACACAAAGATCCATCCAACTCAAGGACACATACGCGGCGCCGTGTCGCTATTTGTAGCGCTGCTATTTGTGCGGTGCAGTCCTTCACTTTGTGGAAGCCGGTTATGGTCGCTGAAATTCTAATTCCCACGTACAGCAAAACGTAAGTTTTCAAGTAATAATACTGGTATTTTGGTGCAGATTTTTTACTCTGCATTGATATACTATGATGATTTTGGTTTGCTATTGAAGAAGGAATTTATTACTTAGGCATGTTTCAATATAATAAGAAAACTAGTACTATTCCTAGGCAGGCCATTGTTTCCTTGTAAAGCCAATCAATAAATTAACGGTCGGCCTTACTAGAGCACAACTGGACTTACGAGGAACATCGTCCCAGAATTATAATGATGAAAGAACAAATTGTGAATGTGTACTACCTTCATAGGTACATACGTATCAGGGGAACGGTAAAACTATGCGTAAGCAATATATCTAACCATTATCCTTTTAATCATTTTACGAACATTTTGGCCTTGCAAAGAACGAGTACCTAGAAAAGCCGATTTGGTTTTTTTTTAGTTTATTATTTCATTAGGAAAGTTATTTGATTCTTATCTGGTTTCGTTATATTACTCAGCAATACTTTTTTTTTACCAATTGCATGATTACATCCTTAGTCTTCCTATATCGTTCTAGGTGCTATCCAGGGTTCACTATCCATTTGCATAAAATTTGTTTATCTTAATTATATTTAGACATAACATGTTTTACACATAACAGCTCAGGTACGAATAATTATTTGAATATAAAGCAACCTAACCAAACCGAAATTCGGTGTGCCCAGACGTCGACCGTCTAGGGTTTAGCTTTTCGGGTCAGGTAAATTAGTCTACATGATATATATGTGAACATAAATAAACTGTAAAACAATAATGGCAAAGTATTATTATGCCAAAAAGAATTATACCAAAATAGTTATGCCAAAGCATATTAGGGAAAAAAAAACGTTATTCGAAAAGAAGGGGTGCCGCTGTCCAGAGAATAATTTTTACGCTAAAAAACATAAAACATTTTTAAATAGGTATGTTCGTTTGTTGTATCGCCAGTTTTATATAAAATGACTGAATTATTATATCGGCTATATACGGAGCCCTGTTCCTAGCAAGGCCAATTACGTGGAAGAGTTTAGTAAACCTAGAATTTGACACAGATTTATTTGCTCTATGGAGCATAATTAATATTTTTAATTTTTATGTTAGATATAACGAACCAAAGTATTACCTACTTAATGCTTACTTAATTTTATTTTCCCAGTAAAATAAGGAATAATGTGGTTCAGTTGCTACGGTGGCCTTTCATGGTCCACTCACCTTATATAGTGATCTTATTGGTGGTGTTCTTCAGAAAGGTCAGGTGCGTAGTACTTGCAACCGGCGTGTGTAACTCACTACTGGTACCGGTGTCTATGGTAATCCGAATGATTTTGAAGCATAATTGCTAAACCATTGCTTCATAATTATGTTCGAAATTTTTTTTCTGCTCAACAATGTAAATAACGCAATGAATGTTGTTGAACTGTAAGTGTGTAAGTATGTTTGTTTGAACGCAATTGTAAACGAAGCAAAAGAAGTATGTAAGGAAGGATCGTAGCAGGTGGTTTTCTGTAGTTTTTGCCTGCCCCCATGGGAAAAAGGCGTGAGTTAGGAATGTGTATAATCGAATTCATGTATTAAACACGATGATAAAACACTTAAAAGAGTGTTAACACATACCGTTATTAAAATGTAAACCATATTGTATACTTAATAGCTTCAACAATAATCCTTACAAAGGTAAGGAGTATTTGTAACGATATTTCTTTAACAGTCTAAAATTATAAACCGTGCTTATGACTAATTCCAGCATTAATTACTTTCATAATTGACTCAACACAAGCGTAAGGAAATATCGCCCAATGTATTCTTTTCATTGTTCACGAGCTTAAAACAATTACTTATGTTAATTCTAAATTACACAATTAAATTATGTTAAAACACTGTTTCAAAATACACTCGCGAGCAATAAACTCGAATCACTTCATGGCACGTTGCTCAAAACAATTTTTTACCATTTCTAAGCAATGAAGTATCGATTGTGTTATATCATTTGAAATGTAATTTTGTTAGCTTTCAACCTGTTTCAATATCATAACCAAAGATTATTCACCTTATGTTACTGAACTTAAAAACAAAAGACATCATTTTTTAAAACAAAACACCATATTGTTTCGTACTCCTGAAACCCTATAAAAAGTGGGCATTTATAAAAATTGCTCATCAGTTCAATGTTTCACGTCACTGGGAACATTGAAGCTAAAATAAAATGGAAACCACACCTATACGTAAAAGCCGCTCAAGTCGTCGTCCTAATCCAGCAAGGCTTGTCTTAGCGTACTATCTCTCGATAGCTTCATCTGAGCCAGTCTCGTGTCTCGGAGGTACACAAAGGTTCAAGGAGACTGGTAACATAGTTCGTAGACCAGGATCTGGACCACAGCGATGCACTTTGGTGAGATATGACCAATTTATTGTCACCTCTTCTCTTCGAATTGACACCTGACCGGCGTGGACGTCCAGCAGTAGCTCAGAGAATTTCGAGAAAGTGCTGTCAGCGAGTGGAGGCGGAGACTCAAAGAAGCGAATTTGACCCCAAAAAGACCAGCCAAAGAACCTAAATTGTCTCCAGCCCACTGTCAAGCCCGGTTTCAGTTTACTCGAGATTATTAGGTCGGGATATGGTGCAATGGAGCCTAGACCTGTTCTCGGACGAAACCAGGATGTGCCTGCATAGTAGCGACCGTCTACGGAGAGAGACCGGGGGAGCGATTCGCACTATGCTGTTTTGCGTAAGCAGTGGCATACGGGGGTGGGTTCTGTATGATGTGGGCGGGGATTTCAATTGAAGCAAAAACGGAGCTGACATTCGTACCTGGTGGAGGTCGGGGGGGGGGGGGGGGGCTAACCGCAGAAAAATACATCAACGATATTCTGCTAGGCCATGTACTCCCCTACTTTATTGGCGAAGATTTCCGTTAATGTACGATAATTCCTGCTGCCACACCGCTGCAGTGACTAGAGAGTACCTGGAAGAAGTCGGGATTCCCACTCTAGACTGACCAGCCCTCAGTCTTGAATTGAATCCGATTGAACATACATATGTGGGACGAGCTGAAAAGGCGCAAGGAAGAAGTCTAGCTCCGGCGTCGATATAGAAGACCTGAAAACTGCTTTAGCTGAAGAGTGGGAGGAAATCCCACAGGATTCCATCAGGAAACTCATTCGGTCAATGAAAAACCGTTGTCAGGCAGTCATTAGGGCCGGGGAGGGTAACACACAATATAGAGGGATAAATAACATAAATTGCAAATCATTTTTTTTATCATTTCATATTACTTCCTATTCATCTAGACGTCCACAACTTCGACCTGTTGCAATAATTCCCTGAGTCTAGGTACAAAATTAAATTAATTTTAGATCTATTTGATATCATTTGAAAACTAACAAAATTGCCTTTCAAATGTCATACCGCAATACATAGCTCATTGCATAGAAATTAAAAAAAAAATGTTTTGAGCAACGCGCGATCAGGTGATTCCAGTTTATTGCTCGCGAGTGTACATGTGACTTTGTAACGTAACTTGAGCTAACGAGGTGTGCTTTGTAATGGCGTGGTTACGTGAAGTGGATCGCGAGCACTAGCAATGTTGTGAATTCAAAGTTCGTGTAAAAAAATATTCTAGCTAAAGTTTCATTTTGCGATAGTCTGTCCGGCTAGTTCCCCTCCGGTCTAATAAGGTTATCTACTGCAGGACACCAGTAGCTTTAGTCAACTATAAAGGGAAAAAGCCTCCCCTTTTTATGCTATCCTGTTTTGTACGAAGTCATTCTGAAAAGCTTTACCAAGTCATCTACTCACAGATGTATAGCCGCCTATACATGTCTATAGGTATAACTTTTATATTTATGTATAACCTATAAATGTATGTATAACCTGCATACTTGTACACTGAACAGTTTTCTCCATGGGACCAACATCGTAATCGAGTAAAAAATATTAGCTCTCCCGTACAAAACTTCAATACCTACTCGACCCAAGTGGACGGCTGATATTTTTAAAGCTGTTCAGTTTGATGGCCTGTACCACACCCTTTTAAGCACAGCTTTCCATATGTCCTGTATACACTTATGTATGACCATACTATCACTTGTTGAACGGGACACTTTTAAGGACATTTAGCTTACTAGAAACAAATAAAAAACTGCTTTAATCACAAAGAAAACCCATGTGAAATCATTTTTTTAAGATCCCAATAGTCCATACATACATAAACTCACGCCTTGAGGGTAGGCAGAAACTACAGAACGCCATCTGCTACGATCCTTAGGGCCGGTTTTTTAATCCGTAGTTACCTCAACCAATGGTTAAACATAGTAAATAATGATTGAATTTTGCCTTAATGTGAAAGGCCAAAATACAACCATTAATTACTATGTTTAACCATTGGTTGAGTTAACTACGGATCAAAAAACCGGCCCTTACTTACTCCTTTTGCCTCGTTTACGTTCATACATCTGGCCATACACGCACGCCGGTTGTCGGTTTTATTTTTTATGTTATCGAAACCCATCAATTTAAATTAGCTGTAGATTAGGCTAGCTGGTGCTGCCATATGACAGTAATTGTGTTATTTCTTCCTTTATTTCACATGATTCAAAACTAAAATAGACCGAAGAGAAGATAGGGACACATTGGATGGCTTCCTCGTGAATTGGCGAGGAGAAGCACAACAACGAGAGAAGTGGACGAAATAGGAATTACTAGGTACCTGAGAGGCGTTTTAAAATGTCCTATTTTTTTGTAATTCTGCACACTGTGCACTAACAACCAACAAACTGATTAATTTATAAATTTACGTAATATATTCAAACACAATTATAATAATATTGCGGAAATTTTTCAGCTAAACAGACGGCGCCATTAATTTGGCGCCGTGTCACCGGCAGAGGCGGCGCCTAACCACAGCCATGTGCGTCCTCTCTAAACTATACTCGTTTTATTTCCTTTTAAATTTCGTGATTTTATTGTGTTGTTGAATAGTTTTGAATAAAACTAGCAACGGTTTTTCAGCATTAATTATAATTATGGGAAACGCTTTATTGTTGTAAATAAATTATAATGGGAAATAGAGAACTTACTATTTGTTCTTTTTGTTACGGACATTGGTAAAATGAAGGTTATAGGATTAGGTTAAAATAACCGGTCATGTGCGTGTCGGACTACGCACAATGAAGGCCTCCGTAGGTGGGATGAATCCCAAGAACAAACTTAACATTGTAGTTGAAAAACATATTCTCCCATACATTCCAACTGCAAATGTAAGTTTGTATGATGATGTATTGAGAGATTTACCATGTTGTTTTAAGACCATAGACTTCTTATAAGTTATCCTGTAATCAATAGGTATTGAACTATTTTCAGATTGACCCCCATATTCAAAATTCATTTATTTGCGTTACACATCCGTGTTTGGGTCAAAGAAATTCATATGTGTACCAAATTTCAACTTAATCGGTTCATTAGATTCGGAGCAGACAGACACACGAGTAATCCTATAAGGGTTCTGTTTTTTCCTTTTGAGGTAAGGAACCCTAAAAACACCCTTACTAAAGTGAATCTAGATACCACTTTAGCTACTATACTTGGTAAACTGCTAAAAGTAGAATCAATAAAAACTTTTTAGCAAAAAATAAAACCGACTTCCAAAACAAAACACTACAAAGTGAAAAATAACTTTAATTTCGGTATATAGTCGGTGTCTTTGGTTTTGTATTTTCGTTTTTTGCCACCGATTTCCGAAATTAAAGTTATTTTTCACTTTGTAGTTTTGTTTTGGAAGTCGGTTTTATTTTTTGCTAAAAAGTTTTTATTTTTCACTTTTTAGTTGTGGAACCTACCCCACACAAATTCGAATACATAATTGAGCACAATAATTGTAGATATAGCCATGTAAATAACAGTGATAGGAAGTTATTAAAACATCATCACATCATGCACATAAAATAAGTGGGAAATATACGTATTATTGAAGCTAACTCAAAAACTCCCCAAGTAAAGTTAATAAAATTTATATGGGACCACTTCGGAAGTATACCCTTTCAAACAAAGAAATTTCCAATTTCAAATTTCCGAATTTTCCAATTCGGTCCATCCGTCTTTCAGTAATCGCGTAACAAACGTACAAAAAAAAACATACAGACGAATTGAGAACCTCCTCCGTTTTGAAGTCGGTTGAAAAGGATTTCTGTAAGTGCTTCAGTTGGCAGCATTTATTAATTGGCTCATTGGAAGACCGAAGGTTAGGTACAATTTATTAGGTCTCACAAGTGTGTTCTCATTAATGCAAGCACGACTAACGCGTTGGTCCCGGCTATCATTCGTGGATCTTTGACAGTCGTTACGGGTCGTCAGAAGCCTAAAAGTTTGACAACCAGCCTTACCAAGGGGTATCGAATTACACAGTTACTGGGTTGTGGAGGTCAGATAGGCGTCGCTCCATTTAAAATACTGGTACTTAGCTGCATCCGATTAGACTAGAACCCGACCCCAACAAGGATGGGAAAAGGCTAGATAGATTGATTGACACAGTATTCAATGACACCATTATTGAAAATATATAGTTAGATCATTGTAATTAAATATTCTTCGCGAAAGGATTATCAATTCAGCGTGGTTACTACCGGCTGAACCCAATAGAAGATCGCTATTGATGATAGACAATATAATTTTATCTGTCCTTACGTTCCTTTTGTTCGTTCATGTTCTTTTTTTATGTCTTAGATTAATGGGATGTTAAAACCATAGACAGATGGGTTATTCTATCTCCAGTATGTCAAAACTGGTGACAGATAGGTTATTGGGTTCGAACGTAAGTTGAACGTTGAATACTATGTATGACGACAATGACGCGCGACGGCGACGTACGGGAGACAACGTGATGCCGTGATCCGTATATCAATATTTTAGTACTGAGTGATCTACTCGTAAAAGAAAAAACACAAACGTATAAAGATCTTATCATTTAAATTAAGATAGTGATTAAATATTTTTGCTGTATAGTTTCTGCTAAGTACCTATTGATAATGCGTATCGCATGCGTCCATTTAAGTAAATATACGTCCCACAATTGAATTGCAGAAACACCTTCACTACTATGTACGCTTTTCTCAAGAAAACTCCACAAGCAATATTTCAAGAGGGCGTTTTGTTTTTTATTTGCCACGTTTATAATAAAACATGGCAAATAAAAAACAAAGTGCCCTCTTGAAAGCATATAATAGGTATTATTCGCTTTCTTTTACCTTGCTTCTCATTAACGAATTCTCGTACTAGCAAGATGTCAAGCCAGCCAGCTAGCGTATTTGTCAGGCACCACCCGCTCTCTACCGCACCTCCAGCTATCTGTGGTGGACTAATGTTGCTCTAACTTAGACAGATGGAACAGGGCAAATTGCTTAATTGCTTTTTTAAAGAGTTTTTATTATGTCATTGTCAGTAATTAAAAAGAATACAAGGAGCAATTGAAATAGGTACCTGACTCAAAACGTGACAGTACAATCAAGAAAATTAATTGTTTATCAAATTGACACACTACGTCATTGTACCGTGTTGTAGCCATGAATGACAGTTGTCATTTGAAACCATGGACAATGTAAGTTGGTAGTCAATTTGATAAACAGTTAATTTTACGATTTACATAGATAAAATTAAATGTAATTTTTAATCAACTTGGAAAAAATGAGAAGGTTCTCAATTCGGTTTTATTTTTTCTGTTACCTCCAGTACTCCGTCATTTATAAACCGATTTGGAAAATTCTTTTTTATTAGGGTTCTGTACCTCAAAAAGAAAAAACGGAACCCTTATAGGATCACTCATGTGTCTGTCTGTCTGTCCGTCTGTCACAGCCAATTTGCTCCGAATCTAATGGACCGATTAAGTTGAAATTTGGTACACTTATGTATTTCTGTGACCCAAACACGGACGTGTAATGAAAATTAATGAATATTGACCCCCATAGTCAATTTTGTGGGTCAAATAAGAAAATTAAAAAAATATTTGCAAACTGTTAATTGCAATTAATTGCATAAATAATTATTATGTTTTCTCAAACCAAGGTTGTGATACTCACTGTTTATTATTTACCATGGAATTTATTAGTTCAATATTTTTCTTGTTTACTCGTACAAGTTTTAAACTCCACAGTTTGCCATAAGTACACACTTTCAAACAAAGTTTAACTCTTTTCACCAAAAACTCGTAAAAATAGAAGCATGTGCTCACCGACTTTAAGCTCCAAATGCAAATCTGAGTTCATTTGACTAATAGCACGCAGTAATGGCGCTGCACAGTGTTAAAAATTTGCATTTAACAAGCCATAAAATAGATTAAAGTAGTAACGTTAAATTATTTCGTGGATGGCGTGCCTCTCGTTGCAAACGTATTAAAGTTTTATCCGGCCTGTGTGGCGAATCGAGTTAGAAGTTCCTCGACATTATGTCCACGGCGTGGTGGCGTGCGCACTGTGCGCCCGTGATTCAATTTATTGTTGCAAAGAATTACTGCAATTGCTTTAAAATTTTCTATCGGACGCACTGTGTGTCGTGTTCAAAAGTTTGATGTGCTGGGAACATTAAATGAGATATTAAAGTTGTGCTTTTATTAGTTGCCTGTGATACTTCAGTTGGAACTGAAGTTAAAAATGTTTCACGTATTAACTTTGTGTTAAGTGTTGGTACCCGAGGAAGCATTTAGTTATCTGACCGGGTAGCTGACCCGTTACCTTCATCAAATAACACGATGCCAACTAAACATATCTTACTCAGATCATCATCATCTGCCTAGCCTTTTCCCAACGATATTGGGGTCGGCTTCCAGTCTAACCGGATGCAGCTGGATACCAGTAGTTTACATGAAGTGACTGCCTATCTGACCTCCACAACCCAGTTACTGGAAAATACGATTTCTGTTAGTAAGACTGGTTGTCAGACTCTCGAGGTTCTGATGACCAGTAACGACTGTCAAAGATCTACGAATGACATCCGGGACCATTGGCTTAACGTGCTTTCCGAGGCACGGAGGGGTCTTGGTATGTAAAGATGATCACCCATCCACGGATCAACCGCGGCAAGCGTATCTTAACCTGATCAATCGACCCGTGCGGCTGTTATTACTTATCCACAGGCTTACTTACTTACATGTTAAATCATATCATTGATTTCACTTTCTTCTTAACGGAATCAGAAATGACAAAAACGTTTCATCTGTATTTATTTACATAAATAAAAAGTTTTATTTTTACAAGCTTATATTTTTATAAATAAAACATTTTCTAGGACTCTCTCAGAACATATCCTAGCACAATTTTGGTCTTTCTAAGAAGCTCTGGTCTCTTTATGCAAGTAAACAACTGCCTCAGCTCATTACATTTAAAAACTTTGTATGGACGATGACTTAATTGGAAGCAACTCCGGTAATTCTACAATTTTGGCAATAAATCCCAGCCAGGCGTTTGTAAGGATTTGAGTAAAACTTTGTACAATAAATATCGCAAGGTATCTCCGTCTGTTGTAATTATAATTAGCTACTCGGTGCTTCCCTTGTGGATAAGCAGAATTGCTGCAAATATTGGTGGTGTACTTTGTCTGCGAAAATCTGTCGATAAAAGTAAAATTAATACACTGATATCAAATGAATACGTAGGTATATGTCTGACAGCTGTTTACAAGAGCTTCTAGCTATGTACAGCCAGGGAAATTAATTGTTTATCAAATTGACAGACTCCGTCAATTTACCATTTCATAGAACTGTCAACGAATGGCACTTGTCATTTGAATATATGGAAGCTTTTGTTTGTAGTAGAGATACAGTCAATTTCGCCAAGTCTAAGGGCCCTAGCACTGCACCTCCGTCGCTAAACATCATGCGAGACAGTTGAATTGAACTACTGCTATGGTTTCGCGGTGGTGGTGTGATACCCGCCTTAATGCTATGTATCTGTGTATATTTACAGAACTTTCTAGCTATCTATGTCTTTCCATTTTGTCTATATCATTGATTGGCAAACTTTTAGGTGTCGCAAGTGCCGTTGAGCGGTGGTCACTATAAAATACCTAAGCAATCTTTGTGAATACTGAAAGACAGACATTAATAATTCAATAAACAAGACATTTTCATCCAGAACTTGGTTATCCACAATATTCAATATTCCACAATTTCAACACTCGGATCATCCCGTCAATTTCATTAATGAATCCCTGTCCCCCATCCTGATAATACCGCGGACAGATGGAGGACACGAATTAAAACTTGCCGTAATAAATATTGCGAGGCATCCATTTTGCGCTGTATTTGTGTAATTTTAACAATTAAGTTAAAAACTTTGATAGCGGGTGGTAGCTACTGTGTAGCGGTAATTCGTTTTGTATTTAGAATTTATGGAATTGGGGGAAAGTGTGTTAGTGTTTTGATCCAGAATATCAAAATAAGTAAAAAGTTTACACATAAAACCCTTTATTTATCAAAAACTAAAACGATCTATAAAACTATTTTAGTTAAATAAGTGTTTTGACTTCTTCTTCCAAACTCAAATCATAATTGGAAAGAAATTGACAAAACACTACTTTAACTAAAATAGGTATAAAGAGCGTTTTAGTTATTTTTATGAATAAGGGGGTTTAAACTTTTTACTTATTTACGCTCTATAGCGTTTTAGGTTTTTATGAATGACGGGGAAAGGCTTCAGCGTCGAGTGACGTTGTTTTGATTTTTGGGCAAAAGTATCTGATTGGATGCACCTGATATATATATTTTTTTTATCTAACTAAAACAAAAGACGGAGGTTCCCAAGTGTACGCGTGTATATGTTGCTAAGTATTGTAATGATAATCTAAAAAAAATGTCCGTAGTCTGGTCACAGAAAAACTGGTACTGGGTAAAATACTGGGATTCAGCTCCTGGATAGACTCGAAATCAAAATATTTTATTTCACATGGGCAACATGAAACGTGAGAAGCTAGGTGCACGGTTTCAATTGGTTGTTTGCTATGGAGAAGAGGCGGCAAAAATCTCCACGGTTAGGTACTCTTTTATATATAATTATTGGCTTTTCAATAGTTACAGTATTGATAGGTATGAGAGGACAGTGTAGGCCTGTCAACAAGTATTGGAAGCCAACCCCAATATAGTTAAGAAGACGATGACGAAGCCCGGCCAGGCATCGATTTATTCAAATATAAACATTTGAAACTATTGACACTCCTTTGCTTATTCGCGTGTATCCACAAAGGATAACTTAGGGTAATATTGCAACGAGTTGCACTTGAGGTTGTAAACTTAACAACAATCTACTCGAACATTAAATTTCAAAAGCGTTGTACAAAGTTCGAAGTCTGTAACTTTATATATTTATTGCCATCGACTTCACTTGCTCCTTGTGGTAATTACCTATACTGGATTAACAGTATACCTTTATGTTTTCATGCTAGTCTTTTACTAAAAATTTTGTGGTTTGTCTCCCAAAGTTACCAGAAAGGGTTATAATTATATATTGTAAGAGACCTTAGAGGAGCTCGTGGCTAAGTAATAAAAGCCGTACGGGTCGATTCATCAGGTTAAGTTACGCTTGCCGGGATTGGTCCGTGGATGGGTGATCATCTTTACATTCCGAGAATCCTCCGTGCCTCGGAAATCAATTAAGCTGTCGGTCCCGGCTGGCATTCGTGAATCTTTGACAGTCGTTATGGATCGTCAGAAGCCCGAAAGTCTGACAACCGATCTTACCAAGGGGTATTACCCAGTAACTGGGTTGTGGTGGTCAGATGGGCAGTCGCTCCATGTAAATAATGGTGTTCAGTTGCATCCGGTTAGACTGGAAACCGATCCCAAATATAGTTGGGAATAACCTTGACAGATTGATTGGACCTTAAAAGAAGGTTGATGTAGGATTTAATAAAATTATTCTTCTTTCATAGCTACATGATTAATAAGTCATGATGTGATGAAAAGTAATCCTTTAGAAACTAGACTGACTGCTTAAAACGCCCCTGGAGCATGCGTAGTTCATACAAACGAAATACCAAAATCATTTGTAAATCAAACATATTCATAATAAAGATAGTGTGTATTTATTCCGATTGGATCGTAATCCATAGGAATATGTAGGTTCCCAAATATATATTAAATAAGAATATTGATTTAAATAGGAAATATGAGAAAAATAATCTTTGCTATAGAAATTTTAAATTTCTCATATCTCGTCTTCAAATCATTGTCCTTTCAAAATATATGTTTGGGAACCTAGATATTCTGTAATCCAATCGGAATAAATTTACACTACCTTAAAATATGTTTGATTTACAAATTACTTTGGTATTTCGTTTGTATGAACTACGTATGCTTCGTGGGCCTCTTCAAAGCTCTTATAATGCACCACATCAATAAATTGTCATCTGCCTAGCCTTTCCCAACTACTTATATGTTCGGCTCGGCTTTCAGTCTATCTGAATGCAGATGAATACCAGTATTTTACATGGAGCGACTGCTTACCTGACTTCTACAACACATTTACTTAGTTGACACGATACTCCTTGGTATGACTCTTTGACTGGTTGTCAGATTGTGGACTAGCGTCTGACTATCCGAAACGATTATAATTCAACACATGGGCATTAGGCTTGCGTGTTTGTGGAATGTAATGCATTGATAATATCTTACTTAAAATTCTGTCCTACCCCACAGCTGGACAAACCCTCCAAGACAGAGAACTTCAGCCAGTCATCAGTCAGTATTTACTCTACAATATAATTCTGTTCGCAAACGACGGTAGTTTCTTGTTTCAAAACAAAAGAAACTCCATCGTTTGCGGAGATAATTAAAATGCTAGCGTTTATCTTCTAGTCGGCGACTTGAGAGTTTTTGTGCACATTTTAACGGTTACTTATTCTGGTTTTTCATTAAAAGGTGTTGTTAATGCAACATTGTGATATTGATATTGTAGTGGTAAATAATAACGTTCGCAATTTACGGCCATAGCAGTAATAGCAATAACACTTCTATTGTCTCGTTTTTGTCCTTCAAAGCATTAATAATTAATTGTACTTTTATTTTATTTAATAATATAGTGATGTGGGAATAATTTCCTGAATTAAATTATTATTATTTTTATTTACGGTTTCCTGGAAGATTAGTTCATCATATTGTAGCGGGCGTCAAGCAAATTTGTTATTTTCATCAGTATTTGACATCAAGGTATCAAAAAACGCTCCGTATTTGACCAGGTGTTATTATTGTGTGAAGGTTTACTGCTTTTTTGGAAAAACAAAGCATTATTACGATCTTTTTCTTACTTTTTTACGTATTACGTCGATAACTCGAGTTAACAAGTCATATAGGCACATAGTTGTACGTTTTGAGTTATAAAAGCAAGTCATAACGATATTAATAAAGAAATGTTTAGCCATTTTTCTCTTTTGCGATTTCTTGTTTCGAAATCATTTTGCAGAGAGATAATGTGGAACATTATACGTTATTGCCAACACTAGTTAATAAATTACATAGCTAACTAGTCTGTGCTAATATCTAAAACAAACCACGTATTTATTGTTCATTCCAGAGGTACTTCGTTTACACAGTTCATCACAGTTTTATTGCTTCAGTACAATTTATTACAGTCGTCTGAAATTAGATCCGCATTTTTAATGTACTTCTAGATCTATTACGAAGTCTAGTTTTATTACGCTATTAATAGCGAGCACATTATAAGAAATAATAGCTTTTGATAACAATGAAATGTAAATAGAACGTGTTAAGTAACAATATAATCATGTTATTAACTTTGATGTTATTCGTTGGGAAAACCATTATTCCACAAATGAAATTGTGATATCGAAAAATATATTTTATTTATTACCTAATTCATCTACTAACATATACCCTTACACGATAATCCAATGAGCTTGTCCTAACTTAATTGAAACTAACATCTATAACTAACTAGCTTTTGCTAGCGGCTTCGCCCGCTTTGATGTTGGAAATTATCCCACGGGAACGCACTTCCGAAATCAAAAGTATCTTATGTCCTAATCCAGGCCTTAGTCTACCCATGTGCCAAATTTCTTCCAAATCCGTTCAGCGGTTTTAGCGTGAAAGCGTAACAAACAAACAAACTTACTTTCACCTTTATAGTATTATGAAAAACCGGTCTATCGACACTCTAGACTAAATGTATATTAGATACTTAAATAAAAAAAAAGAAACAACACTTTACTAAAGTTTCCATAATAATATTATTCAAGCATGATTCGAAAGACACGTGGCGCCATCTATTATCATAAGAACGCTATTGTGGTTTTTCTCGAGAACAGTATTTTTTCGGGATGAAAGGTACCCTATGTCCGTTTCTGTACACGGGACAACGTATAAGCAAAATTTCAGGATGATCGGTTCAGTGGTTTAGGCGTGAAAAGGTAACAAATAAACAAACAAACTTACTTTCGCATTTATAATATTAGTTACGGTTAGGTATTAATTATTACGCAAAATAAGCGCATTCACGTGGAGTTGCGGATACCAGCACAATAAATAATACATTCCTTGTAATAAATACAAGTAATAGTAACTATATATTACCTATACCTATTTGACATTGTCCGAATTGATTAATACAAAAATTGAACACCCTTTATAATATTGTCTGCAAGCTGAATGTTGCTAAAGTTACCAGGAAATGGTGAACGTGATGATAACATTGACCAACAAGAAAAGCAAGCTAGCAGTGGTCGATAAATAATAATATTACTTACTTCCATTCAAAAAAACTAAGCGATACACTTTTCATATATATTTTCGCCTAACAAACAAAAATATTGCATCTTCAACATCAACTCAAACCACCCTACATTTAACAAAATTAAGTCAAACGCTTGCTAAGCATACTTAAAACGTAAAGGCTATCGTCCCGGCTTCACAGTCTGCCGGCTATCAATCGGCTATAAACTGGGGCCGGATTAAGTTCTAGTAATCCTTCAGACATTATCTCCTATTCTATTTGGGGGTCCTTCCAGATTTGAGAGACTTATTGAAGTAAGATGTTTGTTGGAATTATGTTATAATAACTGACACATCAGACGTTGTCCTGTCAAAAGTACAGTTTCGATTTTTCGGCTGTTCCTTTGGGTTTTCCTAATTTTCTTTTTTTCTATACCACTCCAGTAATGAGGCGAACAAAACAAAAAAAAAAAATCTAATCGGTCGAGCCATTTTCGAGTTTTGCGAGTGCGAGGCTAATGTCGGAAATTGATTTTTATATTTAAAGATGTTATTGAAATTGTGCTTATCAAGCGGTAGCTGTGTGTGACAAGCTTAGATAATGCTGTATGTAAACGGATTGCGAAATACTGTGTTAATTGAATGTCCCATTCATCTTTTAGTAGGTATTATTGTTTTCATGCTTATTAAAAACTTCTATTAAAATGCCAAATCACCAAAGATCTACCTTAGTGTGTTAGGTTATAAAGCATCAGCCTATTTCTCTATTTCATCAAAAGGTTTTCCCATCTTCCCAAAATCTTCCATAACTTCCCAGTCACTCCGTACTACTTTCACTCGTAAATTAGCTTTTACACCAACACGTGCATAATCAAAAAACTCACAAAACTCTACGGAACCAAGCCATCAATATAGAAAAGAAACAAACGAACGGACAAACGAAATCTCTTTTGAATTTCAACCCCCCAAAAGAGGGTTTTAATCGTTTTTAAATGTCTACCCGTAGAGGCGCAAATCCATGCAAATATCACTTTTATCCCCCTCAAGCAATATTCAACTTTCATACTTCGTGATAAAAGTTATTACAGATGCAAGTTCAAGTTAGTGTTGTTTTCTACTTTATATGGATTCATTAAAGAGTGAACAGAAATTGGGTTCTTTGCTGAATGTTGAGCAAACTCATTCGAAGATTTGTGAAGTTTGCGAGATGGGATGAAATGTCAGTCCGTCAGGCGTCAGTCAGTGCGGACAGACTGTGGTATACAGACATGGGTTTTATTTTAACAAGTTGGTTTTAAAGGAAAGTTTGTCTAACGCTTTTCTAAAAGTTTATGATAAAGATTTTTATGTCAAGTAAGTCCAAAGAAATGACAATGGAAAAGTTTATAGTAGAGTCAATTTTTGTTATTTTTATTCCAAAATAGTTACTTATATATTTTATAGGGAAGCGTTTATTCCTCTAACTTTCTGTCCAACTAACTAACTTCTTGACAATCCAAAGTTGACCTATTAATGGTAGGTGTACTTAATTACAATAGAAGCTACTTATTAACTTCAAATTAAAATTGATTATTTATTAATGAACTCAAACTTAAAGCATTTATTTCAATTAAATCATTTACAGGCACGTCTGAATTGTCAAGGAGTCCGTCAGACAGAAATATGAAGCGAGTTGCCCATCCAAAGCGTAGTAGGTACATAAGGAGAACCCAACCGGCAAAAATGGCGTATAATTCGTCTTATAAGACTTCATATTGTAAAACTGTTATATAGTGGTATTTAGTTACCTATTTTATATAGACGTTTATCTTACTATGTTTCAGTCGAGTGACTGTAATGTCTTATTATAAAGTTGAGTAAACGTTATTAGGACTAACTTAAACGACGTCGTATAATGGTGTAAGTGCATCTGTTGGTTAAAGGTTTTCAGGGCTAACTTATACGCCGCCGTACAATGGTGTAAGTGCATTTATTGAATAAACGTTTTCAGCGCTAACTTATACGCCGCCGAACAATGATGTAAGTGCATTTATTGATTAAATGTTCTCAGGGCTAACTTATATGACGTCGTATAACGGTGTAAGTGCATCTTTTGGTTAAACGTTTTCAGGGCTAACTTATACGACGTCGTATAATTGTGTAAGTGCATCTGTTGATTAAACGTTTTCAGGACTAACTTATACGACGTCGTACTACGATGCAAGTGCATCTGTTGATTAAACGTTTTCAGGACTAACTTATACGACGTCGTACTACGATGTAAGTGCATCTGTTGATTAAACGTTTTCAGGGCTAACTTATACGACGTCGTACTACGATGTAAGTGCATCTGTTGATTAAACGTTTTCTGGACTAACTTATACGACGTCGTATAATGGAGTCAGCCATGACGTTTATTAGAAAATCTTTTGGTCAAATAAACGGTTACGTTAATGAAAAGGTTTTCAATTTTTTTATATAAATAAAATCCCGCTTAAACGTTTGTGCATGACCTTTATATATAACAAAACTATTGTGATCGTATGGAAGACTAACTATAACTTGTATGCGACTAAAATGTTGAATTTCAAAGGTTATACATAACTTTAAGTAGACTTTTAAATAACTTGCAGGTCAACCCCATACTTTAATTAAACCATTCCCATGTTTGTTTTTTTTTGGTATACAAAAGTGACTTACTTAATTAAAAAGTAAGTAATGATAAAGAAAACCTAAAGTTGACTGTAAATGGCCAGGGTGTCATAGTTTCAAAGAAAAGTCTATGCGACCTTTTTTATATTAGTGTATTATAGAGCTCACCATATAACTTAGACAAGATGGTTGAGGCTACGTTATTTATAATTAACTAAAACCATTTAATTACAAAGAAATAGGGGAAGACATTAAAAACTTGACAACAACATATATACATTGTCATAAAACTAAAGTTCTCTGAAAGATTATCACAACTAATATTATATCACAGTAACTTAAATAATGTAGGTACAGTATAGATATTTTAACATCATGGAAATTAACTTTTTTCTGTTATTCTTTCATACACGCACCGGCGCGGCGGCGAGCACAATATTTAACACGCGAATCAAAACGTTTGTCGTTGACCTATTGTTTGATAGTATTACAACGTGTCAGTCATTTGAAAAAGTCATTATAACTGCTATATGACATAAGCGGTCAGATAAGGGTCTCATCTCAACCAGTATTGGGCCGAAAAGTCGGTCTTTGTTCTTTTATTTAACTTGTATATACGATCAACCGTCTATGGCTGACTTCTACGTAACTACTAAACGATACTAATCTCTTGTAAATTGGGCCTTTTACGCGTTTTTATAAACGTTTATATTAACATTGGTTTAAAACGTTAACTTGATTATTATAAAACATTAATTTGATAGTTTGGAAGACCGGGCAAGAAACTCTTTACATTATATTGTTACAACAATTATAGTAATTACATGATTGAATTTTTAATTAAATGTGAGTAAGAAAAAGACGTACTGTTATGAGCACTAATATGTACGTATACACTGAGCTACTTTTAAAATTGATTTTCTTCAACTGCATTGATGGCAATATCATGTTGTTACAAATATAATATTTAGAACCCATACTATTATGAAATAATTCTTATCTCAAAGTTGCAATCGTTATTACACGAGAAAAACGATTTTGAATTTTGTATTATGTATACATATTTGTGCTCGAGACTGGTTAAAAGCGTTCAGAGTAGCAAACAGAAACCAAAAAAAAAAATCGTGGCAGCTAAGAGATGACCAGTCTCAACTGATGGCGGCCGTTCACGGACATGACGAACAAACGATGAATAAACAAGTATACAAGACTTGCTCACTGTACTCGACTATTAATAAATACATTATTATAAAGTGGGTTAACTTATTATATCTGCTGTCACGCAGATTGGACGGTGATCCACTTTAATATATAAACCTGACTAAATATCAGTTAGTGTGCAGCAGTACTATTCCGTACAAATCTCACCGTGAACACATCGGTAAGGTGAGCATGGAGTGAGCTGTCAATAGTGTCAATCCCTAGCATCAGGTGGAATGACAGCTGTATTCATGCGCACTTCACCTAAGTTTTCACGGTGAGATTTTTACAGAATAGACCGGCTAATTACCTAATCAAACACTCCCTAGGTTTCAGACAAAAGAACACATACCTGGACCATTCAACAAATTACTCCATAATACCGTACCACAGCACACACAAGAGAAAGGAATAGCCAACCTGACACGCGAACAACTATCCTAACATTTGAATGTTGGCAACAATGCGAGAGCGTTCTACTGTTCCCTGAATATTTTATTAAGCCTTTAAGATTACAGAAAAACCCACTCTCTAGATCTCCCAGGGGTGGCTTCGATACGTATCGTTAAAGGTAAATAATTTAATTCTCTTGCTTCTAGTAAATGGGGTAGCATTTCTGAAGTTTCAGAATAGACACGTGTTTTTGATAGAGGAATATTGGAGTAGTATTTAGGAGAGGACGACTTGAACAGGGTTAATTGAAAAATGGTAACATTTCTACTGTAATTTTCGGTGTTGTATCAAGACAGATTGAGGTTGAATGCTACACTATGTGCCTAATCACGATATTTCAACTACCTGCTAGTACATACGAGTAAGCAATGTATTTGGTATTATCCCCGTGAGCGTACTATGTGGTCAAAATAATATACGTAACCATTGGTGATGTTATAATTGTCAAACTTATCTACTTCAAATCCTTCACGTAAGATTGCATTGTAAAAATAGTGCTGACACAACCGCCGCCAATGAGAGCCCTCTTCTTCATCTACACAGATAAACCGACCGATTTATTTTACTTCGTAATGATATATCCACCTCACGTGTCAGGAACATTATAACATTACTGTAACAAACTTCATTGTTCCACACACCAATAACTGACAAAGCCTCAATTACCCGTATTTCCAATATTAACTAAGCTAAAAATGATAAAATTATACTCTCTTACAATTCTAAATGTTACAACAAAGATAAATTACGTGACATGAATCCAATCGGGGGTGAGGTGAGCTTTAGGTGAGTGGGAGGGGGGGGTATAATTTCGGTTTTTAGGTGAGAAAAGATTTATTATAGGGGCGTGCCCATCGCCGACCAAAATATTCCTTTGGTAGAAAAATACGGGGATATTGAGGTTAGGAGTTGTTAACTGGTATTGTTATCACTATCGTAATGTGTTTTGATAGAAAATATGCTGAAATAATGCGTGTTAGGAAGGTGGCTGGTAGTTGATGGAGCTCATTGGCATGCAATTTGGGAGGCTCTTATCCAGCAAGGGAGTTGTTGTACGTTGATGAAGAGTGTTTCATTGAAGACTGATAGAACAATGGCATGCAATTATGTTTAGTTTTCTTTATATAAGAAGTATATGCAAACAAAATGCCAATGAAGTGGTGAAGGCAAAATCGATTTTATTTTAAAGTATTTAAAGTTTCTATAAGTACGGAATCACTTTTACAATACAGTTTTAAAAAAAGCAAGATCGAGTCGACATTTCCTATCTGACTACCCCTGAGAAGAAATGGCAAAACTACTCAAAGGTGTTTAAAGTGTCTTAAGAGTCTTTAAAGTCCAGGCATAATCTTGATCAGATCATGTGAGGACCATGAATATTAGCAATGTATTGATTAGCATGTAGATCTGATAATGGCGAAAAACAACATCTGATTTTTTACCTAGGTTTATAGACAGCCATGCATGTGAACGACAATGGAATAATATGAACATATGCTACTTAAAAACAATCAATCTGCCTAGCCTTTTCCCAACTATGTTGGGGTCGGCTTCCAGTCTAACCGGATGCAGCTGAATACCAGTATTTTACATGGAGCGACTGCCTATCTGACCTCCACAACTCAGTTATTGGGTAATACGATACCCCTTGGTAAGACTGGTTGTCAGACTTTCGGGCTTCTGACGACCCGTAACGACTGTCAAAGATCCACGAAATGACAGCCGGGACCAATGGCTTAACGTGCTATCCGAGGCACGGAGGAGTCTCGGTATGTACAGATGGTCACCCATCTACGGACCAACCCCGGCAAGCGTAACTTAACCTGATGAATCGACCCTTGCGGCTGTTATTATTTAGCCACGAGCTCCTATATCCTACTTAAAATAAATAGCACAATGGGTGGCCGATTCAAAACGTCAATTGGATTTTGTCCATACATCAAGTGAATATCATTCATCCATTAAACTAGGTAATAAAATGTAAATGCCATAAATTTAACATTCGAGTGTCGAGTGCCGTTATTGCGGCCATCCTTATTACTGTCGTTAAATGTAAAACATTAACACGGCAGCTCATATTATAGTGTCTGGTAATTAGGACCGATACTTATTAAACACATGATTGAACTCATGATAACAAACAACTTTTACAATGGGAGCAAACCTGAAATCGCTAAAAAATCAGCTGCTCTCTATATTTTAACGGGTTATGCGGTCATAGGGCATGGGGGTAGGGTGCAGCTGATTTATTTTTTTTTGGCGATTTCGGCTTATGACTCATAGTGAAAGTTGTTTGTTGTCATGAGTACAATCATGTGTTTAAGTATCGGTCACGTCAGCATATAACGTTCCACTGCTGGGGTTCTCTGTGAGAGGCAGTGGCCCATAATCCAGCACCTGGGCCCAGTGCGGGTTGGCGGATGTCACATGGTTTTGAGAGCAGTTGTGATAAAATGAAATATACAAAGTAAAGTGCCTGCCTGGGATCGCACTCACGACCTACGGGCCGATGCCACTGGGCCACCACTGCTCAATTATTGTGCATAAATAATGGCAATAAGTGTGATCATTATTTGCAACAATAGATTAGTTGGTCAAGTCTGGCTGCTGGTTATAGTTATGGTCCTGGGTTAGATACCCAAGAATGTGCGTACTTTTTAAAAAAATAAGACGTCTATTGGCGTTTTCAGCACTTTGTTATGAATTTCAGTTTGTAGAGGCTCCCGCAGACAGGCGCTAAAACTTCATGAAAATTTCTATGAAAACTTCATGGAAAGTTTTCACGACGCACCGTCGCGTCGCGCCTGTCTGCGGACCGTTTAGCACAGAATAAATAATAGTACACTTTAGGCTTAACGTCAAAATACACAAAAAGTCTTTTTGCTGTAAGGAATTTCTTGGTAGCTTTTTTTAAAGAGATACTCTTTAAAACTACTCTTGAGCAAAAAGAAAAACAATTTTATTAATACCTATAGCTTACTATAGTTCCACTTTAATTTTTGCTATGTTGGATAGAATGATGGCACAGTACATTTGTTCTGGCTTTAGTTACATAGAAGTTTCAACAAATTCACTTTCATTCACTTTACGGAAAACAGGAAAACCATTATACACAGTGTCCCATCCTTTCTCATACTCTTTACAACAGTATTTATTTTCAATTCCACGGATCAACACGAAAAACAAAAGAGCAAAGACCCTTTCAACGGAAAAACAATAGCAACGTGTATTCCAGATAGTTCCAGAACAAACGATACCGCAGAATAGATTGTACGGAGTAATTTAGTGAGCTACGGCCAATGAGCGCGCTCCATTTTGAAGTATTAGTTTTGGACAGTAAAATGTAGAAGGAAGCGCATGTGAAGGGTTAAACTGTTGTTTTTTCCGGTATACGGAATGGGAGGTAGTTTTGCTGTGTGCTGGAAATTGGACTAAAAATGTAATTGGTATTTTGATTTGGGAGTACCAAGTATCTCAAAACGCATTCCAATTTACAAAAGTTTTTAAAATCAGTTAGTTACGAGTAGTTGAGTTCAGTACGAGTAGGACAGTTCTGAGTTTGTCTGGTTATTTGAGTTCAGTACGAGTAGAACAGTTCTGAGATTGTCTGGTTATTTAAGTTCAGTACGAGTAGGACATGTTCTGAGTTTGTCTGGTTATTTGAGTTCAGTACAAGTAGGACAGTTCTGAGTTTGTCTGGTTATTTGAGTTCAGTACAAGTAGGACAGTTCTGAGTTTGTCTGGTTATTTGAGTTCAGTACAAGTAGGACAGTTCTGAGTTTGTCTGGTTATTTGAGTTCAGTACGAGTAGGACAGTTCTGAGTTTCTCTGGTTAATTGAGTTCAGTACGAGTAGGACATGTTCTGAGTTTGTCTGGTTATTTTAGTTCAGTACAAGTAGGACAGTTCTGAGTTTGTCTGGTTATTTGAGTTCAGTACAAGTAGTACAGTTCTGAGTTTGTCTGGTTATGTGAGTTCAGTACGAGTAGGACAGTTCTGAGTTTGTCTGGTTATTTGAGTTCAGTACAAGTAGGACAGTTCTGAGTTTCTCTGGTTAATTGAGTTCAGTACGAGTAGGACATGTTCTGAGTTTGTCTGGTTATTTGAGTTCAGTACGAGTAGGACATGTTCTGAGTTTGTCTGATTATTTGAGTTTAGTACGAGTAGGATAGTTCTGAGTTGGTCTGGTTATTTAAGTACAATACGAGTAGGTCAGTTCTGAGTTTGTCTGGCTATTTCAGTACAAAAGGAGTAGGTCAGTCCTGAGTTTGTCTGGTTATTTGAGATCAGTACGAGTAGGATAGTTCTGAGTTGGTCTGGTTATTTAAGTACAATACGAGTAGGTCAGTTCTGAGTTTGTCTGGCTATTTGAAATATTTTAATGGCTCGTACGAGTAGTTACTCGGACCTAACTATTGATTAAATCAATAATAATTACTCTTAAATAAATAAATATTTGCTTGTTTGGGTATAATTATTTACAGGCCAGCTGGCGTGGTTGGTTAAGACACCACCTATCATGCCGCAGGTCGTGGGTTCGATTCCCACCCAGGACAAACATTTGTGAGCATGAACATGTCTGTTTGTTCTGAGTTTGGGTGTAATTATCTATATAAGTATGTATTTACAAAAAAAAAAGTAGTGTATGTAGTATATCAGTTATCTGGTTTCCATAGTACAAGCTCTGCTTAGTTTGGGATCAGATGACCGTGTGTGTAATGTCCCAGGATATTATTTCAATTACAGTGATTTCATCCCACGTATATTTCGAAGACTCAATAAATAAGAGAGTGAGTTTACAATGAACTGTACTGTAATTTAATTAGAAGTACTTATTTTGATATTATCAAGCCAATTAAATACTACAAATTGTATATTATAAACTTAAAAAGTTTCTAAATAAACTCAATTCCACAAAATTGATTCTATTTATTTCCTCAACCGCCATTAGAAGAGTTAAGAAAACCAACCATTCAACTGCTCCGAAAGGTCCAAAAGACCGGCAACGTTTCAAAGATTCGTATTTTCAGCAAAAAGGGAACTTTTCAGACATCCCCCGAGACTGATCGGCTGTAACGTCCGGCTCTCGTTATTTCTTTGACGTACACTTTTTGAGAACATCTAAATGAGGCCAAGAGAGCCCGAAAGATGTCAAAAGAAGTCGGATGACTCGGAAAGTTGCATTGTTTTGAGTTGACAGACTTTGATAGGAAGTAATTTGTTCCCCAATTAGAGATGTCACGGTAAAGGTTTTTTTAATATTTCCGGGTTGGTTAAATGTCTTTTGTGTAATGATAAGATTTGTCGAAAAATTAAAATGATTCTATTTTGTGTAACAGTTAATGAAAAAACAAGTATTTTATTTAAGTAATCTTTTGTCTTTTTACAAAACTATTTACATTATACGACCTACTTTGATCCAGTTTGGACCACACATTTTTAGAGTCATGAATGTCATGATAATTTGAAATTATTATTCGTGATACCTATTATACAAAGTTTTCCAATTTTAACATTGTATTTTATCTATTGCAATATGGTCGTTGATAGCTCGTGTTTATATCATAAAATATAACGATGCTTCCGATGTTAACGAACAATTCTATGCAAACTAAACCACCTTTGATATCGGCGATAAAAAAGCAATTTGGTGCCATTGCACTAAATTGCTTTATTTCAAAAAAATCAACAATACCGCGTATGGTGGGACTAAACACGATTTTAGAAGTACAGCGGTATGTACCGGCACAAAATAGATTATTCAGTTGATGGTGAATTTTACCCCGTACTGCGGTACTAGCCCGCTCCCTCGTATATTCGAGCGGGTCTATGAATGCAGCGTTTTTCGCCAGAGTTTATTTTACGTGAAGTGTTAAAAATAAAATTGGGTAAAAAATACCCCTCGCGTATTGCAGGGTTAACTTTATTCCGTCTAGATTGGATTTTTTGAAGCGATTTTTCGCATTAAGAGTATAAAGGTTGTAACAAATTACTAAAGCTTTGAACAGCGTTGTTACAAGTGGCTTGAAGCGCGAACTATTTTGTATTGGAACATTCTTCTTCCTTGTTGTGTCGTCCTGGGATGTTCTGAATTCCATGTTATTTGTACAAAGTTACGTTTTTAGCTAAGTTTTCTTGATTTTTTAAAAACTTTTGTGTCTTCAACAAACTTAATAACTAGACGGTGAGTTTATACACTACAGAGGTTTCCTATTCTTAGCTCAGAATGCACGAATGACCTGCATGAAATAGCCTTATAAAATAAATAACTCCATTGTGCACCAGCTGCTCTTTACAAAATCAATCCGACAGTGTCTTGTATCTAACAAAAACTTGCAATTGCTTATAACCCCCAAATTCACAATAACCACAAAAATAATACATTCATCAAACAATGCACATCTGGCATCTGCGTCAAACGAGATTACTCGCGTCAGTGCAACAGTCCGAACTGCAGTCCGTCTGTCAGTCGACTGGGAGGCGCAACTTTCCATTAATGAAGCTGCTATATTGTGCTCTGATTGAATTCCAACAACAATGAGATTAGGAATATGTGGACGTGGCGCGGTAGTGTTAAATAGTTCTACTTCGGGTGACACAAAGGTGGTAATATTATTATGATACAATAAGACTGAACAACTCAATAAGGTACACTTGTCGAGTTGTTCATAAGCTCGTCGTTGGACTTTTGTTATCTGAGAAAACAGGCCACGAACGTCTTTCACACAATTTTTAGCTTGTTTCAAATTCATCTCTTAATTTAAAATAAATAGCGCGCATTTGCTAGACACAATTTGCCTTATTCATTGAAAATAAAACTAACTAAAACTTATCGATTATTACAGAAGTTTGGATTTAATTTTAAAATGTATTATTTTAATACCGAATTATAATATTCACTGTGGCAACACTGTCAAAGTACAAATGATTATTGTAACAAGCTTTTAAATGTTTTTTTCATTATTGCAATTGAATGTGTTATTTTTTACTTTGGCAACACTTAGAAATGGCGGTTATGATATCATCGTTATTTCTGGGTGGGGCAAAAAAGAAAAAAAATAAAAAGATAAAAAGATTTATTTGATTTTATAGAAAAAGATTTTCTAAATTGTAAAACGGAGTGCAGGCAGAGATCATCGAACTACGAAGTAAGACGGTTGATATTGTAGTCCAAATTGTATGTAATAAAGTTATTTTATACAAAGTACAGTGTTTGAGTAATTTTAAAATAGAAGTGTTTAACACAATATTAGCCAGTATAGTCTTCTTAATTAGCCAGTTAATGCTTTGTATATTTTTCATCATACCTACCTACTATACTCGAAGCAATAACATGTAAATCAGCCTTCAATTCAAGTGACATAACCCTTGCGTAAAAATATAAAAATTCCTTTCCTCCTCTCTTACGTCTAATTTCCAATACATTTTGTTGCACATGCGTAAAACCACAACCAGCTACAATATAGTGTTACAAGTTAAGACATAGCAGGTGTGTTGATACTGTATGTGGGTTAAGTAGCACAGTCCTGACAGGGTATTATGAAGCCTAGCCGATAATGTTGCTGTAACAATATAATACAAAGTAGTCGGATTGGAGTTGAGTAACTTGTACGTCATAAAAGATCTAGGATAATTACCACCCTCAGCGCCATGAGTATCATTTAGCACACACTGTGTATCAACACGTGTGTATCATTTTAGATACACAGTCCTCTAGTTAGTTTCGACTTTGTGTATCGCTCATACACACGCTTTCTATACATTATACCATTTTAAAATTCGCTTGGAACTTTTTTTTTTTCTAAAATGGATGGGACAGTCACCAGGCGCTTGGCACTGAGATTATTAAAATTCGTATAAAATACGCATGTATAGTTTACAACTATGTACAGACGCCAGCACATCAAGCTACTACAATTTGTCAAATTTCTTTAATAGATTTTCAACTTTATCGCTAATGCGTTAGGTTCAAGGTGGATTGGGAAAATTTGACAGTTTCGGGTAGCTTGACCTACTGGCGTCTGTACAATATGTAGACGAAGAAGTTTTTATTCCTAAGATAAAATAAAAACACTTAACATACTATATTATTCATTTATAGCCTTTTATTCAGAGTTATAATTGTGTTACACTCGTTTAAGATGATTGTGCTGTGGTAGCCCACGAAATCCAAATTTTCTTGCGTTTTTGCAATTTGTTGGTCAGTGTCAGGTTTTATCTTGAGCAAAATATAATATGATTCGCGTCAATAAAAGATATGTATTCACATAATTTTAACCATAAAAATCATCAATACATCTCTCTAAGTTACATTTCCTCTGGATTGGTCTGATTTCGGAAATCAATACCTGTGTATAATTTTTTTTTTTTTTAAATCTTATGCAGTCTTCGACTCCTTGCTTTTCCAAGGCGTTCCAGACTCTGTTGTGTTGTAAGCAGTCAAAGACTTAGCAGTAGTCCACAAAACAACAACAACAATAGTAAATCGTATTTTTATACTTTTCGAAAACTTTCACTACATGGACGTGGTGGTCAAATACCAAATACTTGCTTCTAAAGCCCATTACAAAAGCATTACAAAAGTACTCGTCGAAAACCAACCCAGAGATTAGGCAATCTCTGGGTTGGTTTTCGACGAGTACTTTTGTAATGCGACTGAGAATAATTTTAGCAAAAAAATTATATATTTGACATACCATAAGGCTTATTGGACGATAGTTGCCCACATCGCGTTTGTCTCCCTTTTTGTGTTCCGTCTCTATTGCTGGTGTCTACTGGTGCCTATTTTCACCAACGTATTAGCAACAGAAGCCATACATTCGCAGTGGACTACATCCACTATAATTCTTTTAACATACTATATTAATCCAAATATAACATCAAACTAAGCATTGATGACTAAAGGCCAGTTTTTTGATACGTAGTTAACTCAACTAATGGTTAAATATATTATGTAATGGTTGAATTTTTGCTAAATGTCAAAGGCTAAACATGAAAATAAAACTAAAAAAAAGAAAAAAATAGTAACTAATGAATTTTGAAAACTTAAACATGAATGAGTTAATATGAATGCATTCATGTTAACTCATTCATGTTAAAAAATAGCAGCTAATGTAATTTTCACAAACATATTTACCCAAAATTGAGCCATTAGTTGAGTTAACAACGAATTAAAAACCGGCCCTTAGTAGTTAAATAAAATTCGGCGAAATTCCACCTAAAACCAATATGAAATATGAAATCTGCAAATAAAAATAACAAGCATCAAATTCGTCCCAAATTCGTCGAGTAGGTATTAAAATAATCGCAAGATAATCGTTGTCCAAATTAACTGGAACAGCTGACCATTCAGAAATAAAGCCGACCCAACAAAATACTAAGCAAAGAAACATCATTCCGAATATCAGGATAAAAGTCCCTCTCGAAATGAAAAAAGGAATTTCGTTTCGTTCAATATACGCGTATATCAAGATCAGCATTTTTTTCGCACAAACAAGCATGTCCAATTAACAGCGAGTATTTTTTCAGTCTGAAAAGGCTGAAACAGCAGACCAGCTGTTAGTCAGGCCCAAGTTTTAGCTCTTTGAAAATGTCTGTAAAGGGCTGCTTTGCTATGTGTCGCAATTTATAGGAGAGTAGCGATAGAAAATGTGATAGAGTGGATATTTAAGCTTGCACCATTTTTTGTTTAGTGAAGTTTAGAAAATTGCGCTTTTTTATACAGTCTGAGCTTTAGTATAATCGATACTTTAATTCAACTGAATAATTAACTTTAAAATGATATTATCTACAATGTTTTTTATAATTATGTGAAAACGTCTTTTAGCTCGGTGTTGTGGTAAGTTCAATATTTCTGACCGTCAAAATCATGTAAGATTTCAACCGCTAATAACTACGACACTTGCTTTGCTAGAGTAATGGTAAGCATTGAAAAGATAGGTCATATTTATATCAATTTTAAGGTAGGATATAATTTGCGTGTGATGTCACGCTGCGAGAGCACGCGCATGCGCGCGACCCTCTATGTGTCGAAATATCAATTCGTATAATGCAAACACGTGTTTAAGTAGATCAGTTATTCTGGTGTCTTTGTCGAGAGTTAATAAAGCACTACCAGGACCTAAAGAGAAACAACATAAATATTGGCCAAAATAGAGTTAAAAATGAATATGAAGTTGACAATAGTAAAATAATTTCAGAGTCTCATATCGGCCGTAAATTTGCTCAGAAATGAAAAAAACCGCAATCGAAGAAAGCTTGCGTCAAAAGGAATGCAATGAGCCTAAAAAGTGTAGTGCCGAGCAAATACAATAGCTACGGCAATGTCAGCCACCGTAAGAAAATCTGTTGAAAATAGCAAAAAAGGTTAAGATGTCGTCTCATATCGGCCGTAAATCTGCTCAGAACTGAAAAATATCAAAGTGAGAGAGAAATACTTTATAAGAAATGCAATGAGCGTAATAAGTCTAGTGTCGAGCACATACAATGGCTGCGGCAGTATCGGCAACCGTAGCGGACTCGAACTGCGCCTACTAATTGTTATTTTTTGTTTAGTCATGCACATCTCATCTTTCTTCTATCGAAGTTTAATTTCAACTTAATTTAGCAGCTCTTATTTTTGCATCCACAATTTATAGATCAGTGATAGAAACTATTTCTGTCTGACTTAGTCGGTGTCTATTTCCTCCTTGGAATTGTCTAGAATAACCAATATAAAACAATAATTATTATTCATGTTATCAATTTCCCAAGCCACATTCCACTTATTCGATCAGTATTTGTCAGGCTGCTGAATTCATGAACACGTGCGTGTCAGTCCTAATCTCACATTCATGTACTAATTCCGTACTCATACGCAATTCAAACGCAATCTCAATACTTGATGAATTACTTACTGCTAAGTCCGCTATACTTACTATTATCCATAACTAATACATTTAGATATATTAGCTTCATATGAGATTTTGTAAAACCTGTGCGAATTTTATCAAATAACCATAAACATATATTCGCTCTGTAATAAAAAAATAAAAAACATTTTTTACGACTATGTTAGAGCAATTATGTAATCTTAGAAAAAACATGACGATGGAAAGTGGCAAATCGCCGTTCTGCCACTTTGCTTCTATTATTTTTTATTTACTGGTCAATCACTATAAAGAGGGTTTTGCAACCGAGCTGACATCATCATCTGCCTAGCCTTTTTCCAACTGTGTTGGGGTCGGCTTCCAATCTTACCGGATGCAGCTGAATACCAGCATTTTACATGGAGCGACTGCCTGTCTGACCTCCACAACCCAGTTACTGGGTAATACAATACCCCTTGGTAAGACTGGTTGTCAGACTTTCGGGCTTCTGACGACCCGTAACGACTGTCAAAGGTCCACGAATGACAGCCGGGACCAACGGCTTAACGTGCTTTCCGAGGCACGGAGGAGTCTCGGTATGAAAAAATGGTCACCCATCCACAGACCAACCCCGGCAAGCGTAGCTTAACCTCTCTAACCTCGCAACCGAGCTGACAATAGTCTCATTTAATCTAAGAAGATACTATTCAATGATAATAATTAGTAGAGCTGTTCAGATCTTAAAATAGTCCCAACTTGACCCAAAAAAGTATTCAAATTAAAAGGAGCTGCGATGTTCTAAGGACCATAATTTCCTCTCACCACTTGGCCCACACCCGAGCTGTTACTTCTCATTCATTTTTTCAAAAACGTACCGTAAGCCCTTTGCCATTACGTATAATTAAATTAATATTTAAAAATTTCTCTCTTCAGCTTTGCCCTACCATTGCGCTTGTTATTTGAAGAGGCCGACCAGGCAATAAGTATTGCTCAGCAATTTTACGAATGGCATTTGAAAATTTCCGGAGGATTGTCTATGGAAAATAATTTATTCATTGTATTTGAGGCCTCTCGATTCGTAAACCGATGGCCGAATAATTTGATGAAACAATTCTTCGTGAGGTTGAGGCACACCGAGCATTGTGACAGTAAAATTGTCTTATTGTAGTTATTTGATGTAATGATGATGCAAGAGGGATTACTGTGCTACAAAAAATTTTGTTCGTACAAAGTTCTTGTTAAAGGGTGATTAATATTTTAAACATCATGTATGACATCAACAGAAGTCCACTTTCATTATTAATTCATTTACTAACGCATAATTTAGTCACAAATTATTTTTGAGAGCTTCAGCTTTGAGATCAATTTCAACGCGCCCTGAAAATGATATCTACAGTTTCACAGAGACAAATCGTGATTGCTTTCGAAGACCATAGATTCTTCAAGAACACCGAAGTGTGTCACAGCCTTTCTATCAAAATCTCCTTACGAAGGGTATTCAGCGTCGTCGGGGACTAAGACGGGGGCGAGAGGAAGGCAAGAGAGGAGGGGGTCATTCAAATCTGTTATTAAATTTACAGACAATCACTAGGAGTTTTTCCTAGAAACCTTGGAGGGGCGCAAGTGTTCTCCAGATTGGACTAACGAGGTACGTCCGGGTGTCTGCTACCCCTAAACGTTATAGGATTTTATTGAGAAATTGGAAAATGCAGTTTCTTTGGTTAATGTAACACAAAAATAACTCGTCCGGTTTGAGAATTCAAGGGTGTAGGTACTTTGTCATCCTAAAAGCACATTTCGATGGTCAGGTGGTTCTTGGCGTGGGCCCAATGCGATGCAATACTTTCTAATTCAAACAAAAGAATTTGCATATCTAAATTAAGATAAACATATACACATCTAAGATTGACATACATCATCCAGTGTTAACCATAGAAATATCCGACCTCGAAATTTCCCCACTACACGAATTGTCTACACCTAAACGTAATTATCGTAAAACCGACTATAGCGCATTAAATAATTACTTTGCTAGTATAAACTGGCAATCAACTCTGGATATCACACCAATAGAAAACACTGTCAACAATTTTTACGATGTGATACAAACAGGAATCGATAAACATGTACCTTTTAGCCGACGAGTAGGTACTCGTAATTATCCCATTTGGTATAGCAACTAGCAACTCACTTATAAAAATTATCAAAGAAAAAAGTAAAGCACACTCACGTTGGAAACGTTATGGTAACCTGCTAGATTACGACGAATTTGCAATGTTGCGGGATAGGCAGCGATATTTTCAAGAACTATGTTACGATAAATACTTGCACGAGACAGAAGTTAATCTCAAAAATAACCCTAGAATGTTTTGGACCTATATAAAAAATTTGCGTGGAGGATCCAATTATCCAAAAATGTTAACCCGTAACAATGTAAGTTATACAAAAGGAGGAGAAATTTGCGAGGCATTTAGTGACTTCTTCCATGATGTTTTTGGTGAACCTTCTGATTATAACTTTGCTAGTTCACTGAGCCCAGAAATTGATGACTGTGTTGATATCATATCTAATTTACAAATAACTCCATCAACCGTGGAGAGATCATTGAGTTCTTTGTCTACCGATAAGGGTCCAGGTTGTGACGGAATACCTCCACTGTTTTGGAAAAGTTGCGCAAAGTCTTTAGCCCATCCAATTTGTTTTATATTTAATCTCTCTTTAAGTGAAGGTACATTTCCGAATGCATGGAAGAAAGCACTTATAGTACCCATACATAAAAAGGGCTCGCGAATTAAAATAGAAAATTACAGAGGTTTTTCTATTCTTAACACGTTAGGTAAAGTATTTGAAAGGCTTGTTTACAATGCTATCTATCCCTACATCCTGAGAGGTATCTCTTATAAACAGCACGGTTTCTTGAAAAAACGTTCGACTATATCTAACTTTGCTTGTTTCTCAAACTTTAGCCTGGAAAACACAGATAATGGGGGACAGGTTGATGTGATCTACACAGATTTTGAAAAAGCTTTCGATCGCGTGGATCACGTCATCCTGCTCAACAAATTGTACAGATTGGGTATACGCGGCGATCTTCTACGTTGGGTACAATCATACTTATTTAAAAGGTCACAAGCCGTAGTATTAGGAGGTTATCGTTCTAACTTCGTTGAGATCCCTAGCGGTGTTCCACAAGGGTCTCATTTAGGACCCCTTTTTTATAATGCGTACTTATTTGACATCACCGACTCTTTTAAATATTCTGAACATTTAATGTACGCTGACGACAAAAAAATATTTTACACAATAAGATCGCTTGATGACTGTATATCTCTCCAAAAAGACCTTGATAATTTACATAATTATTACACAAAAAATAAGATCACAGTAAACGTCACGAAATGTCAATGCATTAGTTACACGCGTAAGAGGAAGCCTATAACCCACTCGTACCAATTCAATGGAATAACAATCAATAAAGTCGAGATGGTCCGTGATTTAGGCGTTGTGTTTGATAACAAACTGACATTTTCAAATCACATAGACCTTGTTACTACCAGAGCTTACAAAAATTTAGGATTCGTTCTTAGATCCTGCAAGGCATTTAAAAACATCGAAGCCCTTAAATCTGTATATTTTGCATACGTTCGCAGCGTCCTTGAATATGCATGTACAATCTGGTCACCCCAATATATTTTATACAAAAATCAAATAGAACGGATACAAAGAAAATTTATAAATCACCTCAACTATCGCCTCCGTAAACCTCCAATGTCCTACGAAAATGGCTGTCGGACATATGGTCTGCTCACACTCGATGAACGACGTAAAGTGTTGGATATGAGCTTACTTTATGATATTCTTAATGGCAGATTGGACTGTCCGGATTTGGTGGCACAGATCATGTTCAGCGCTCCCCTACGACGCACTCGTCATACGCCAATGTTACACGTGCCTCGGCATGCAACTAACTACGCTCAAAATTGCGTACTAACTCGCATTGCTCGAACTTACAACAGTAATTTCTCACAAGTCGATTTATTTAACTGTACAAAACCTAGTTTTAAAGCTCAGGTAAAAAAAATAATTTTGGAAGACAAATAACAAGCAACTTCGCTCTGTTCATCATCTTCATCATCATCATCAATTTTGCTTAATTTTTCTTTTAATTTTTATTAATTAGCCTATTTATACGTGTATATTGTAGTAAATTAAATTCTTTAATTTAGATCATCTGTCATGTCATCACTGTCTGAAGTCCGTTCGCATGGTTTACACAAATTATGTTAAACAGGGAAACCTATTATTAGCCATACATACTGTTTTATATTTCTGTAATATATTATAAGTACCGCTGTTGGTTTTCTAAATAAAGAAATAAAATAAATAAATATAGGAGATATCTACGTTGATATCGCAGTCATACGATTGTACTGTACAAAATCTAGACTGAAACCACGTAAACCGAAATAATTCGCGTTTTTAACCCAACACATAAAACTACATCACACACTACACATAAAAGCTCCGACACATTTCTAAGTGCCCACATTCACGAGTTACCTTCTCTTCCCCAACGTCTGTAAGTCAAGCATTACCGCTAGGTGGCGCTGTGCCAATGATGGATCATCCGCAAGACGGATGGCATCCACGAGTGCGGTTCACGCTTGACAGTTCGGTCTGCGGTTTATTTTAAAATAGATGCAGGAATCTGGACGGTGCTCGATCAAAGGGGTTCGAAAGATTAAAGGTGAGAAGTCTAGAAGGGTCAAAGTTCTGTATTCTGCTGCCTATTAATAAGCAGCACATTCCAAATGACAAAGATTGTAGGTAAAGCGTAGCTAGGTGTTGCCCAGACTATTATTCAAACATATGTATGAAGCATAAGATTTTGTTATATTTCCCAAATTATGTAATTAGTACACAGAGTTACATAATTAGAAAGATATATTCTTTGACACGATAATTTTAATCCCCTGTTTTTCCGCGATACATTCTATCAATTTGATTAAAGCATACGGGCCATCGAGTTTTTTTTTTACAATACTACATTTACTTAGTCGATTTATAATTATGTATTGTGCGTAAATAAGAAAACGCTTGGACGAGGGCCGCACAAAACTGTGGAGAGCAGGACTTTCAGAAACAAATGGAGGCCCATTAATAGGTGAAGTGATGATTACGTGATTCAATCTGCTAATGGTGTTTCATGTCAAAAACCATTAGCAGAACTATGTAGGTAAGGTAATTTTATTATCATCCACCAACAACCTTCCTAATTGAAACATCAACCATTCTCTACTTAACATAAAATACAATCACTATAACAATATGTAAGCCGCGGGTTTACTTGCACATGATTGGCTGGAGACGGCCAATCTGTCCGGCGTGCATATTCATGAGGAGTGACGTCACTTACTCGGGCTTATCATGATACATGGACGAATTGTCATGCAGCTTACTGTGGGGATAGAGATGTGGTCGGCTCAGATGTGTGTGTTAGCAGCATCAGCTGGGAACGGCAGGCTTACGAGTATCATTATAATATTACGGATGTGCATACTCCAGAACACATCACCACATTATAATATACCCCATATTAAGCTGTAATGACCAAATCATTACATCATTTGGAGTCTTCAAAGAGCTCCTTATAAGTTTGTCCAGCCAGGGAACTATTAAATTTATATAATAAATGTATTATAGTTTGCAATGTTGCTGGATGCTGTCGAAAACTTATCTAGGTATATGGGACGTTGGCTGTCTAACTTCAAAAGAGCTTATGAAATTGTGAACTCCATTAGAATCGTACTCACAAGGTCTATCTTGCACATCGAGTACCTAAATTAAAAATCCAGTCTGTATATTAATTTAGTAACTCGATGCAATACATCATAATCAGCGCTAAATGCAGCTTTATGGCGAGCGAGCTCTAGAAAATAGATAAATCGAATTTTCTCAGATATGAGACCTAGCTAGATCGATTTTTCGCCCCCGTAAACCCCTATATAGCAGCTTTCATCTAAATCGTGGAGTCGTTTTCGAGAACGTGATTACAAAATACACATATACAAATTTGAGCCAGTTGTATGATTTACGAAACCCGTGTAACAGCAATTAATAACTTGCACAGCACCAACATCCTGAAACTGTAAACTCTGTAGATAACGGTCAGAGACAGCACAGTAGCCCAATAACCTAAACTTCCCTTAAGACACAATATCTTCGCATCACACGAAAGCGAATGTCGATAAACTAATAAACATCAAAAATATTTACTCTCAAAGATCTATAAAAGTATAAGTAGGTACCTACATACACAAAGTTGTTTTGAGTTTGAATTTCAATCTGTAAACAAGTTGTACATAAACGGAATAGGTTAACCTTTAACAACAAACAGAAAATAATCTCAACAAAATCGAAACTCGGAGTTACAGACTCGAAGTTAGCGAGAAACGTTAAACATACACGAGTCTTAATCCCCTACTTAGTTATTTGGTGGGAAGGGCTAATTAAAATTAATATATCGCGAACTCGCTTTTGTGGTACCTATTCATTTAAAAGTAAGTTTATTTTATAATACAGGGCGTTGGGCTGGTGCCAAATTTCTGCTTTGTGACCACTGACGGGTTCTGATTTATGATTCTGCTAATGCAGGGTTGACTTTTTCATTTTAGGAACTTTGAATTAGGTAATTGCATAGGCTAAGTGCCTTGTGGAAAGCGCTTTAAATATCATTCATATTATTTGCCCAATTGAAAGTAGACATCGGCGTGGAAAAAGTTTATGAGATGACCAAGATCAGTCAATCGTCAAACAGTGGACCAATCATCCCAAAAAGAGATTAACAGACAATGTCTCCACACAAAACAATCTTACAACATACCCAATAATATCAAACCAAACATTTGTCGTACCGAAACACGCAAACACACGAGTACATAGTAACTAAGGCACAGCACACACGAGACAGTTGAATGCACTCGACTGCTCTCCAAATTAATACGTCTTAAGATCGAGTTACCGTCTCTAATGCACGTCTATTTATTTTTATGTTGAGGGGATTGCACACTGGATGTGTGCCTCGAGATGAGCACAGATTTAGTTTGGATTAGTTTTTGGATATGTCACCGTATGTTTAAGAAGTTCTTTAGCAATCTATCTCTCGAGATTACATACCATTTACAATTGAACACATTATTTTGCGATAGTCATATTATGTTTATCCATGGCAAACCGACAAATTGTGATCCGCTATCAAACTTGCATGCAAAACACGGACCTTGCGCTAATACTAAATAGCCAAATAACTGCGACCAATTGGGCTACCGTCAAGACCAGAATCAGCGACGGTTCACAATTTTGTGAGTGATAAAATCGGACAGATTGTGAATCCTGTTGATAAGCGCAGGTTTGTTTAAAATTGAAAATTAATACATATCAGTATGGTACAATTCACAATTTCAAATTCAAATAATTTATTTACTCTTCACAAACAGTGGCATCATAATAATATAAAGTTAGAGAAGCTCAGAAGCTATGTGACACTAGTTTGTGAGAGACTGGTGTCTGCACTAGGAATACCTGTATAGCAAATCACCAGGGTCCCACCACACGGTATGTAAACATAATCGATTAAAATCGATTTATCGACAGTTTACAATCTCGCGAAATAGATTTTTTTAATCTATCTATCTAACGGTGTTCACAATCAGACAGTGATAGATACAAAGTAAGTTACACCAAACCCAAATATATTTTTTTACTTAGTAGAACAGTCTGTAGTACTACAGCAAATTAATAATCGTGTTTACCAAATGAAGGCACATCCACAAGCCTACAGTTATCTTAAAGATAATAAAGACACTTACTTCTAATAATAAATTACTTCAATACTTTTATCAATGCTTCGTTTCGTGATTACGGTAATATCGGTCAAATGAGAAAAAACAGAAAAACAAATTTGAATTGAATAATATACCTACCAACATATATCAGTCACAATAAAATACCATTACTTACCACATTTCAAAACACCGACAGTCTAGATTTAAAAATCACAGCAACAAAGATCGTAACGCCTCGCCAGATCCATTCCACGTAGACTAGACACCTAAAAGGCATTTCCATTCGCCTCGTCCTGACAAGTGAGTAACCCCGCTACTCGGAACGACCCTTAGATTAAGATAGATGACCTCACCCAGTAAATAAATACCTTTATCTATTGAATCAATAAGATGTATGCGGTGTCCCGTGTTAAGAAACCAAGTTAGTTTGTTTATTTCGTATTTGGAAAATTAGCATACTTGGAAAATACTTTATATTTTCTGGGATAGTGACATCATCAACGTATGTTTGCGGTATGAAATCAGCTCCTTGCACAGTTGTGACAATATAACTTACTGAATAAAGAATTGGTGATTTATACTTGATAAATAGATCAATTTAAAATTTACTTCCAAAAAAGTCTAAACCGCCTTCAAAACATAAAACGAATAAAATAACGAAGTCGGTGCCAAGTTAAGGTGCATTGAAGAATTGAAGACTGTTAATTTTTTTATCAGGTTGGCGCAAAAGTAATGAGACACTTGGTTTACGTTTTATATTTTTTTATTATTATTACAATACAAAAAGCTTAGTCAACGATGTAATCACCATTAACATCTAAGACTTCTTGCCAACGATTCGACAAAGTTGGATGCCTTTCGCCCAGAACTCTGATGGCTGTGCCTCGAAAAAGTTGCTCAACTCCGCCTCTACATCAGAGAAATCATTAAATTGTTTACCCCGCAAATGTTGTTTCAGGGCTCTAAACAAATGATAGTCTGATGGGGCGAGGTCTGGGGAATAAGGTGGGTGGGGCCAGTCCAAGTTTCCAACTGTTGGCGAACGGCAGATGCGACATGAGGTCGAGCGTTATCGTTTAGTAAAACTACATTGACTCGTCTTCGTCGTTTTTTCTTGATAGCAGCAGATAGTTTGGTGAGCTGGGTTGAATATTTTTCAGCGTTTATAGTTTCATTGTGTAATAGTTCATAAAACAGCATGCCTTGCGCGTCCCAGAAATAGCAAAGCTGAACTTTTAAGCGGTTTTTTTGACTCAGCTTCGGTTGAGTTGGTGGCGTTTTTTCTGGAGGCAGCCAAAAAGTACGACGTGTATGGTTCTCGTAATGAATCAATCATGATTCATCTCCAGTAACCAGATCAGACAAAAACTCTTTACGTCGGGATCGCAGCAAAAGTGATTGACAGATAGCGACACGGACTGCACGACTGCCGTCTCTAAGGATGTGCGGTACACACCGAGCCAAAACTTTTCGATACCCAAGCTCATGCAAATGGTTTTCCACGGCGTGGTGACTGAAGTTAAGTGCTTCCACTTATTAACGAGTGGTAGCATCCGGATGCGACTGCAGTTCGCGGCGTAAATCGTCATCATTCACTGCGGGTGGTCGTCCAGAGCGTGGCTGACTTTCAAGGCTCCTGTCTCCTGATTTAAAACGGTCAAACCATCGAGACACCATCGCATGGCTTATACTTCCAGCGCCCAATGCAGTTTTGATATTGTCAGCCGCAGCCCGCGCACTATGGCCTAACAAGTACTCATATAAGTATAGTGTTCGAACTTGTCGATCGTCCATTTTTCTTCAAACTGACTAAACCGATAGCGGTGGCGGCTTTATATATCCCCATATCACAAGTAGAGTGCGTTTCATCAAATAATTCCTATGTCGTAATTTTGGCTCCGCTATTAAACTTTAACACATGGACCTATTAGGTTCATGCTTTATCAACGGTAGCCTATCGTGTTCGTCCTACAACAGTGGAGCCAACATTACGGCATAGGAACTATTTGATAAAATGCACTCTACCTAGAATGTTCTAGATAGAAATACATTCTAGAATATGATCGAAAACAATTAACTTGAAAAAGGAAATGTATAGAGTTTTGTAGAGTGTCTCATTACTTTTGTGCCAACCTGATATGAAAGTAATTTTATTCGTTTTTAGGTTTTGAAGTCGCTTTTTACTTTTTTTTAAAGTAAATTTATTTTTCCATTTTTAGTTAAATTTTCAATATTACATTTAAGCCCAAGACGAACGAAATGGAGAATCATCTAAATCCGCTTAGAAATGCCGGAGATACAGTAGATTTGTGCATATGACTTCATGCATAAGAATAATTACCTAATGTATCATATACTAAAACCTTCTTATGTAGATCACGTTAGTGAAAGAATCATCAAAATTGGTTCATTTGTTTTTCAGAAAATCATGGACATAGAAACAAACATACATGCATACGGATCGAATACAGAACCTCCTTTTTGAAGTCGGTTAAAAATTAAAGACGTTGTTGATGTATTGTACTGCAGTGTGTCGCGAGCAGACTGCACTGCTTGTATGTGAATCCCTGCTGCAAGCTTTCCACATCGGTGTTGAGCTTGCAGCAGGGATTCACATAACTATACGGAATTGTCAGGTCAAGTGTGTAGGTTAAGTTTACTAACGTAGAGATATTGTTATTAACATAATTATAAAGTCCATTGTTACTTGTTAATTAAATATATTAAATAAATAAATAAGTGTAAAAATAAATAAATAATTGAAAACTGACATTTGATTGAACGCGTTACGAGAGTTGACGTGTTATTATTTTTTTCTCATGTTTCACACTTTTGAATCTTACTAATAAGTGAATAAGATTCAAAGTAGCAAAGTTAAGCACCAAAGCAGAACCACACGGCCTTAATGTCAGCCCATTGCCAACATTTCCTTAAAATACCATTCCTTTTAATCCTTTTCCTTTAAAGAAATTCATTATCTTCCGAATGAAGAGTTTCTTAAGCTTCCAGAAATAGATTAAAGAAATAAAGAAGACCCTTTTCATTAATTGAGAAAAGATTTACTTTGATTAAAGTAGCTTAACTCATTTTAGGCTACTATTGAGGTCGCCTCGAGACAAGATTCTATGAACGACGACGGCTCTATTCAGGTCAAATTACTGATAAGTTTCGCAATACTCGAATCTAGGTTTAAAATGGTTTGTAGGAGCTTCAGTGTTTGAAGGAGAGCTTCAGTATCCTAACTATATAAAATATACAGGGTTATTGGTAAAACACCAACAACCTCTTAAGGGGTCACTGTACTCATCATCATAAACAACTTTTACTATGGGACCAAACCTGAAATCGCAAAAAAAATCAGCTGTTCAGTACATTTTGACGAATTATGCGAACATAAATGTACTGAACAGCAGATAATTTTTTTTCGCGATTTCAGGTTTGGTCCCATAGTAAATGTTGTTCATAATGACCCCTTAAGAAGTTGTTGATGTTTTATCAATAACCCTATATATATGTTATGTACATAGTCTGGCCATAAATAATGTTACAATTAAAAATAAGAAGGATATTACATTTGAATTTGGTATCTGTCATTTTTATACGATTGTTCATTGAGTTTTCTAATTTTGGCGCCAATACATTGTACAATATTTTGCGATATTAAAATGGAGTGGGGTGATAAAGAGAACCGAATCGCTGTGATTGCATTACACAAAGTTGGTATGGAGCCAAACGCAATTTTTAAAACTCTCCATACGCTTGGTATTAGTCAAATGTTTGTGTACCGGGCTATTAATAGGTACAATGAGACCTCCTCTTTGTGTGACAGAAAAAGATCTTTTTATCTCGGGAGATGAATATAGCACCCAGAACCATGTCGCGTATTTTAAATGATGACTTAGGACTTGCAGCCTATAAGAGACGCACTGGTCATTTTTTAACTGATAATTTAAAAAAGAATAGGGTGGTAAAATCGAAACAACTACTGAAGCGGTACGCAAAGGGAGGTCACAGAAAAATTTTGTTTACGGTTGAGAAAATCTTTACAATTGATCAACATTTTAACAAACAAAATGACCGTATTTATGCTCAAAGCTCTAAGGAAGCTTCCCAATTAGTGGTGTGTTAGCTATGAAGGAGTGACTGAGCCATATTTTTGTGAAAAACGTATCAAAACATCGGCACAAGTGTATCAAGATACCATTCTTGAGAGGGTAGTTAAGCCCCTTAACAACACCATGTTCAATAACCAAGTATGGTCCTTCCAACAAGACTCGGCGCCGGGTTGGAGGTGAACGTTTCGGACTTCATTAGAGCTGAAAACTGGCCGGCGTCTAGTCCCGATCTTAATCCGCTGGATTATGATTTATGGTCAGTTTTAGAGAGTACGACTTGCTCTGAACGCCATGATAATTTGGAGTCCCTAAAACAATCCATACGATTGGCAGTGAAGAATTTTCCCATGGAAAGAGTGCGTGCTTCTATTGATAACTGGCCTCAACGTTTAAAGGACTGTATTGCAGCCAATGGAGACCACTTCGAATAAGCTTTTTATATTTTAAATTGTTTTATATTTATGTATTAAACTAACACACTGTACAAGTAATAAATATTATTTGCAATAAAAAAAAAATTTCTTCGTGACAATATTTATGGCAAGACTAGGTAAGTATATGTTTGTTACCTTTTCACGCATAAACCAATGAACCGATCACCTTAAAATTTTGCATATACGTATACGTGGTCAGGTGTACAGAAACGGACATAGGGTACCTATCATCTCGAAAAAATGTACTGTTCCCGAGGAAAACATGAATAACGTTCTTATGATAATAGATGGCGCCACGTGTCTTTCGAATTATGATTGAATTATAATAATATAGATGCGGAAGTAAGTTTGTGTGCTTGATACCTTTCACGCTCTAAACCACTATTCGAAATTAACGCGAGCGAATCCGTGGGCAAAAGCTAGTTTAAACTAAAACACTGAAGACTGTATTTTTAGGTGGTTTGGCAATCTCATATTTGGTGATTGCAGCATATGTTTAGTATTTGAGAAGAGGACGCCAATACCTACCCCTATTTCTTAACCCTTGGTCAATTTCAATGACACTAACAGACGCGAATGAGCGATGATGATATTTAGAAAATATTTAAATTATTAAATTTATATTTCAGAAAATATAAATTCAAATTCAGAGTTTCACCGCGATTAAACAAATCACATCAGCTAACTATTCAGAACAACTCGATTGCTACATCAATATTCAATACACGGTAGGTTTAAACCGTGACCGATTTACTGGCTTCCCAACCAACCACCACTACCATATTTGTCACCGACACGCGAACTGTCAAATCATCGTGAAACACCACTCCATCAGGGCCCCACAATAATTATCAACGGCAAACATCAATTCTTCGACCTTAATAGATCGCCCAGCGGCATTAACACATGCCTATAACTCAATTAGCTAACCGTTGTGCGGATTAATTCAGTTCGTAACAAAGACAAATAGTATGTGTTGTACACAGGACCACGCAAGTTCGCTCGTTAATATTATGGGTGATACGTGCGATTGATTTGGCTGCATCGTCGACTGTATTTGTTGGTGGGGTATTACTTTCTCCAATGAATACATTTATTATCTATTTAATTTTAAAGAAAGCTTACAGACTAAGAACAATTATAAATATCATGCATAAGTAGGAACATTTGCTAATTACAAGCTTCCATATGTATAGCTACTTAGTTAAGGGTTATTTGCGATGACCAGTTACAGCTATTTGAGTAAGATTACGATGTAGACATATTCGGTATGTCGAGATAATATAATAGGTATGTCAAGTTGACAGAGAGAGACAAAATCAAAATTAAAAGCTATTTGTGGTTCTCACCAAAATACTCCTTATTCAAAATGTATCTGATGTTGTATGCGCTGGTGCTAAATAAATCGATTTCCAGGTGTGATGGTAAACTATTGAAAGCTATAGGCACTACGTATGTAGAAGGCGTTGCGCCTGTACTCTGTCGATGCGATATAGCCTTAATACTCTTTGATTTTCTCATTATGTTGCTAAGTTAAGAGTCCATTAATATTACTTATAAAAATCCAAAGTTTTAATTTGGTTGGAAATTAAAAGCACTAGGGGCTGATTTTTCAATAATCAGATAAATTTTATCCGAAGAATAAATATGACAGTTTGACAAATTCTTTATACAAAAGCTGTCAATCCGCCATATTTACTAACGCTGACTAACGTTTGTTTCAACTCTGGTAGTTTTCCAATCCTACTGACGAAATCTATTATTACTGCGGTTCACAAAGGGGGGAGCAGAAACGATGTCAATAATTACAGACCTATTTCGGTCTTACCAGCTATATCTAAAATTATAGAAATATTAACAAATACGAGACTAGTTAGCTATTTGAACAGATTCAAAATTATATCATCTTCGCAATTTGGATTTAGGCATGGAGTATCTACTGAGGATGCAATTGACGCTCTTAGCTCGTTAGTAACTGAACATCTTGACGCAGGAAAGAAATGCCTAACGATATTCCTGGATCTTAAAAAAGCTTTTGACACCGTTTCTGTTCCAGCCCTTGTAGCAAAGCTGGAGGGAATTGGAATAAAGGGAACACCCCTAAAATTTTTCAAAGATTATTTATCCAACAGGAAACAGAGAGTTAGGACGGGAGCACATACTAGTGGGGACGCCGACGTACTATATGGCGTACCCCAGGGGAGTGTGTTAGGCCCTACATTATTTCTTACATATATAAATGACCTCTGTAACCTAAATGTAAAAAACGCAAATATTTTTTCGTATGCTGATGATACTGCAGTGGTTTTTTTCCGGAAACAATTGGTCAGATGTAAAACTCAAAGCCGAAATGGGTATGGTCCAAATTGCCAATTGGCACAGAGATAATTTACTGTCACTAAACACAACAAAAACGAACTATATATATGTTTCTCAATTGCTAATCATTCTCCAGAAGTAGCCTTTGACATTAAAGTACACTCATGCAATACAACCTCAGATAAAAATTGTAGGTGCCCTAAAATTGACAAAGTTTCGCAGACGAAATACTTAGGCGTCATAATTGATCAAAAATTATCCTGGTATTCCCATATTGAACATGTTGCTGCAAGAGTTAGGAAACTGGGTTGGATTTTCAAATCTCTAAGACATATAATTCCAAAAAATACAAAAGGAAACCACGGATCCCCTAGAAATCTCCTAAATGAAATCTATTTATCACTTGCTCAATCTGTCATAGTTTACTGCATACCTATATGGAGAGGCGCGGCTAAAACAAAATTTATCAATCTAGAACGGGGACAGCGATTCTTAATAAAAACTATGTATTTTAAAAGGATGAGATACTCTACTGAAAAGCTATACGAAATTAGTGATCTACTTTCAGTTAGGAAATTATATATCATATCCACTGTCCTAAAAGAACATAAAACTCTTTCATATGATCCAAAAGGAATGTCGAAAAGGCGAAATGACTTGATTGCACAAGTACCACCGACTAAAACGAAATTCACGGCTATACAATATCAACATCGATCTGCTCAACTGTATAATAGGGTAAATAAACAAATATACATATATCCCAGCCAACTACATGAATGTAAAAAAAAACTAACAGACTGGATAAAGCCATTTACATACACAGATACTGAGTCACTCCTACAACACATGAACTAACACACACACACACACACGTCACAGACCACCACACCACTCACGACTGTCAGTCACTTCCACATCACACCACATCAATCACATCACATCATATCACATCACATCACATCACACCACTCTCACACTTACACCGCCACATCCCTCCTACTCCACAAGCGAACACACATACTATCTTTTGTAAAATGTAGTTTTGTTACCACATTTCATCCTACATAAGAGAGAGCGGCGTCTTCTAACACAGGCATTATCTACTTAAAAGGAGGCGCCATTCACCAACAAAATGTAAACAACTATGGTTAAGAAATAAACATTTTTGTATTTTTTTTTTTTGTATTATTCAATAAATAAACGTTATCTAACGATTGAAAAATTAGCAGTTAGGTGGGCATTCGGAAGTTTTATATTGTGTTTTATGGTGTGTGATTTTAATTACTTAATCGAACCAGTGCTTTATTTAAATTGTTGTTTGTTTAATCGTTGTTTACTTTCGATCCTTAAAGTTCCGCTGCTCGTTGGGTACCTACACGTTCACCACAGTATTAAGAGCCCCTCTTCCCTACATTATTCTCGCCATAGTATGTAAATTCAAACATTAAACTAGGTACTTTACTGTTTCGTCTTCTTCCTGAAAGCGTGTCGATGGCAAACATTGTTTGAAAATAAGTTCAATTTTATGTTTGGTGAGTACTCAGCAATGCTAACACCATTCACTGACGCAGAGAGTATGACAGCAGATTGTTAATTTAAATCCTCAACTCTGTTTAATTAAAGCTTTAAAGTCAGCTTTTGCCCCAACACTATTTGGCCCAAAATAAAAATATCAACCAAATTCTCTCCAACTTCAAAGTACCACTACCTACCTAATATACTTCACTAGAAGAGCCCGTTAAAACACGATTCACTCTTGAAACTACAATTTCCCTACCAAATATCTTAGTGTTTATAGAGAAAATATCGCTAAGGCTTTGCCAATTGGCGCTCTGTCGCAGAGAGCCTTGTCAATATTGGAGTTCGCCCTTCTTTTATATTGCGGTGTAAGGGTTTAGGTGATAGCGTTTAAGAAGCGTTATGTTTTTGTAGTTTACAATATAGGCATTACGTGGTGTTGTCATACTGAAAAATACACCGTGACTTTTTTAGGTTAATTGTTTGGAATCGATAAAATTAAAACAGAATGATGCTTTTATAACATTAGGTATAAAGTAATATGTAATATTTCTACACAGTATGCTGAAATTATTGTGGTAGTCCTAGTCTGTTAATCAATTTAATTAGTATGATGTAATGATTGATATTGTTTACAGTTCAATACTAACTACATTCACTTCATTCACGAGATAGTGTCCAGCCAAACGTATACAAAAACCTGGAAAATATACGAGTTCTAAATATACGATGTAAATTAGAAAAAACTTCGCTCCGCTTATAATTTACAACTCCAACCCAATAAAAACTGATAAACTTACAATACAAAAATCTGTCTCAGAAGATCAACTCCGCTCAAGTCCATGCCTTGTTATAGACCAACAACTTGAATTGGAATTCTGCAATGTCTTCGTTAAAGTTCGAATTGCTGGCTAGTTTTAATGCCGTTCGAAAGTCTAAAACTGCTGCAAGTGGCAACACTGTCTGAATCGAGAACTGCGGAGTGCTGCAACATAAACAATTTGGTGTTGCCAAGTGAAATACGGGAAAAAGTCGATGTCTTTAACGATGTATCGACGGAGGAGACGGTTATAAAATGCACTGTGCGGACGAACTTAGTTAAAGTTCTGTAGTATATTGAAATACTTTTTAGGGTTCCGTACCTCAAAAGGAAAAAACGGAACCCATATAGGATCACTCGTGTGTCTCTCTGTCTGTCACAGCCAATTTGCTCTGAATCTAATGGACCGATTTAGTTAAAACTATATGTGGGTCAATTCAAGAAAAAAAATGCAAACTGTACCGTGTTACATATCAAATGACAGGGCTTAGGTACTGTGAGGGTTTCAAATATATTTTTTGTTGTAATTTTAAAATACATCATTTTAAAGTTATTTAAGAACATAGACGAAAATTTACCATTCCCCCCCCCCCCCCTTATTTCCGAAAGTAATGAGTAAGATTTGGAAAAAAAATAGTTCAATACCTATAGATTACAGTAAAACTTATAAGAAGTCTATGTTCTTAAAATAATAGGGTAAATCTGTCAATATTATGCGTATAAACTTACATTTACAGTTGGAATGTATGGGAGAGCATGTTTTCCAACTACACTGTTAAGTTTGTTCTTAGGATAAATTCATCTTAACTACGGAATTGTGCGTAGTCCGACACGCACTTGGCCGGTTTTTTTATTAGGTACTATCTGCTGATAGTCTTAAGTGACGGAAAAGATATTAAAGTACGAGAAAAATGTTTTTATAACGATGTAAAAGTCTATAGTAAAATACAGAATGATAAATAACAATCTGCCTAGCCTTTTCCCAACTATGTTGGGGTCAGCTTCCAGTCTAACCGGATGCAGCTGAATACCAGTATTTTACATGGAGTGACTGCCTATCTGACCTCCACAACCCAGTTACTGGGTAATATGATACCCCTTGGTAAGACTGGTTGTCAGACTTTCGGGCTTCTGACAACCCGTAACGACCGTCAAAGATCCACGAATGACAGCCGGGACCAACGGCTTAACGTGCTTTCTGAGGCACGAAGGAGTCTCGGTATGAAAAGATGGTCACCCATCCACAGACCAACCCCGGCAAGCATAGCTTAACCTGATGGATCGACCCAAGCGGCTGTTATTACTTAGCCACGAGCTCCTCGAATGATAAATAACGTATGTACTTAATGCGACAAAATATCATATCCGAAAAAACTCCTGTCTTCGGGTAAAAAAATGTGGCGGTAGTTGTCACGTCAACATCGAGTCTGTATATAAAATTTATTTTAAAATAGTTTAAGTTAAAACTGAGTGATAAAACTAAGTGTATTTGTGAAAAGACACATTGATGAAGCAGTTACATTGTTATCAGGTGAACCTATAAACAATCAGCTGTGATATCAAAATAAAACAATTTGTGTGCTTGAATCGTGATAAACTTTTGCAAAACAATTGAAAACATATTAAAAAGTGCATGTTTTTACAAACATAATACCTAAATTAGTGATAGACTGCATATTTTGTAACAAATATAAACAAAAAGTGATAAAAATTGTGACTGCAAACACAAAGACATTTCAAATTTAAACCGTCAGATATACTACAAATCTAAACAAAGAAATTGGACTTTGAACCTAATTGACAAATCTGCGGCTAACGCAACCAACATTAAGCTAATAGCTAATGGTGCCCTATTTCGTCACTTATTACTAACAATCACTTGGCCTAGTGGCTAAAGGCTTACGCTTTTGGCTCGTGCGCCTGTAGGCACTGCGTTCGAACCCCGCTTGCAAGATCGACTTTTTAAAGGTTTACTTTGTTCAATTTATTACAACAAAATGAATTTCTTCGAAAATATCACTCTGCGACGAACCCGTATGAACTCATTGTCAGAGACGACAGAAAACAATACTAATGACGTTAGTTGTATCAACACGACACTAGATGGCACCACCAACAGCATGCCAAACATATCGGATGACGAGGAGAACGATAAATTACAAAACTTGCAGCGGGAAATCGAAGAACTCAAGTCACAACTTTTGGCAGCCCATGACGAGATAACCAATTTGTCAATAGAAAATAGCGAATTGAAACAGACCATTAGCACACTAGATAACAAATATCAACTAGTAAAGAACGCAACAAGGAAATTAACTAGTGAAATTGGAACTCCTATAAATAATGTGAGATTATCTACTACCTACAAAAAACGACATTCTACAACACAATTGGACCTAACACGAAATACTGTACAAGAAGACTACAAACGGGGACCTACGTCTAATAGAGTAAAAACGACACTGAAATTTGATAAAGAAACTATTGGAAGTCATCAGAAAAATGATAACAACTCGTCTCAACTGCAAGCCAAGATAAACAAATTGTGTATAATAAGTAGTAATAAGACTAACAAGGTATTACCCATAGCACAAAACGCCTTTCCGAACCACCAGATATGTCATTATATCACTCCTAACTGTGGAATAAGTACGCTTGTTAGTAATCTAGATTCAAAACTTACCAATTATACTATGCAAGACTATTGTGTAATTCTGATAGGCAGTGAAGACTTTAATTCTACTAAAAACTACTCGGACCTAGTTTCCAACATTAGGGAAAATCTTTTAATGTTATGTCATACAAATATAATTTTATGTCTACCTACATATAGGTGCAATGGTTTTTCTGGCATGTTTAACTGGAGAATTGAAATGTTCAATAGCTTATTATATCATGACATTCAAATTTATGACTATGCTGTAATTTTTGACTCTAATTTAAATTTACTGTATGATTGTACTATGTTTTCAAAGAATAGTGGTAGATTGAATAATTATGGAATGAGAACTATTTTTGACAATTTGAAATATCAAATTATGAACTCCGATGTTTCAAATCACATATTTCCTGAAACCGTAACGAATCCTGAAATTCGAAATTCCTCAAGAAACTCAGACTTTTTTCGTGTATAAAGATGTAAAAATCCTTCATCAAAATATAAATGGACTTGCTAGGAAAATGGACTTATTATCGTTATCTCTATCGACACTCCAAGACGCAAAAAACCCTGTGGATGTTGTATGTCTCACAGAGCATAATATGTTGAATACTGATACAGATTTAATCAGTATACCTAACTTTGTTCAGGGATCTTTTTTCTCAAGGCATAATCGCCGAGGCGGTTCATGTATCTTAGTACGTAATAATCATGCATTTAAATCAATAACTGGACTAAAACAATATTGCGTTGAAGGCGTTCTGGAGTGCTCAGGCGTCGAACTTCTAAGTCATAATATCATAATTCTTTGTATATACCGACCACCACGATCAAAAACAGACGAACTAAATTTATTTTTTGACAGTATAAACCGACTACTTGGGAAGTACTGCTACAGTAAAAAGAAAATAATAGTTTGTGGCGACTTTAACATAAATGTATTAAATAAAAATAAAATAACTACAATGTTCATGGAAACACTAGCTTGTCACAACCTGCAGTTAGGATTATTTGAACCAACAAGGACTGTCAGTGGCGCATGCATAGACAATTTCATGTATAACATTCGTGGATGTAAATGTAAAACTATGGAGTTCGCTTTATCAGATCACACGGCACAATTACTAACTTGTCCCGTAAAACAAAGCTGCTCTCTAAAACATTGGTATGTAAAAAGACGAGACTACAGTAAGGATAATGTTAAGAAATTTAATGACTGTATAAATTTGATTTCGTTTAGTGACGTATTTGGAAATAATGACCCGCATGAAGCTTTTGACATTTTTTATGACTTATTTACTCTATTTTATAATTTATGTTTTCCGATTATTCGAATTAAAATATATTCACAAACACGACCACGATGGATGACTAAGGGAATAAAAAAATGCTGTATACGTAAACAGCAATTATTATGGAAGTATCGTAAGAATCGAAATAACATAAATAAAACCAATTTTAAAAATTTTGCGAGTAGATTACAACGTGTTATAAAACTGACAAAAAAGTCTCAGAATAATTATTTTATCCATACAGCTCAAAACAAATGCAGGGCTACTTGGAACGTTATTAGCAAAACAATCTCGAATGTGCCGAAAGGCCAAATCAATCAAATTAATATAGACGGTAAACATTGTACGGATGATCCGCAGATCATTGCAGACAGTTTTAATAATTTTTTTATAGACCAAGTAAAAGGGAATACAAGTTGTACTAATAAGACAGATACCTTACCCAATAATAATAATAATAATAATAATAATCTTTTATTTTTTTTCACTCGAAAACATTATTTATGTATCCAACTACACCCCAAGAAATACACAAAATAATCTTAAACTTAAAAAATACCAACAGTACTGGATATGATAGTATCTCGACTAAAATTTTAAAACAAGCGCCAATTAAATTATCCTACATTTTAAGTCATGTAATTAACCTATCGATCACAAATGGCTACTTTCCTGATCAACTTAAATTAACAATCATTAAACCTCTTTTCAAGAAAGATGATTGTCACAATATGAATTGTTATAGGCCCATAGCACTAGTTCCGGTGCTCTCTAAGGTTTATGAAAGAGTTATTTGTGTCAGATTAAATGAATACTTTGAAAAGTTCAATTTATTTGCGAAAGAACAAATAGGTTTTAGGAAAAATAAGACTATTGATATGGCCGTATACGATTTTCTGACCACAGTTATGACTAGTTTAGACAATAAAATTCCAGTGTGTGCATTATATATGGATCTAAGTAAAGCGTTCGATTATGTAGATCATAAAATTCTGTTAAATAAATTAAATAGTTATGGAATTCGGGGTACTTCGTTAGAGCTGATAGCTTCTTATCTTACCAACAGAAAGCAGTCCACATTAGTTACTAGAGTATGCACCAAAACAAGGAAAGAAGCTAAATACATATCGGAATACAGAGAAATTAAACAAGGCGTCCCACAAGGAAGTGTTTTAGGGCCTCTGTTATTCATCATTTATATAAATGACCTTCCAAAAATAACCAAACATCCCACTATACTTTTTGCAGATGATAGTACTGTTGTTTTTACCAGTAAGGACAAAGTATCCCTAGAACAAGACATAAATTGCACTCTGAGTGATATTATAAAATGGCTTAATAATAATAATTTAAAAATGAACTTGGACAAAACTAAAATAATGATATTCCGCAATCGTAAAGCCCAATTTACTAAAATTAATATAGACTATTCAGGGAACAAAATAAATGAGATAGCAACAACAAAATTCTTAGGCATGTCAATTGATCATAATCTGAATTGGAAGACACATGTAGACACTTTAAATCAAAAATTAAATAAGCAATCATACGCCCTACATATGCTGGCTAAAACGGTAAACACATCTGCTGTACTTGCAGCATACCATGGCTACGTGGGATCCCTTATAAAGTATGGTATTATATTCTGGGGTAATTCCACCAATAGGGATATGGCATTCAAGGCACAAAAGCGGTGTATTAGAGGTATGTTTAATATCAACCAAACTGATAGCTGTAGGCCATATTTTGTCAAGCATAATATATTACCATTGCCGTGCGTTTACATTTATGAGATTGCTAGCTTTGCGAAAAGTAACAAAAGTCTTTTTGATAAGTACCGAAGTAAGCGGCACACTGACAAAATTTGCTGCAAATCTAGCAAGACAGCCTTATTTTCCAAAAGCATTTTCAGTATGGCGCCTCGAATATACAATCACTTGCCAAAGTCCATACTAGAAACTTCATCTATCGATGCATTCAAAAAGAAATTAAAAAGATTTTTGCTAAGTAAATGTTACTATAGTGTTCAGGATTATTTAATGGAGGATGTAAGGACATATTGATGTAACTAGTGCACTGATTTAATTATTAATATTTGATACACTTTGACATTATTATACATTACTACATTGTTATACTTTGACATTTACATTGACATTTATTTACAGATATATCTTGACATTCTCATTTAATACTTGACATTTCTAATTTTAATTAAACTATTGACATTATTATTTTTTTATATTGAATTTAACAAGTAATGACATGTACTTATTCACATTTGTATCTTGACATCATTATTTTTAAACTTCAATTTCTCTAGTGACATTATTATCAATTTTATTTAGTATGTTTCTTTTATTATTTGCAAATTGCTACGGTGAAATGAATAAAACTAAATTGTACTATTAATTTTTAATTTTCGTTTTGCAAGAAAATGTATTATAATAATAAGCTTGTATTTGCATGCCTCAAGGTGTAATATGGTCGGACTGTGCTTTACTCTCAATATCTTTGTATAATTACCCATATTAGCAAATAAACGATTATGAATTATGAATTATGAATTATGAAAAAAAAGATAAAGTACCCAATTATGTTTCTATTTATTACAAAGCAAAACCACCATACATACTTCAACCTATCTATATATTCATAACAAACTAAATTAGGTACCTAATTTTATAGTCCAGGGACAGAATTCAAAACCGCGGTGCGGTAACAGTTGGGGCTATTTTCAGTACAAAATACCCAACTATTAGGGGTCTCAAGAAAACTAAACAACCCTTTTTCAACCAGGGGTGACCCTCTGACAATTTATTTTCTACCGTAATAGTGACGTCACTGAATCGATGTACGGAACACCTGACGTAATCAGCCCCCGTCAACTTGATGGAGGTTTGAAAAAAGAATAGTTTGATTATTTCTGGCCAGTAGTGCGGCCCGAAAACGGTGAATAACTTGTTTACTTATTAGTTCGAGGTAATAGCACCAAGGAGGTCGTGTTAAGGTAATAAATGAAAGAAAAAGTTTTTGTTTTGTATTAAAGGCCCAGTAATTGGATTGAGGCTTAGGCCTTCTTTACTCTGCCAAGTATTAATCTAGATAAGCTAGTGCTAGGATTACGTTTTCGAATCCTGTATAGCCAACATTTCTAGAAATAAAGGAAGTAATGAAAAACCGTTATTTTATTCTAGAAAGGCTTTTACCTTTTATTTTAGGTAGATACAATAGTTATACATAATAACACCAATGTAGATTCCAGTGATTTATAGACAACGTCTTATCTTTTGGTAATGTATTAGGTAACAAAAAAAATAACGAAACATAATTTTCCCTGCAATGATGCTGTGGTCTGAATCTTTACATCAAAGTGCATATTTGCAGACTTTCAAGTTTCATATTTCTCGAAAAACTCATTTAAAGCGTGAACATGGAAGTATCAAAGCTCGAGCACAAGTTTTTAGAACGTTTCGTGATTTTTTTAACAGTTGTTTGACTATACTTAACTAGATTGTAGTTTATTTAGTCTACGGTCAAACTAAACGTTTAACTATGAACCGGATGAACACGGAAAGTAACAAGATGGTTGCCAAACGTGTCTAAAATCAAATATCTTAATTACTTATCTGATTTTAGACAAAATTTAGACCTGTAAATTCACGAACTTTGAGCTTTATGAAAAACAATGAAAGGACCAATTTCTTGTTGCCACGCAAATCCAGCCCTCGCACGAAAATAACTACAACTTGCCACTATACCAATAAAACGATTAATATTCCGTCTACAATCCCCATAATCTTATATTAACTCAGTGAGCATTACGAGCAAATTGTGGGCATCGCGTGCTCACGAGCATTACGAAAGAACTAGCACTTATACTTGCATGGGCAATGCTGCGAAGCGAGCAAGAAAGTGACAAGCTGTTTTTTCCTCGACTACCTTAATGTGAACATGAGTGTAGGAACAAATGCATGCCGATGTGGGACTTGAATATTGTTACGTTTGTGTAGATAACCTGTATTACGTATCTTGCAGAAGCCTAGCGACAGCAAAATTTAATAAATGCTTTTCAATCGCAAATCGGTATTATGTATCAGCGATACGTCATATTGATTTGCGATTGACAAGCGATTGAAAAGCAATTATTGCGCAATTGACAAGCAATTTTGCTATCGCTAGGCTTCTGCAAGATACGTAATTCTCATTAGGGTAGACAGAAACTACGAAATGCTACTTGCTGTTATTGTATCTGCAATCAATAACAAACACTTATTTAAAAATAAAAACATTTTATATTCTCCCAGAAATGACGATACAATAATGTCTATAGTACGATAAAATAACTGATTCGCTTTTCCGAGCAGATTGTTCAAAAATTGCTCACAATCAAGTTAATATACCCAAAGTATTAGACATATTCTTGTAAGCAAGACCAGCAAAATATTTGGCTGGCACATTATCTTTCGACCTGAATGCGCCTATTATTAAGGCATTTACACATGAGACGCAGTCGCGCGTAAACCATGATACACAGTGAGTGATGTTCTCTGAATAGATTTTTTTAGTTGGTCGCACGAAACAAAGGTGAAAATGTTTTAGAGAAAAATGGAGGTAGACTGTTGTTTAGGTGTCTTATTCTGTTAACTTAGGTGTGTTTCGCCAAAAGTAGTTAGAATTTTAGTGACTCGGTTATATTGCTTCTAACGGTCACCAATTTGATAATACATCACATCAATGAAATTAAAAATAATCACGGTACTTACTTTGTTTTATTTTGGACTTTGTTAATTGTATCGTGACTCCGAACAACAAACAAACAAAAATCTTAGTTTAAAAAATAACTAATTTTCAGTACACCTATATTTGACTGGAATGGACTGTGTGCGTACTTATCTTGTTATTTTGTAATACATAAAACCATCTAAGAAAACACCCATCACAAAAAACAAAACACTTATTTGCGTACCCTAAACGGATCCAAGCCATTGCCATTTTGATTTTAGTCATAACGCGAGCAGATTGTCGCGCCCTTTATAAAACAATGTCCCCTCCGAGGGGCACACAAATCTGTGCTCTTAACTGACAGACAAGTCATGCCTAAGTATCTTTAACTTAAGATTATTTCACTAAGACTCTGCTAAAGATGTTTAATATTTGCGCGCGCTGTTTGCAGGACTAACGATTTGTTTAACTATTTCATGAGTGAAAAATAAAATGGAGTTTAGCAGTGACTTTTTAATTTTTTTTTTTGGATGCGAAGGTGGAATTGAATATTGTGATTAAATATAACCGTGTTTCGTTATTTCCTTACAAAAGTGTTTAGATAGATAAAACATTTGACAGGCCAGACGGCGATGGTTGGTTAAGATACCACCTATCATGTCGCAGGTCTTGGGTTTGATTCCCATCCAGGACAACATTTGTGTGCATGAACATGTTTGTTTGTCCTGAGTCTGGGTGTAATTATCTATATAAGTATGTATTTACAACAAAAAAAAAAGTAGTGTATGTAGTATATCAGTTGTCTGGTTTCCATAGCTCTGCTCTGCTTAGTTTGGGATCAGATGACCGTGTGTGAATAATGTCCCAAGATAATATTATTATTATTTATTTTGTTTTGACATTTCTCGGGACCCTGGGGTCCCGGACCTTTGGAAGGCGTACGAGGAGCCGAAGCCAACTCGCAGAGGCCCCTTAGATAATTTTAAATTATGAGGAGGCACCAACCGACGATTATCCCTGTATGCAAGTGCGCCCAAGGACAACCCCCGGTTGGTGCAGGACTATTGTTGTGCGTGGAAACAAAACATATTGGGCTATGGGTCTGGGTGGCTAAAGTGGATTGGGTAACTTGAACTATGGAAGAACTGTATCCCCTACCTGACCAATGTTATATTTTATACTCGGATAAAATGGCAGGGACTTGCACACTCAATAATGGGCCCCTGGAAACGGCCGCTAGCACATAGTGACGTAGCGACAAGGGGGCAATACTTTCTGACGTGCTTGAGGAGTGGAGAGGTATCCCACGGCTGTCAGGACAATCCCGGAAGTACGTTCAAGATCCCTACCAGCACCTTACTGGAATATTTCCTTCCTACGAGTACGTTTGCTCTTGCGAATCTCCACTCAAGCCAGACAATAAAGGCAAGAAAGAGGTGGAAGCTCTGTTCCTCGTCAGTGTTCACTCCAGCCGACCAATAAAGGCAAGCCACAGATGAGGAAAAGATGTCTCCCGGGAGATAGGGTCCGTGGGGTCACTACTGCCCAACAGCTCGCCACCCACCTTCGCTGCCCTTTGGGTTTATTATTATTATTATTTAATTGGTGCACACAAAAAACATAACACAACACACAAAAGTACAATTAGAATATCACAAGGACAAGAATATATTATAAAATTAAGCTGTCAATATAATAAAAAGGAAAACATACTTATATGTATAAATAAAAGTGACACTGACATATGTCTTCTTACATTAAATAAATAACTACTATATAGGTACACAGTGCGGTGTGCTTCTCAAGGTTGCACCAAATGGGAGTCCAGCTCAGCATGCGTCAGCCAAAATACCTGACTTTTTTTGTTTTCCATGATTTAGTCACGTCATGGAGATTATTGGGCAACATTTAAATCAAGGAAGGCCGACCTCAAAGGCATGGGACACACGATGGGTCTAGGAGAACAAGATTTAAATCAAGATACCAACAAAATTTCTCAGGTACCTAATACTTAACATATAATTCCAATGAACTGCTTGAAGCGAACTACATCTTCATTATTTCACATTATTCACATTAGTTTTATCATCGCGGAACCGAGCAACTATAATACATTATAGGAATCATCAGAAACCTTCCCTCAATTAATTCTCCACATTGTCATGCACATTACAGACAGCTACATGTCATAACATAACAGTTATAGCATATAATAAAACATCTATAATTCCAGGCGTAGCACCACCAACAAGAAACTCATCAATTAACATTCACCACGGACACAGGGTGAAAAATCCCATTCAACTTCCCTAATAAGAGTCGGGGCATCAGCAGTGAGGTCACGTCAACCAATTTCCTTGGTTTTAAATGTTTGAGACAATAATCAACGCCATTAAAACGTTTAATATTCATAGCTGGGGAGAAGTATGAGGGATTAGAGTTTATTTATGAGTACAGCTTCTGATTGTTAGGCTGACGAGTAAAGCGTCGTAAGTGCCTTTGGTTTTGCTTAGGATGCCCTTTAGTCGAAGTATTTTTTCCATCGGAAGATTTTTATGAATGAATTTAAATGAGTATTGCATTAAGGTTAACCTTTATACATGTATTTTTTATGACAGAAACCTTTTTTTCCTAAGTAAAAGCTTTAAATTGAGGTGTATTGGTGGATAATAAAGGTATAGTCCCACACACCCTTACTCTCCGATGAGCGTATACGCTCATGCGATAGGGAAAGGAAGAGAAATGCGGTAGAGAAATTGTATCAAATTAATGACAATAGGGTCTCTATTGTCATTAATTTGATACAATTTCATTAGAATCCCAAGCTAAACCTATTTTCCTTACTGAAAAAACTACAACCGAAATACTTATTGATTTTTCTAGGAGGAAAATTTCACACCTACTTCGAGCTGTGAATTCCGTTAGCCGCTTTAAAGAAAAATTAGATCTCAAAACTCATATTGTTAGCTTTTGTAACTGATTATTTACTTTTCGTTAGTTGACACGAGACTTGTCAAGCAGAAACTGTGAGTAGATAAGTGCGCCACGTGCCGTCATATAGCGTAATAAAACGACCAAAGGACGAATACCTCTCACAATCGCACACAAACCATTCTACTTAGATCCAAAAAAGGAAAATTATTGCCAGAAAATAATATCCAATAATTCAGCATGAAATGATCGGCGTGTAGGGCCGAAACTGCATCCGTCAGCTTTGGGCATTAGCGTTAACGAACCAAGCGGCGAGACCCGGTCCGGCCCACCGAGCTGCAATAAGAGGATTCTGCACCCTTATTTTGGTGTGGCGTGGGGTAGAGGAGGTAGCGGGAGCGGGGAACAGAAAGTGAAAGTATTTACTTGTAGGGCGTTTGGTGAAGTATTGTAGGTTTAAAATATTTCTAATGTATGTATTTACTTACTGTTGTTTCGCAGTTAAAGTAACTTGCAAACCACTGACAGATGTAAACAATATTTTAAAAGTATGAAAATTTTAACAGTGCCCTCATTGTACATATACCAGACATCTATGTTCATCAAAAATAATATGTATAAATTTGACCGAGTAGGTAGTCAGCGTCGAGCTGACCGGCTACAAACTGTTGGATCTAAAACTGCTTTATACAAGAACAGTATTTTCGTAATGGCTCCAAAATTATACAATAAATTGCCAAAGTGTATCAGAAGTGAGGAAAATGTCAGCCATTTAAAAAAAAGTTGTTCCTGTTTCTAGTTGAAAAGACGATTACTCGATTGAAGACTTTTTAAATGACAAATTATGACTAAATTTAATTTTCTTTGACATTCTAAATAATTAATAATATAATTCAATTACTTTATTTTATGCGGCTCATGACATTTTTCAATTGCTTCATTTCTTTTATCCTAGACTTTATTAATTATGATAGTAAAAATAACCTGCTTACTAATATTATATTTGTATGCCGATTATTGGCCGAACATACAGATCAGCTAAAATGTATAAATAACACCTTTTTGTACTTATGTTCACAAATAAAGATTGATTTGATTTAATTTGATTAATTATATAAATGTTTTGACTCGAGTAGATTTGTCACACACGATATTCTCTTTTCTGTCGACGAGGTGGTCAACTGCTCAATGATATTATGGAATAATAATTATTATGATTTGTAAGTTAATGTTGTCATCTGTTGGAATCGTAAAATGAGATAGATGAACGACATTTATTTTGAGAGTTTGTCTATCGGAGTTATTTTTTTCAATAAGATAATTCACTAAAGCATTTGAAATCCAATAATGTGCTTTTTGGTCTTAAAAGCGACTTTTGATTGTTTTATTTCCGATAAGAAACAGACCAATGACACAGACCCCCTTCTATGACTTAATGTTCCATACGCCCTTCAAAGCTGCGTCCGCTATCGCCTCTCTTTGACACCACACAATAAAAGAGGAAATTGCATTAAATTATAAGTCGGCAAGCAATCACGTTTTGTTTCCCGTCTCACAGATTTAACGGTTTGAATAAATCCCGGCGCTTAATTAAAGAAATTTAGAAGCTTAAACAGCAGCCATTTGGTTCATAGTACTTCATAGAAGCTAATTGAGCAACGCTTGACGTTTATAACTTGTTTGTTGTGAATTTTCATTATGAATCTAGTACACACTCATCTATGTTCCTTGTGAATCTGGTACACACTCATCTATGTTCCTTGTGAATCTGGTACACACTCATCTATGTTCCTTGTGAATCTGGTACACACTCATCTATGTTCCTTGTGAATCTGGTACACACTCATCTATGATCCTTGTGAATCTGGTACACACTCATCTATGATCCTTGTGAATCTGGTACATAGATGAGTGAGAAAACTATAATATCCTAACTTAACTAAGACTATTAAAAAACTCAAATATGGCGTCGAAAAATTCCACCGCATTGTTGTCGACTGGTAATATACCCAGGAGTATCAAGTTGTCACATTTGATTACAACTATCGATTTATGCGAATGAATCTAAAATTAAGAATGTTTCTATATTGGTTTTGTTTTCTTCACCATTGAAACCAACGAACACTTAATATACCTAATATTTTAATTAAACCGTTCAAATCAAATCAAAAGTCATTTATTCAAACTAGGCTGAGAATCAGCACTTTTCGAACGTCAAAATTACATAAGATAGTCCCCAAAATACTCACCCTTCATTCGTTGGTTGGTCCTTTTAAGTTTACGTTTAGTTTTTTGGGCAACTCTTCCCGAAATTAAAAATTATTTTTTATCTACGTACCTACTAAAATTACCCATTCAATAATACCTACCTACACTACCTACCATTTTATATCAAACACTTTTCTCAATCACATCAACTTCTCTCCCCATCAATATTATAAAGCCATTCGCACACGAGACAGACGCTTACTTAACACTATCGCGTATCAGAAGTTTTTCATCAAACTTCGCCGCAGTCGGGTCCCGCCTTATAGGCAAAGTTGCGCCGTGATTAAATGTACTTGGTATCTTTTACCTGAGACGTGTGTAGATATGTGTATACAACGATACTTCCGTTGCCGCCATCTTTGCTAACGTAGATTAATGTGGCATCTTTCCATAAATTATGTTTGGAGAAAATAATTATGAGAGACTGCTGTTTTGGTTAAGTCTACTTTTAAACTTGGCATCATGGTACCTGGGTGCGTGCTCACTGATTATAGTCTAAAATATTCCCGCTGCTGAGATACAGGCCTCTCTGTGAGAGGGAGCGGGCCATCATCCACCACGCGGGCCCAGTTCAAATTTTGCTACTAAGACATTATCCTCACGGTGTTTTTCTTTTATCGATTGGAGAGCAGTGGTATTTTTACACAAACCAAACTGGTAAGTCACGGCCGTTTCCACTGGGCCTCCATTCACTGATTGTATTATCAGCCTAAATATCTTATTTAACTTACCAGTATCCACAACTTGCGTTTAATTAGAATTACATGCACTGCTCGGTAATCATACCGAGCTTGATTTATGCAGTGGGCAATTGAAAAATTTCTATCGTCGAAACCAAGGTTTTAAACCAGCTCTTTCTTTCTTTGTATAGCTTACAAACACAAGATGCACTGACAAACATACACACCAGGCGCAAACATACACACCGGGCACAAACATACACACCAGGCACAAACATACACACCAGGCACAAACATACACACCAGGCACAAACATACACACCAAGCACAAACATACACACTAGGCACAAATATACACACTAGGCACAAATATACACACTAGGCACAAACATACACACCAGGCACAAACATACACACCAGGCACAAACATACACACTAGGCACAAATATACACACTAGGCACAAATACACACTAGGCAAAAACATACACACCAGACACAAACATACACACAAGGCACAAAGATACATACTAGGCAAAAACATACACACCAGGCACAAATATACACACTAGGCAAAAACATACACACCAGGCACAAACATACACACTAGGCACAAAGATACACACTAGGCACAAACATACACACCAGGCACTAACATACACACCAGGCACAAACATACTAGCTAAGGGGTGCTACACTCTTGTTCCGGTCGGCACATTCGAGTCGGCAGTAGGTATTTGTTGAACATCAAAATCGACCCGAAGCAATTACTGCCTCCACATATTCAGCTTTGATTAGGCTCGTGCTGATCATTGACTACCTACCCTCGCTGTACGGGTCGGCTCGGCATAATTCGAGTTAAGCCGAGCGGTTTTCCCAAACATATATCTACATGTTATATTCGATTTTGCTTCTTTTTAGGGTTCCGTACCTCAAATGGAAAAAACGGAACCCTTATAGGATCACCGTGTGTCTGTCTGTCTGTCTGGCTGTCCGTCAGTCACAGCCAATTTGCCCCGAATGTAATGGACCGATTAAGTTGAAATTTGGTACACGTATGAACTTCTGTGACCCAAACACGGACGTGTAACGTAAATAAATACAGGGTCATTGGTAAAACACCAACAACCTCTTAAGGGTCATTATTTGACTGCAATAAATAAATATTATTATTATTATTATTATTATTATTGTACTCATCATTATGAACAACTTTTACTATGGGACCAAACCTGAAATCGCAAAAAAAAATCAGCTGTTCAGTACAGTCACTAGCACGAATATGTATACTCTTAGAGAAATTCAGAAGCGATTTTCTCGTGGAATAACGATAGCAATTTAGTGGTGCCTACCTATTTCATAATTCTAAGAGTTCCAAAACGCTACGTTCGTAACAACTAAAAAATATAATCAATACAGTAGAACAAAATCAGTTTTAAAAGTGGCTAAGTGCATACATATTCTTGCTCGTGACTGTACATTTCGACGAATTACGCGAACATAAATATACTGAACAGCTCATTTTTTTTCGCGATTTCAGGTTTGGTCCCATAGTAAAAGTTGTTCATAATGATGAGTACAATGACCCTTGTAAATTTTGAATATGGGGATCAATTTAGGGGGGCAAATAAGAAAATTAAAAAAGTTTTCAAACTGCACCGTGTGACATATCAAATAAAAGGGCTTACTGTGGAGGTCTCAAATATTTATTTTTTTAATAATTTTTAAATAAACTGTTTTAAAGTTATTTAAGAAATTACATGAAAATTTACCTTCTACCTTTACCTTATCTCCGAAATCACTGGACCTAAAATTTTGGAAAAAATACAGAAAATAGTTCTAGACCTATAGATTACAGGAAAACATACAGTCTTAGGTCTTAAAATAACAAAAAAAAGCAATTCTCTCAATATCGTGCCTACAAACGTGTAGTTGGAATGTATGGGAAAACATATTTTTCAACTGCAATGTTAATTTTGTTCTTGGGATAAATTCATCCCAACTACGGAACCCTTCATTGTGCGTGGTCCGACACGCACTAGACTGGTTTTTTTTTGGTCTCGTTGAGCTAAACAAGAGTCACACCTACCCATCTGCCAGCAAGTGCAGGCCTGACAATCCAGCAATTTTTCAAAAGAGCTCAATAGCGACACTGAGATTCTTTTTTAGAACAATTTATAATGAAGCTCTTAACTCAATACACCCCTCGCTTAATACTACATTGTTATCTAGACACTACATTCTATCAGACAAGTTGTATCTCGTAACTTTGCCTCTGGAACGGTTCAGACTGAACGATAGCTCCGAGTTTAACTTGTTCATTAATATAGTGCTAACAATAAGTTAAAGTAGCGGATATTTATTCATTTGTTATGAGATAAACTGAGGCAAAAAGATCAGCTTGTTTATTTAGTGAAGGAAAGGAATAGTTAAGAACACGTAGCTATAAGTACATATGTATAATCATTTTCACTACTGAAGAAAGGTTATTCCTATGCAAAAACCGGCCAAGTGCGTTATTTAAGTTACCTACACCTTGTACACATAGAAGTATTGTCTGTATTTTTTCAAAATTTTAGATAAAAGGCCTCCTCTTATCTCCAAAACTACTGTGCCTAAAAGTCAGAGATAACGGGGGGAGGAGGAAGGCTATCATAAATTTTCTTAATAAAGGAGAACGGGCATTTTGGCCTAAGAACCAATAACAACATGCGATATATCATTGAAAAGGTTTTTTTATGTACTTTAACTATTATTATGGCAGGAAGTCCCAAATCGCTGTGTGGAAAAAGTTATTGTACAATAAAGCCAGACTTGAGCTTTTTTTTCAGCCTGTCATCATAAAATGGTATAACAACAGGCAATACGTCATACAACTCAGGTAGCCTGTACCGATAAAAATATCAACCTGTGTTCAACCGTAACTTGTCTGTACCACTGGTTTCTTGTATTTCCCTTATCGCGTCCGATGAGACAGCCAATAAGAACGGGTGGCAAGAGGTGTTTTGCGGAGGAGTGGGGAAAGTAAGTCGCGGCGGCACATCAAAGATGCGCGCGCGCATGTTCGTTAGTCGTTATTTGGATTTCAGTGTAGCGAGTACGTTTTACTACTACCATTTCCATTCGTCATCATTATCATTCGACTACGACCTTTGGCTTTGTTTATCGGACTCTGTGATTTGTTTAATGTTATACCACTGGCTTGTTTATTGGACTCTGAGATTTGTTATATGTTATACCACTGGCTTTGTTTATCGGACTTAGAACTAAGCTCTTAAAAACGGCCTGCTTTAGTCATGGATGAAAACTACAACAATTGTGTTATGTGCCAGCGTGGGCTACACAACAGAAGGTATCAGCGTCATATTTTGACTGAAAATATTCCACAAAATCAACCTGAGCTTGCAGATTATTTACGGGAACATGCACTATTGGAGGTTTGTTCTTTTGGTTATAACAGTAGATATATTATACTAGGGTTATATTGTGTTCGTTCATATTCTGTTCATACATAAGTAGCAATAAAGACTTAGATTGTATGTTTGTTTATGAAATAAAAACTAACTAACTAACTAGCTTATGGTATTGTATTTTTATAAGGCAGGGCAAGTTAGCGCGCTGGTGTATTATACTTTTGTTTTCCTTTTAAATCCTTTAACTTGTATCTATTATCACTAATGACCGTCTCAAGTGTTTCTTTAGCAAAGTATAATATTTTAAAACGTTTAAATTCATTGTTATTGATAATAAATCTCATAAATGGTTTTTTTTCCACTTGTTTGTTTTATTTTGTAGAGCAAGTTCTTAGGTCCCCCAGACCTTACTTATTTGCTAAGGAATAAAATGTGTGGTATAAAGTAGTGTTAGTATGCAGGTACTTCGAGTTTAAGCATACCAGCGCCTGTAGCATGAGACGAGCTAGTTATTAGGCAGCCCCATAAAGCACATGAAACTAATAAAGTATCACAAAAATAGCTATCTGTTAAACAATAATCCACGCAGTGTATTCAACGTTAAATAAAACAATAGGTGAGGTATTTAAAGGTGTCATAAAACACCTGGTACATAATTAGTGGGAAATGGAATTTTTGTGAATGAAGTCTGGCTTTATTGCGCCATAACTTTTTCCACACAGCGATTTGGGACTTCCCGCCATAACAATAGTTGAAGTACATAAAACAACCTTTCCAATGATATATCGCATGTTGTTATTGGTTCCTAGGCTGGCTTCCATACAGTTTTGCCCGTCCTCCTTTTAAAACTGTTTATTTTAAAAAAATAAAAATCTATTTGAGACCCAAAACCCTTTCATTACCCCACTGTAAGCCCTTTCATTTGATATGTCTCATGGTACAGTTTGCAAACCTTTTTTTTTTTAATTTTCTTATTTGCCCCGCAAAATTGACGCCCATATTCAAAATTCATTTATTCGTTACGCGTCCGTGTTTGGGTCATAGACATTCATAAGTGTACCGAATTTCAACTTAATCGGTCCGTTCGATTCGGAGAAAATTAGCTGTGACAGACGAAAAGACCGACATATCGGTGATCTTATAAGGGTACCGCTTTTTCTTTTGTTTTACGGAACCCTAAAAAAGATTGATAGTTGATTATCAGTATCACACAGGTTTCCTCACCAACTTGTTTTTACGAAAACAAAATAAGTAAAAAATACTACATAAAACCTATCAATAAATCTGCCTAGCATTTTCCCAACTATATTGGGGTCGGCTTCCAATCTAACCGGATGCAGCTGAATACCAGTATTTTACATGGAGCGACTACCTATCTGACCTCCACAACCCAGTTACTGGGTAATACGATACCCCTTGGTAAGACTGGTTGTCAGACTTTAAACTACATAAAACCTATCACAAATAATTATTTCTGCATATCCGAACTCTGAAACTTGACATCCATTGTTACGAACTCATATTCAGAGCTAAAATCCAGCATCAACATCAGTATCCAAAAAGATAGGCAACAGTGCGAAGTGGGCGGAGGCCGTCTGGCGGTAATCAGCCGCAGCCGCCGAACAATGGCCTGTCGACGCCGGATTAAAAGTTTAACGCTCGTGGACAGGTGATGAGAGAACCGCGGGCCTGAGGGGTGAAAGTTATTTGGTCCTTTGGGCTTTGTGGTCAGTTGCTGTTGAGTGCACTACGGTTTAAATTGTAAAGATTCATCAGAATATTTAAGTTTCCGTTATGACAAACCATCTTAAAGATGTTTATAGAATAGCCATGATGATCTTCAGAGCATGGTTATTCAAGTACCTAGTGCGTAGATAACTAAAAACTCGTAGCTAGTTAACGTAGATCACTGATTTTCTATGCATTTGTCAATAGGCTTCAGATAAGATATATTGAAATTCTTTACTAATAACACGTTTCTTATACACTTTTTGTTTCAGGGGGGAAACATTAGAAAGCAGTCGTCTCCCCAGAGGTGACGTCAGTAAATGTGTGATTTCTAATCTGATCTACCCTACTAGTATCCATCTTCATTACCTACTTGTGACGGCATCTACTTCGACATTTTTTATCATTCGTTTTTATATTATAATCGCTACCGCTACCGCTCCTCCCCCACGCCCAAGCAGCCCAACGCCTCTGCTGATCTCGACTTTAGAATTTCACCACTTGTCCGCGAAGGATTTATTGTGTAACAGTATAATATGAAAGTTTGTTTGTTTGTCCTTCAATGTGATTAAAGGATGTACTCACCGAGTTTTGTTTTTGTCACATTTTTGTCAAGTTATCACAAAAGTTTTATGAAAGGGGCTAATGGGATATTGGAAGGAAACTTGGGAGTTTGCCGCGCGGCTGTCATTTTAAAATTGTGAGTGTAATTGGTGGAAGTAACCGCGGGGCCTTGCCAGACAATTCTCAATGTTACTCCGAAGAAACAGAACAAAGTTGAAATTTATAAATATTAATTCCAAACAAGTCTCATAGAGGCTTACGTTCAGAACAGACACACAATACTTCTCCTGAACCAAAAGTAATGGTGTTAATTATTAATTTGCTACACATACATATAAGGTACTTCTGAAAGTTATTTCTTATCTAGCACGCATGATGTAGCTATGTGTCTGGAAGAGAACAACAACTGAATACACAAGAAACTTCGGCCATAAAAGATTAATGAAGTTCAGCGCTTACGTCCTAATTTGATAATAAATTCTACCGTTTACTCAATTGTAAGCTTACCTACTTTTAAACAATCGACGATATACGACAGAAAATGACAATAAATATAAACTACAGCAAGTTATATAACATTTTACCTGGTGAAGCGGTTTAGGGTATATTTAAAGTGGGAGTCAATTATAGATGCGGGCGGAGAAAAAGGGGTAGAAAATGATATGGGCTGGTCCCCCTCGTACAGAAAAATAGCTAGCCACGTACGTACGTTGACCTTGCTGAGGTCAAGATGTCCTTGAAAATGGCGATGTTGCAGAATTTAGCCCACAGCGTTATAAGCACACACGGCCTTAACTTGACAGCATGCGCCGAACGAACTGACCGATATGAGGTCCTTACTCCCGGTTGTCGAAACAGCCAGCACATTCACTCATGAAGTTTATACGTGCCCAACCATTCCACTGAATGAAGTAAGAACTGGCGTGAGCACTAACATCCCAAAAATTAACTAAATAAAACGACCAACTCATTCACCAAAAATAAAATTGCCGAAAACATGCAAATTTTGATTTATCCATTAATATCCAAACGCAGTAAGTAATGTTTATATCAATTAGCACATTGTCACTAATGTATCTCTCAGGATTGCGACAGTCCCAACACTGGATAACAATAAAATCGCGCCATTTTTTAATTCAAAAATACACAAAGGTTCTCTTTGTGACGACGACACGACTGCGATGCGATTGGATGTTTTATGCACCTTCGAAAATGTAGTATCTTAGGCTTTATTATGACATGGTATCCTCAAGTCTTTAATTCATAAAAACCACCCGTAAATCCTAGGATTTTTATTTTGCGAATTCCCATGAGTGTGGTGCCTCAGATCACACGCACATTAAATGTTTACTGCTGAACTTCGGCCGCCGAATTACTATTATATTTTCAACAGGATTGACATACGCTTTTCGATAGTTTATGTCCATCCAATACATTCTTTCCATCATTGTTATCACTGATAGTGTGACTTTGTCTAGGCCTTCTTGTTTTCCGGAGATATCTATGTCTACCAAATAAATGAAAAAGTGTATGTCAGCTCCGACGCACGACTGGAGTTTACTTCTTATGTACGATTGTCTTTGAATATAATGGATATTGACCGCTACAATCAAGACTGGCCGAAAACAAACAAAGCACAAAAACGTGACAACGGTTAGCTTGTATTTCACTCCTCATATTTTTTCCATACCGCGGGCCTTATATGAAAATCGATTCTTATGGAGTGAACTCCTATCAATTTCAAATTTGAATGTTATCTATATATATTTTAGTTTAGCGGTATCTAATATATTTACTGAAGGAAATGCTTGTTACTCTCAAGATTGTAGAAGCAGTATAGCCTGAACTCTATTTTTTATTTTGGGTGGGAAAATATCAAATAACTTCGCCCGCTCTGGGCGGAGCGTGAGGGCGAATTTCGTTTAAAAGAGCTGGTTAGGAATATAATCATTATTTGCTATTACAGTCACTACTGTGGACCTACTTTTGCTATCGACGATGTGTGAACCCATAGCCTAAACCCTGGGTACACACATCGTCGATAGCGAAACTAGGTCCGCAGTAGTGACTCTAATGGCAAATAAAGATCACATTTCTAACCAGCTCTTTTCAACGAAGTTGAATTTATGTTCCCCCAGAAATTGGAAAACCAACACTTACTTTTAGGGTTCCGTACCTCAAAAGGAAAAAATGGAACCCTTATAGGATCACTCGTGAGTCTGTCTGTCCGTCTGTCACAGCCAATTTGCTCCAAATCTAATAGACCGATTAAGTTGAATTTTGGTACACGTATGTATTTCTGTGAACCTAACATGGACGTGTAACGTAAAAAAATGAATTTTGAATATGGGAGTCCATTTTGGGGGCAAATAAGAAAATTAAAAAAAGTTTTGCAAACTGTACTGTTTGACATATCTAATGAAAGTGCTTACTGTGAGGGTCTCAAATATATATATAATATATATATTATTTTAAAATAAATCATTTAAAGTTATTTAAGAAAATATATGAAAATTTTAGGCTCAGTACTTTCGATAAGCCGACCCCCCCCCCCCCTTATTTCCGAAAGTACTGAGTCGCCAACGACGGGGCGTTTCGTCGGCCGGCTAGCGAAACTCATTAATACACCAGGGTTACCCAGATTCTTTAGTCCAGAACGTCCAGGGGTAGATTGGGCAGTTCAGTCAGTAAACTTCTAGCAAGGTTGTAAGATTTTAGGATATTTTGTTTTATTTTTCCGCATACGTGAACGCGATACAGCTCAGGCGGCCATACTTTTTTTCTTCACCCACGCTCGCTTGAAGATGGCGTGGTGGTGCGAATGGTGCGATAGGAATGGGAACAACCTGGAATAAGGAAATGCATTCAAAAATGGTGTGATGTTTATACAAAGATTTTTCGACTTAAATCAATGACAGATTATTTATTTATTAATTTACCAACAAAAGACAGGTGGATGATGATATCACAATTTCATTTCTTTACGTGTTGAAGGGGCTCTGCCTACCCCTTCCCTGAATAGTACATCCACCAACATTTCATCAGATATATTACTTGTACCTATAAGTAGTAGTCCGATGGAAAATAAAAATCATCATTACAAAATCCCCCAATCGTGGCTCCTAAAGACCCCTACTCATCACTTTCCCCCATCCATTGTCCCAATAGTGAGACGTTTTTAATTAAGAAAATCGGCAGCTATTCGTTGTCGTCACAGATTTGCTTGATACGCCATTGTTTCAGACCTTCAGTCTCGATTGACGTCAGTTTTGTTTGAAAGCATTAGGAGATGAGACTGCTCAAAGACAAACGGACCAAGGTTGAACGGAAGTTTTTGCTGTTAATGGAGTTTTTTGTAATGGTGAAGTGTATTGTTGGATTTTAAAAAGTAAATGGAAGTGATTTGAATGATGAGACATTTATTTATTTATTTAACATACAAAATAAGCTTACAATTATGAACACCAAACCGCTTATGACATGCCATATTCTAAAGCCACATTCTAGTATTTCACGTAATTATTCTGGTCAAGTATGTAAAGACCTATACTGCTCAAATCTACAACAGCGGATCCTTTGGGTTAGTCCCAAAAATAATTGAAATACCAAGTAGTTACACTGCACTGCCACTAAAATGAAATCCATTGGTTTAAGTACTTTAATCTCGACGTGTTATAATTTTGTATTAGGTAGATATGTATGTAGAACAGACATTACACAGCATTAAAAACATGTGAAGAATGAAGATTTTAGTACAAAACGGCGCCGATTCTCTTTTACACCTAACTAAACTAACCAAAACTAACTAAAATTTCTTACTTCTGGCTATGAGAATCATAAAAGCTATTCTGCTAAAAATTCTCTCTAAATTTAGAAAAAGTTTTGACACAACTAGGTATAATCGAGTTTGACAGGCCAGTTGGCGTGGTTGGTTAAGATACCACCTATCATGTCGCAGGTCGTGGGTTCGATTCCCATCCAGGAAAACATTTGTGTGCATGATCATGTTTGTTTGTCCCGAGTCTGGGTGTAATTATCTATATAAGTATGTATTTACAACAAAAAAAAAGTAGTGTATGTAGTATATCAGATATCTGGTTTCCATAGTACAAGCTCTGCTTAGTTTGGGATCAGATGACCGTGTGTGAATATTGTCCCAGGTTATTTTTTTTTTCTTACATATCTCGGGACCCTGGGGTCCCGGACCTTTGGAAGGCATACGAGGGTCCGAAGCCAACTCGCAGAGGCCCCTTAGATAATTTTAAATGATAAGGAGGCACCAACCGACGATTATCCCTGTATGCACTATGCAAGTGCACCCAAGGACAACCCCCGGTTGGTGCAGGACTATTGCTGTACGTGGAAACAAAACATATTGGGCTATGGGTTTGGGTGGCTAAAGTGGATTGGGTAACTTGAACTATGGCAGAACTATGTCCCCTGCCTGACCAATGTTATATATTATACACATAAAATGGCAGGGGGTGACTTGCACAGTTATTATTATTATTAAGTAAGTAACAGTTAAAGGAAAACATTAAAAGAAAGAAAAAAATGTTTACTCATAAAATTGTTTGAAAATAAACTTGTGGGGTAAACTAGAATTTTATTAATTTAGTTGATTTCTTCTTTGATTTTGGCAAAACTGAAAAGTGTATATATATATATTTAAATTTTAAACTTAACACTGAGCAAAGCAACCTGCTAACTCCTTATTAAAATACACAATAAATCAGCGCCATTCCCATTCACGTTCCCCTTACTCAAAAGCCACGTTTAATCACAAAGTTACTCAAACAAAACGCAAACAGACAATCGCGATATAAATCACCAAACATTAGGAAATAAAACCGTGTCGCAGTGAGAGCGGCAAATTGGAAAATTCCCGAAGTGTCCGGGATCCCATTGATTCAGCTACGACAATAGCAGTTCAGAGCACTAATCTTTTCATTAAAAACCGATTATTCGCTGCATGGCCCGCTGCACTAATAGGAGTAAAGAAACCCTCGACTATATTTTGCAGTCGACCACAACCTTACTGCTTCGACAAAAGTTCTAAATTCCTTTAATACAGGTGCAATTCTAAGTTGGTTTATCTCAAGCCCCTGCAATATGCCACGCAGCCATCGCTGACGGGACGCGATGACATTTCAATTTGAATTCTTGTTGCGAAAAAACGGAGATGTTATTAAAAAAAGTTTTTTTGTTCGAAAATATTTGACGGTTGATTAGAATACCGGGGAAAGAGGGAACTTTTTTTTAAACCAAATTAGTTTTTAGAAGTTTCTGCTCTTACGAGTTCGTGATGTTTCGTTCGTGAGGTACCAGCTTTCGAGCTCGTTTTCCGAGATGAGGTATATCGAGTTCGGAAACTCAATTGAGGGAGGGTTTATGTGTGTTACAGAGAAATATTTAGTGTTTACGTATTTAGATTAAATCAGGAAATTCCACATAATTTTGCATTAGGTACTTGTTGGTACCTTTAATTACTGACTAAAGAGTACAAGTGTGTTATATATTAATAGAAGACACATTACATATTATTATTCATTATAGACATTATACCATAGGTAGTACGTACTACACCTCACTTTGACAGTCGTTACGGGTCGTCAGAAGCCCGAAAGTCAGATAACCAGTCTTACCAAGGGGTCCATGTAAAATATTGGTATTCAGCTGCATCCGGTTAGATTAGAAGCCGACCCCAACATAGTTGGGAAAAGGCTAGGCAGATTGTTTGCGTTTAAATGCGCCATCTCGCTCACACTCGTCGGCTTCAGATCGGGCTTTTTACACCATACCTTGGTCTCTCAAATTTCGCCTACAAATTGCTACAGAAACTTTTACATTTGTTGATATATTGGTAAGTACCTAAACGCAGATTTGTATGAAATCAAAAGCCCGGCTTTTGCGCGCCAATATGCACTATCCGCGTTTACCCGCGTACTCGTAATGTTAGTTGAGAAGGGTGATCGCCCACAGTGACGCGACGCTAGTCAATGTGTTAGGTACACATTGTTTTGAAATTTTGAATATTTTGAGAACAGTATTTTTTAGGTGCTGAGGTTATGAATTAGTTTTATAAAATATTTAATGATGTGTTAGTTATTGTGGCAATGATTTTGTGATAAAGTTTAAGTACCTAGGTACTTAGGTGTTGTTTATATCAAGATGTGAATTCGCAAACTCGTCGAAAACGTATGTACTTTTAGTTTTCTGACAATAAGTTCGGTTACTTCACCGTAACCGACTGAAATTGCTATAGATATCAATCAATCAATCAATCAATCTGCCTAGGCTTTTCTAAACTTTGTTGGGGTTGGCTTCCAGTCTAACCGGATGCAGCTGAATACCAGTTTACATGGAACGACTGCCTATCTGACCTCCACAACCCGGTTACTGGGTAATACGATACCCCTTGGTAAGACTGGTTGTCAGACTTTCGGGCTTCTGACGACCCGTAACGACTGTCAAATATCCACGAATGACAGTCGGAACCAACGGCTTAACGTGCTTTTCGAGGCACGGCGAAGTCTTGGTATGAAAAGATGGTCACCCAACCCCGGCAAGCGTAGCTTAACCCGATGGATCGAGCCGTGCGGCTGTTATTACTTAGCCACGAGCTCCTCAAATTACTATAGGTATCAATGTACTCCGAAATAGAAACAAGATTTTTTGTTAGTCGACGAACAGATTAAAATAGGTAGGAACCTATCTATTCGATTGTTTAGTAGTAAGTATGTTTAGTAGGCATGAACTCCGCTAGGGGGAAGTATACTGTGGCATGAATCTCCGTTAGGAGTACAATGTTCTGTGGCATGAATATAATAAACCTTAGCTGGTGTCATGATAGACAAAATTTGTATAAGCACATGCATTTGTAGTGTTGATAAACCACTAAAAACTAACCATCTTATTATATCTGATCGAGATAACGAAACACGATAATGTTTGTATCGAACAGGTTCTTCATAGGTCTTTTGAAATTAATGTTAGAGTTGGCTATGATACAATGCTTGAAATAATACTCTTCGTATTTTGAAGGTTAACGGTGTTAGTAAACAACCATGACCTGCCTACATAAGAAAATCCCTCAGTTGGCTATTTTTTTTTTATCGTAAAAAATCTGTCGACTTGCCCTATCTTTGCCCCCTAGGCACGCCACTGATATTGCTGACGCACTCATCCTACAGTTTTAAAACTCAACACAAAAGGATACCTAGTAAAGCAAATATCTAAATAAATGTGCCTGTATGTTTTTCTATGAGAATTCTACTTTAGAATCCATATCAAATCTGCACAGGTACAAACATCGCAAATCACAGATTCTTACAACCAACATGAATGTCATAGAAGCTCGTGTTTACTCCGGACTTCCGGCGCAAGTTTAGCCCGGACATCCAGTCGAACTATCCGGCCTAATTTATTCAGGCTACGCAAACAACTTGTTGTGTGGCTGGCTAGGAATAGGACCAGCTTCTCTCAGGAACCTATTTGCTATCTAACAAGCGGGCGAAACAGATCGGCGGGGCTATTGTGTAACACACTATCAATCGGAATCGGTTTCATTTGACAATTCAACAACATTCATTGCGTTATTTACGTTGTCGAGCAGATACATTTTTCGAACATATAAAACGATTCAGATGATTCGGATCGATAGTGTGACGCAATTGTCGTGCGGGTACATAATAATAATAATTTTTATTTTCTTCCACAAATAATACTTATAAACTAAACATGCAATTTGATTGAAAATGATCACTATGTTTATTTGTGGGAGACTGGTGCCTAAACTAAGCCTAAACTTGTATTTCAGGACACCAGGGACTCCCCCCTACAGGCAAAAATTACATTCTTCATTGGTTATTAAAATAACTAGGTATACTGGTGTCTAGTTATTGTAATTATAGGTATACAGATATGGATATTTGATGGAAAGAACAAAACATTATAATTTAATAGCAAAATAATAATAGAACCTTAAATTTGTGTGAAGTGTAGTGAAGACAAGATGTGGAGAATAAGGTGCGTATGGGATGTAGGTGCGTTTAATAGGTTTGTCTGTGTCTGTGTGTGTGTGTGTGTGTGTGTGCCTGGTGTATTTGTCTGTATGTCTGTGTGCGTGTATGTTTGTCTGTATTGGTGTGTGTAATAAAGTATAGTTAGGATGAGAGGGTATAATGTGAGCGGGATCATTATCTAACTGGATGTATGGTATATGAAGGATATTTCTTTTTGATTCCAGTTAAATTTTTATGACTAGTAACTCTTCTGTTTTAGTGTAGTTCAATTTTAGTAGCCAGTTTGTTAGTACCCGCACTACTGCAACTACGTAGTTGCATTAGTAGCCAGTTTGTTAGTACCCGCACTACTGCAACTACGTAGTTGCATTAGTAGCCAGTTTGTTAGTACCCGCACTACTGCAACTACGTAGTTGCATTAGTAGCCAGTTTGTTAGTACCCGCACTACTGCAACTACGTAGTTGCATTAGTAGCCAGTTTGTTAGTACCCGCACTACTGCAACTACGTAGTTGCATTAGTAGCCAGTTTGTTAGTACCCGCACTACTGCAACTACGTAGTTGCATTAGTAGCCAGTTTGTTAGTACCCGCACTACTGCAACTACGTAGTTGCATTAGTAGCCAGTTTGTTAGTACCCGCACTACTGCAACTACGTAGTTGCATTAGTAGCCAGTTTGTTAGTACCCGCACTACTGCAACTACGTAGTTGCATTAGTAGCCAGTTTGTTAGTACCCGCACTACTGCAACTACGTAGTTGCATTAGTAGCCAGTTTGTTAGTACCCGCACTACTGCAACTACGTAGTTGCATTAGTAGCCAGTTTGTTAGTACCCGCACTACTGCAACTACGTAGTTGCATTAGTAGCCAGTTTGTTAGTACCCGCACTACTGCAACTACGTAGTTGCATTAGTAGCCAGTTTGTTAGTACCCGCACTACTGCAACTACGTAGTTGCATTAGTAGCCAGTTTGTTAGTACCCGCACTACTGCAACTACGTAGTTGCATTAGTAGCCAGTTTGTTAGTACCCGCACTACTGCAACTACGTAGTTGCATTAGTAGCCAGTTTGTTAGTACCCGCACTACTGCAACTACGTAGTTGCATTAGTAGCCAGTTTGTTAGTACCCGCACTACTGCAACTACGTAGTTGCATTAGTAGCCAGTTTGTTAGTACCCGCACTACTGCAACTACGTAGTTGCATTAGTAGCCAGTTTGTTAGTACCCGCACTACTGCAACTACGTAGTTGCATTAGTAGCCAGTTTGTTAGTACCCGCACTACTGCAACTACGTAGTTGCATTAGTAGCCAGTTTGTTAGTACCCGCACTACTGCAACTACGTAGTTGCATTAGATAGTCTGATATAATAATGAGTGATAGGTACGCATAGCATGAGGTCTCCGCTGCAGTGCTTCGGAGCTCAGGGTTCCATCTTCAACGCCTGCTTATGCACGCAAGGTTCAGGTTTTTGAAAATAAAAATAAAGTTGTAAGGGAGAAAAGGAAAGTTGGTATAAAACCATGAATTGAGTCTCAGTTTTTTTAATTAAATTGTGTAGTGCCAATAAGCAACATATACAGTGAAATTGTTATATTATGTAATTTAAATATGTACATAATGACATTACATAATATTTTACTGTCCTAGACTTCCGCTAAGTAACGCCTGGTTCCTGAACTTGTCTGTTTCATTACCTTTTTCAAATTAAAAACTAAACCAAGGCATTTCATATCCCGCAAAAAGTTTCACATTAAAAAACGTACACATTTAGATAAAACATCAACAACCTCTTAAGGGGTCATTATACTCATCATTATGAACAACTTTTACTATGGCACCAAACCTGAAATCGCGAAAAAAGTCAGCTGTTCAGTACATTTTGACGAATTATGCTAATATAAATGTACTGAACAGCTGATTTTTTTTGAGATTTCAGGTTTGGTCCAATAGCAAAAGTTGTCCATAATGATGAGTACAATGACCCCTTAAGAGGTTGTTGGTGTTTTACCAATAACCCTGTATAACTAATAACCATTTCCACAAAAGCAATAACCATTTCCGCAACAGAACTTATAAAACCCTAAGTGAAACCATTTCCAAACACAATCTGAAGGAAAATATCTCATTAACAAAAAGCCCACTTAGGAAAGTTCTGCACTTACGAAATAAACCACACATGGCGTGAATACCCCTGTATAAATCATAGCCAGTATATATTGGCATATTACTCTTGAATACACATACGTATGTATGTATAACATATAATATGTCTTATTATAATGGACACCTATTACCAACGACCAGTTTACGTGACTCGTCGTGACGTAATAAGTGAAAGGAGGTAGAGGTCGTACTATGTCGGTCAAAGGTACCTCTCTCAGTTATTATTTCAAGTGTTCTTGTCTGCTCAATCTCTTATTTGTTCATACTTCAAATATGTTCTGGTTTAGCGAGAAGGCGTGAAAGTACAAATAAATCTGCGGGTATCGATAATTTGTTGATATTTGTATTTCCTATCAATGTTTCGTAAACAATTTTATTATTTATTATGAGACTTCAGGAATATTTCAGGCAATAGACCACTTATTTCTTATTTATTCTTCTGACAAATAAAAAAATCAAACTATTCATCATTGTATCAAACTTTTCAAATTATATCGAATGAAATTATATTCAGCCAACTTTGGCATGGATTAGTGGATTACCAACTAGCTGCGCTTGCCTCGGTGGAACGCAGAGCTAAGAGGCTCATTGGCGACGTAGAACTGGTGGATGCCAAGCTTCATAGCTTGGCTCATCGCCGCAAGGTTGCTTGTCCGTCTTCTACAGATTGTACTTCGGAGAGTGTGCCCGAGAACTCCACGACCTGATTCCACCGGCCCCCTTCTACCATCGGACATCTAGACGCACTGCCAGTTACCATTTCTACCTGGTTGCTATTCCACAAATTTGCAATAAGCGTTTCCAAATGTTTTTTATAATGCGCACTGCAAAAGAGTGGAACTCACTACCTGCGTCTGTGTTTCCTAGCGTATACAACCCTAATCTCTTCAAAGTGAGAGTGAACAGGCTTCTTCTGGGTAAGCTCACTCCATCGTCGACTTTGTCTCTGTCACCTCTGACCTAGACTAGACTCAAGAGCAAACCCATCTCAAATAGAAAAAAAGATGGCACACGCATCAAGCACCTCATAACTACCTATTCATTATAATACGTATATATGTAAGTATGGCAATAAAAGAGACTAAAACAAATTGGAGCAAAATCCAAGGCTCATAGGCGTGCCATAAACTAACCGTTATGACTCAGATGTATTTCAATATACAAAGTGGCGATTAGGTTATCACATTGATTGAAACCACGTATTCAGTACATGATTCTGGAACTCACTGCGTTGAAATTTTTCGTTGGTTATTATAAAAAAAAACTGTTATTTCCTACAAAAGTACAATACCTACGTGCTCAAAATGTATGGAATAGCATTTTTTTTTTATAATAACCGGCAAAATATTTCAACCCAGGGGACCACAGTCATGTCCTGAATATGTAATTTCTATTCGTATCTTCACTCGTCGCAGTTCCTGGACCAAAACTAAACGAACTCGCGTGTCTCCAATTATTTGTCAATTTTCAGCAACAATGACGATTGATTGTCATCACAACACTCAGGACCGCGGGGGTGAACGTAACCATGTGGTAGCGTGCCCTACATTACGCAATAATCACGCATTGACCGATTTATTAGATGTAATGTAGCGAAAACACACAAAATAACAAGCTGTATTGTGTGAAATTCCGTGTGTCAAATTGTGTGTGCAATTCCGAAAAACGATAATCGAACAAACTTTTACTCATAAACAGAAGTCTAAGTACCAACTCCCACTTACTTCACAAATGATTAATTTCCATACAAACTTTCATCCCCTATTTAATCCCTGTAGGGGATGAACTTTCAAATATTCTTCCTTAGTGCTCACCTTCATTGTAAGTATAATGAACTGTTTGTTGCGCACAATTTGATGCTTCTAGACCCAGCGGTGTAGGTTGTGTGTTGTCTGTCAGTGAATTTAAGATTTATGTGTTAATAAAGAGCATAGTTAAATGTAAATACGCAAGGGAGAATTTGTTTTAAGAGGGCTGTCGCAATTTGTCACTTCTCTCGCTCACACGTGACCAAATGCTTAAGAATGTTAAAGACGCTTTTTTGAAAAATGTAATCAATTAGCGAACTAGTAAATAATATATTAATTGAATAGCTAATTATTAAAAATACATTTCTGTTGTGGCATTTATTCAACTCATCTCAAAAACAGATCATAATACTTTTTGAGCTGAATTCATTAGATAACACAATACAAATGTGCTTTTAATAATTACCAATTAAATTAATATTATTTACTAGTTCGCCGATTGATTACATTTTTAAAAAAAAACATATTTTCATTTAACAATCTTAAAAATTTTGTCCTGTGTGAGCGAGAGAGGTGACAAAATACGACATTCCTCTAAATCCAAAAGTGGGACGCTATAGCACAGAGTAAGATACTGAAACCTTTTTCCATTTGACATAGTGTCGTTACTATACTGCTGATCTATGTATATCTACTTTTAAGCCATCTGAAACGTGGTTACCCAGTTCTACCTACAGCAGATAGAGAAATGTAAATAACCCGCTAATGACGGGAACACATGTTCCCATTAAGTCAACGAAGGGACTTGATTACCCGCGGGCGATGGGCACGTCGGCTGCAAGAAGATATTAACCCACATCTCGTTGTTGACTTACGCAAGTTACGAGAAGATGAAACTCACCCTTCGTTTTTCTGATTTACTTTACAAAAATTAATGGCATCTGAAACCATAAATGGAACCTATTTAAGAAAACTATTGTCCTACTATAATGATTCGCTAGACCAGCTGGTCTATTCTCTAATAATCTCCCCGTGAAAACTTAGATGAAGTGACTATTTCACCTGATGCAAGGGATTGACACAATTGACAGCTCACTTCACATAAGTTTTCACGTTGTCAGTTTTACAAAATAGATCGGCACGATGACGAAGGGCTCACCGATGCGTCGCTAAACTTGACACTAATGTAACATTGTGTGATGGTGGTGCACGGTGAGATGCGATGTAAGTACTAGTATTCTTTACAGCGAGTTTTTATGCGTTTTGTCAATCGATGGCAGGACTCAAGCTATAGCTCAGACTGCGTATACTTTGCATTACTACGTAAGCTGGGGCCGTATTATGAACTATTAACGCCATGATTTTTCCAGGGCTAGAGAGAGACGGAGCTGTACATGACCTATAGCACCATCCCTTTTTCGCAACGGAATCATGATGGCGTTAATAGTTCATAACACGGCCCCTGGGCCGCGGAACAGAAGCTTGTTGAAATAACTAATCACGTTTATTAGCTTCGGACGATGCAATACTAATACAATCAAAATATATTCAAATCATTCATTAAACGCAAGTTGTGTCGGAAAGCTTTTAATACCGTTAAAGATTATATTGAGGAAAAAGGCTTGGGATTGAACTGCTCCAAATTTTCTTTTTTCTCTTTTTATTTTTGCATACTGAATGTTGACATGAATATTTACTTTGTAAAGTATTACATTATTTTAATTATTGTGAATGTGAAGACTATGTAGGTCATTGTATTTTTTGTTTGTTTTATTTTTTCTCTCAGTTATTTTTAATCATGGCCTGTTAGTTTGAGTAACTTATGCGGCCTACCCAAATGTCCTTTCTTTGGTATTGTTCGTCGAATCGTTGAGCTCCTTAAGTTCTGAGTTGAGCTGCGCGATTACTGACAAATGCGAGCACTGACTGGACAGGTCCTCTCAATCTGTGTGGTTCTTTCCTCAAAAGACCATTTCAGATACCAATCTACATGGTCTTCACATGAGTGACCAAGATTATGTCTGGACTTTATAAGAGACTGTGACCTCTGAGTTTGTTTCGGCCTTTCTTCTCAGAGTAGTCAGATAGGAAACGCCAACCTCATTTAGTTTAAAAAAAAACATGATTGACTTGTAAAAGTGTTTGTACAAACCTACTTACAGAAATAAAATCATTTATCATTTAATCCAATTAGAACTATTGCCTGTTATCATAACTTAGTAGAACGACAAATAACACAACTATTGCTTAAAGCAATTAATTGTGGTCTGTAGCAAACTTGCCATGAGTGAGAATATGCAGCGAGTTTGGTGAAGTTCGTATTCCTAACATTTACTCTGAGGTCTCATGGAAGGTTTTTGAACATCATCCCTTTTGATGTTATTGAGATGCAACCATAAAAATGTATGGTTGCAAACAAGTGGCCAGTCCAACTGATGATAACTGGTCACCACTGTCTATGGATATCTTCCATCCCTGACTGAGACCAAGCAGAAATTTCACAAGTATATTATCATAGAGTTCTGCTTTTCTAAAAAAAATTGAAGGTATTAATTATAATTTCTCTTTTTTCTATTTACCATGAACAATGCTCGTCGAAGCTAAAAAGGCCAAACAGATACCAACAGAATCTCCTCAAAAAGTTGTTTGTTTAGGATTGGCCAAAACACTGAATCATCAATTAATATTCAGTAAATTATAACTTGGAACAAATTCCATGTCGAAGAGCTTCCGTCAAGTGGCTCGTTTTAACAATACAATTTTGTATACGAGAGTAAATATTGTAAATTAAAGGATTGACTGACTTCAATATGGAGTAGGTAATAAAATCTTGTGAGGAAGATGTACTGGTACTTTACATACATACATAAACTCACGCCTTCTTCCTATGGAGGTAGGCAGAAACTACAGAACGCCACCTGCTACAATCCTTACTTACTCCTTTTGCCTCGTTTACATTCATACGTCTGCTCATACACGCACGCCGCTTGCGACTACTACGCATCTGACCTTTCTGAAGAACATCACCAATAAGTTCACTATAACTCCTCCTAGGGCATCCCATCCCAGCGTTTATACTCGCATTTGTCCCATAAATACCTTTAGTTAGTCGCCTTTCTTTCATCCTCTCAACATGACTAAACCATCTAACCGTACTCTTTTCAATTTTTGTAACTACATGTTCTTTTAAACCACACCATTGCCTTATCACATTATTCCTCACCCTATCATTCATAGTCACACCACACATGCTTCACAAGGAACGCATTTCCTCGGCATTTACTTTCATGCTTCTTTTGCCACACTCGACATTCACTTCCACACATACGCGTAGAAAACAGGACACAACACGCCACAGCACTCGCACTTTATTAGTCTGAAATTGTCAACACAAGAAAGAAGAATGTGCTGATCGATGAGCTTTTCTTCACTGTTTTTTTTTTTTTTTTTTAAAACACTGTTGTTTTGTAATGGGACCTAATCTACAAGGTAACATTATTTAAAATTGATTAACTTCTTACTGTCCCTAATATAGTTGGGAAAAGGCTAGGCAGATTGATTTTTTGATTGACTACTATTTAATTTAGACTAAAAACGAGGCTAATTTGGTATATTGATTTATTTCGTGCAGGAACTTCAAACATCTACATCGTCCGTTAGACCGCAACAGTCAACTGTATACATTACACATTGGGGTCGGCTTCCAGTCAAACCGGATGCAGCTGGATACCAGTATTTTACATAGAGTGACTGCCTATCTGACCTCCACAACCCAGTTACTGGGTAATACGATACCTCGTGTACAGTCAACTTTACAACAATAACCAAAAATAACTCGCTCTGAGTACTCCATGCAGCCCTAACTCGCTACCAGCTATCATCCCACCCAATTAATCCAATAGCGGCTCAGCAGCGAGCCAGGCTAACTACATAATTATTTAATCTGCATGCTGGACGTACTTTGTATTGCTGTAATAGACAGTTTTCGATAGCTCTCGCCTCGCTCAATTTAGTGGGTATTGTTGGGAGAGGTCTGAGTTAGAAGAGAATGCGGGTTGCGGGAGTTAAGAGGTAGCGTTTTGAAAGACTAGAAGCCTATGTGTAATGTTTTGATGAGGATTCTTATAAGCTATTTGTACATACATGAACAGTATTTAAGCGTTTTGTTTATAGCGTAATTTAGTGATGATATAAATATTTGTTGCCGTTCTCAATAAGAGTTGTATTCCGTTTTGCTCTACAACCAATAAATAAACCCGCCACGGTATTCCAGAATCGCATTTTATCGGTATGTATGTGTCCAACTGTAGGGTAGACGCGTCTTCTCGTACTGAGAAGACACAGCCTTTGATCATTAACCATCAACCTTAAATCATAACAATTAGGTGAATTCATTGAGGCTGTGGCGGCATCTACATCGCCACATATGAACTACGTCACGCAAAATCCTGCATCGCGCAAGCAGAGTTTACCGCGCGACTGGCATATATTATATACAACGTCCCGACATCAATCGTGGGGCAGTAGCCCACCAGACACAACACCCGTCTGGTCGGAGGATCCTCCCGCCTCTATGGAGGATGAGTGAACCTTAGACCACATAGCTCTATAAGGCAGTTTTTAGTTCCCGCTTTTTTGCCAAACTTAGACCAATCCGCCACTATTAAATTACAGTACCGAAGCCAACCTAACTTGAAGTTGAGCTTAAGTCACGGCTCCGTTAAGTTAGTTATAGGGTGCCGTTAACTTGAGCTCTAACTTACCTTTGGTCAGTGATCTAACTTGGCACACAAATTACACTGTTAACTCATAACTTGCGTCGTATGTCAAACTGTATGATAATACGTTCAGTTTATGCAATAGTTCGGTTTTGAACTAAGTTCAATACAATTGGGAGGTTACAGAATAGTTGGGAAACTGTTCACTTGTAAGAGCAGTCAAGTATCAATGTACGATGGAGTTTCATTCTTGTAGCTTTTCCAACTTCATCATGCTGGATTTAGTTTCCAGTTCAACTAGATGCGAGTAATATTTAATGTGTAATAACGATAAAAAAAAAAAAGTGTGAATGTAGACAACATTCAAACTTTTATTTTTAACCGACTTCAAAAAGGAGGAGGTTCTCAATTCGTCGGAACCTTTTTTTTTTATTTTATGTATGTTCCCCGATTACTCGAAGATGGCTGGACCGATTTGATTTTTTTTATTTTGTTTGAAAGGGTATACTTTCTAGGTGGTCCCATGGTCATCAAGTCAGAATCTGATGATGGGATCCTGGAGAAATAGAGGGAACTTTTCAAATTGTATAGGCACACTTGAAGCGATTTGGGTAGTTTTTGGAAGAGTACTTTCTCGAAGTGATCCCATTTCAATTTGGTGAAGATCTGATGAAGAACTTCGGAGATAGGTAACGGAACTCCTCAGTAAATGATAGCAAATGGCCCGGCATTGCTGAAATCTCATGTCTGTCTATTGTTTCCACCAGTTCGTAACATAACATCACGCCGGTACGCTATGAAGAGGTAAGCACATGTGAACCACTAAAAAGTGAAAAATAAAAACTTTTTAACAAAAAATAAAACCGACTTCCAAATCAAAACACTATAAAGTGAAAAATAACTTTAATTTCGGAAGTCGGTGGCAAAAACGAAAATACAAAACCAAAGACACCGACTACCGAAATTAAAGTTATTTTTCACTTTGTAGTGTTTTGATTTGGAAGTCGGTTTTTTTTTTGTTAAAGTTTTTTATCTTTTATGCAAACTAGCTGACCCAACAAACGTTGTCCTGTCAAAATTTCAATAATTCATACAAAATTCTTATGCAAAATGCACTTTCAGTTTCCCAAATTTTTCAATTTTCCCGGCATGTTTTAAAACATTTTTTTTATATACAAACATTGTCCTAACAATTACAAATACAACAAAAAAGAATTAGCTAAATAGGTGCAAGCATTCTGAAGTTATGTGCGTAAGATTGATACCACCCAGTTAATTCGAATTTCGGACAAGCCAATGAATGTCATGCGTAAATAAATACAGAAATAAGATATCACGATACATGGAGCGAGCTTATAGAGAAATTAAAAAGCTACAGTTCCTAAATTAAAAACGGACTCCACACACCACAACGGATGAAACAATAAAAATTAAACCAACACAATCCGCTTATCACGACAACAATTATAACAGAAATCAAAATAACGAACACAAAGAGAAACTCAATAAAGCAATTGGTAAACAATTAGTTGGCGACCTACAGTTGACGAGAATCGTTAAATTTTAATTGTCCAGTTATTGTCCGAATCGCGGGCAAAACGCAGGCAACACTTGCGCAAAAGGCAGGCAAACCCGCGACACGTCACGCATACAGAAGGGATTAAGTATGTTTGTATGTGTGCGTGTATGGATGTGTATCTTGTTGCAATGTGAAGTGGTGGAGGTGTAGACGGGCGGTTTTGATGCGGTTCCTTTTTGCAGATTGTAGCGTTGGTTAGAGAGATTCAAAATTGCAAAGCACCTGTTTTAGTGAAAGCAAAGATTCAATATGTTTTTCTACAAATACCTGCATCTAGATTCTAGATTGTAGAGATGTGGACTACATGCTTACCTGAAACAGACAAAACAATCATGAGAAACATTCTCAATATAATGTGGTAAACAGCCTAGTTTTGACAAAAAAGAGAGTGTTCTGACCACGTGATAGAAGTGAAAAGTTACGACTGGAGCCGAGTATACGCGATTCATCGTCACCGACCCGAGCGTGACGGTTCGGTTTCGTTCACTGTTCAGAAAGAGCGCAAAGAAGTTTTCACTTCAAAATAATTCAAATGCATTAAGTTCGTCTTTGTACCCTCGTATAACTGAATACGCATTCGACCTGCGCGTCTGTTCGCCCCAGCACGCGGAACTCATGCTATTTACCGCCACACTCGCGGCGTCCTTTGCTTGTTTTACTACTTGCAATTAAATTTATGTTCTTTAGAAACTTCCTCAAACTTAGCGCAACAGACAGTAACTCATGTTCATACAACTCGGACAACTTTAACAATTTATATGATAATTTTGATAATACACAAAAACGTGGATTTTATTAGCAGCATGCGTGATTTTGCGAAAAACGCACGACGACCTGAGTTTATTTTGATAATCGTGGTAAAGAAATGGTTGAGGTTTATGGCCAAGTAACTTACTCTACCATCAAATACTTCCTAAGTTTTGCTAAAAAGTGGGCTACGATTTAATTTTCTTGAATCTCACCCATTGCCGCTTGTTTGTTTACCCCGATACACAACACACGTGGTATTTCTCGTATTTACTTCTTACTTGTAGCACTCGCGCGTCTGCTCGATGAGCGTGACTACACCATATATCTTTACACGAGAGTCGGCGACACTTGCGGCATCTCTGCTTGTGGGTCTGCTAGAAGTACCTTTGAATTTTGATGATCGGTGAGTCAGTGACAAAATTAAGACTTGCAATCATTCTTAAACTACTTATTCAAATTTAATGAAATTTAGGAATATATCTAAAGATGTAATAACCTCTTGGTCACTGAAAATGTAAGCTTCTAGATTTTTCCACAAAGAAGTTACAGGGGGTTGAAAATGGCCCGAATGGCTTCAAGAAAAGGATGGTACGGTCGTGCCTTTGTTTTGTCGACTTGGCGGGGGCACTTGTGTGCCCCAGATTCTATTCTATTCCAGTAAAAGTCTTTTGCTTCTAAAAACTTATACTAGATGGCTCTGTATTTATACATAATATGTATTATACGTATTATACAGCAAAAGAAACTTCGTTCCAAACGGGTGTCCCACGTCACCTCCCGACTATCCCACACTATAAATGAGCCACAGTTCATCAAACTACGTTTTACTCGCGCGTCTGCTCGCCCCGACACTCCACCCGCGCGTCTGCTCGCTCCGACACTCCACCCGCGCGTCTGCTCGCTCCGACACTCCACCCGCGCGTCTGCTCGCCCCGACACTCCACACGCGCGATTCAGCGACACTCGCGGCATCCCTCGTTTGTTTTACTACTCGCAATTAAACCGACTGAGTGACGTGGATTGTCGCCTCTCGGGAAACTCTACGGAAAAAAGGGTTTTTTCACCACAAAAAGTACTTTTTCGTTCCGCATTAGGTGAATGACGCTTTGAGAGGGGGAGTGAAGAACTTTATTGGACTGTGCTTCTGTTTTGTTATTGTAGGCTGCGGTTTTTAATGAATAGGCGACAAATTGCTGCGTGTGTGCGTATGCGATTAAGTATGTAAACAGAGCCGTGACAATATTTGAATGTAAACACGAACATTTCTACACTGTGGTGAACAAATATATATTATTTCTGTACGAATATGAGTACTAGAGCTTGTCTACTCTGAAATGCCGCGCCCCGCTACTTACATTAGTATACGTACAGCTGGTCTATTCTGTATTCCACCTGATGCTAGAGATTGACAGCTCACGCTCACCTCACCTAAGTTTTCACGGTGAGATTTGTACAGAATAGCACTGCGGTACGGTAACTGCGACAGTAGGGCGCGTCATATCAGAGTAGACAAGTTCTAAATAGTAACCAATAAAAGCTAAATTTATACTGGCAAATTTTCAATATTCTGATGCACAAAAAAAATCAGAAGACATTTAAAACAAATCTATTCGAGCAGCAAGAGCACAGCTGACTAAAACTTTACCCAAATTCAACTAGTGTCAATACCATTCCAACAAAACGCTCGTAACTATTAGTAATTCCTTAGGGGATTCCTTTGGACTGAGTGTAATGTTTAATGTAGGGGCATTAAACATTACACTCAGCCCAAAGGAATCCCGCGGTCACTACCACAAAGCATACTACACTACTGACTACACCAGTATTCTAGCACTAGGATTAGGATTCCGCAGCATAGCTAGGCGAACCATCAGACAAATAACCCTTAAGCATCTCGCGGGAAATCTCTCCGGGTTTCGAACACCGCAGCGAATTTAATCTCTTACGTTTAGACGAAACTTTAGAACAATCTCGTTGTATACTGGTGATGTTCATAGAATTGAAGTGGGAGGGAACCTCTTACTTAGTGTTATGGTTAGAACTTAGGTAGTTGACTTATAGGGTGGAGTGACTTGTGTTCTGGCGAAGTAAAACAAACTGGCAAATGGTCAGCAGTTCTAGAATTTATCAAACATTAAACAGAACTAAGTGATGGTCCTTGAATTCCCTGAATAAAGTTTATTTTAACTTTCACTTCCAACTCCGTCGCCGGTGGTATTGCCATTGTGCAATTTTATCATTTCTAACGTTATGATATTATCGTAAATGTCCACGTCCAGGTCAGAGCATCACGATAACACAGGGAAGTAAAATGTATCGAAATTAAGAAAACGCTTTTAAATTTCTGTCCACGATAACGTTATAACGTGCATATATGTTTTTTTTATGGACGTGGACGTCCACGATGATATTGTGACATTAGAAATTATAAAAGCGCACATTTAGTTATATTCCAATAGTGATCTTGATTATTATTGCAAGCATCACGATACTTACAACTATCTTGTCATAGCTCAAGAGCCATGGCAAGACAGTTGTACGCTGATGGCTTTACTTGAAAATCAAAACTATATTGTAAGTATATATAACTTGGCAATATACAGGCCACATGGCGTGGTTGGTTAAGATACCACCTATCACGCCGCAAGTCGTGAGTTCGATTCTCATCCAGGACAAACATTTGTGTGCATGTACGTATATGTCTGTTTGTCCTGAGTCTGGGTATAATTATAAAAATAAAAATTGCCACCTTTGCTCACTTCGTCGGCCACCGTGTTCACAAATGAAGGTATTTTCAGTATCTGATTGCTGCATAACGTTCTTAAATAAACGTGCTCTAAGATATGTGTTACAGTTTTAGAGTACTTCATGTAGTTTTTTTTCTTTTACCGACTTCAAAAAGGAGGAGGTTCTCAATTCGTATGTATGTTTTTTTTTTTTGTATATTTGTTACGCGATTACTCAATTATGTATTCGAATTTGTGTGGGGTAGGTTCCACAACTAAAAAGTGAAAAATAAAAACTTTTTAGCAAAAAATAAAACCGACTTCCAAAACAAAACACTACAAAGTGAAAAATAACTTTAATTTCGGAAGTCGGTGGCAAAAAACGAAAGTACAAAACCAAAGACACCGACTACCGAAATTAAAGTTATTTTTCACTTTGTAGTGTTTTGTTTCGGAAGTCGGTTTTATTTTTTGCTGGCCATATTTTTTAAAACTTGTCCTCTTAATGCAGACTCCAAAATGGTAAGTATATCAATATTCCTTATCTTTTTTAGATACAAAGTGATTTTTTTACAGAAACACAATTTTTTCACTTTAAGATTTAAAAAATCCACGTGAGTTACTCTAAAACTGTAATACACATCTTAGAGCACGTTTATTTAAGAATATTGTGCAGAAATCAGATAGTGAAAATTCCTTCATTTGTGAACACGGTGGCCGAGGAAGTGACCAAAGGTGGCAATTTTTGATAAAATATTTAAAAAAAATTGCGCATACCCATCGATTCTTGGATTTGACAATTTTTTATACTACAGGGCTTGGGGTCCCCACCCGCAGATACAGGATTATCAATTTATTACACACCCTGTATAATGATAAAGTTTAACGAGAGAGGAAGTGTTCGTTTACCAGAATATTAAAAGTATACAAAAATTGAGCACCCGACATTATCGACACGAGCAAGGCGTTCCATACCCGCACTGCTTGAACTGTAAAAGACTTGCCATAAAAGCTGGTGGAATGTTTCGGCATCTCTAGTCTCAAGTCATCCGATGACCTCGGATATTTATTATTTGTCATGAAGGAACTTGAAACGGTCATTAAGATAAGAGGAGTTGTAGGATTGAAAGAATACTGTAGAGCTGAAAAAGATATGAGAATTCCGGCGAAGACGTATGGGAAGCCACTTGAGCTTTGTACGAAATTCAAAAATGTGATCATATTTGCGCAAGCCAAATATAAATCTTATGCAAAAGTTTTGAAGTCGCTCAAGTTTATCTAGTTGTGCCTCAGTAAGATCGAGATAACTAACATCAGCGTAGTCAAGGATGGGAAGCAAAAGGGATTGTGCAAGCGCAGTTTTAGTGGCAGTTGGAAGAAAGTTCCGCAATCGTCTCAGGGACTTCGCAGATGCAAAAATTTTGCAACTTACGTCCTGTATCTGGGGCCCCCAAGAAAGATGTTTGTCGATTCAAACTATAATGTTATTAACCTTTTCGCTTACTGGAATAGCAGTTAAGTTAAATTGAACTTGGGGAAGCTGCAGCCGTTTTACCTTGGAGATCAACCTTGAACTGCCAACAACAATGACCTGAGTCTTCGATGGAAACACACACCTAAATCCTAACTAATATTATAAATGCGAAAGTAAGTTTGTTTCACGCCTAAACCACTGAACCGATCATCCTGAAGTTTTGGATATACGTTGTCAGGTGTACAGACGCGGACATAGGGTACCTTTCATCCCGAAAAAAGTACTGTTCCCGAATATAACAACAATAACGTTCTTATGATAATAGATGGCGCCACGTGTCTTTCGAAACATGATTGAATTATAGAAACTTTAGTAGTGTGCTTAAAGTTTTTATTTTTTTTATTTAAGTACCTAATACATTTTGTGAGTCTAGAGTGTCGATAGACCGGTTTTTCGTCTGCCTAATTAATATTATAAATGCGAAAGTGTTTGTTTGTTTGTTGATTACGCTTTCACGCTAAAACGGCTGAATGGATTTGGATAAAATTTGGCACTTGGATAGACCATGACCTCGAAAAGGACATAGGCTACTTTCATCCACATTTATCCTGGATCGCAGACGAAGTCGCGGGCAAATCCAACCCTTTTGCAAACTCGCCTATAGCAGACTTCTCAATCCTTACGTCACGTACTTCCTTAGCGACGAAATAAAATGATACATGCCTCCTTTACCAGTGTTAATATTAGCGAAAGCTCGAAGTATCACGTAAAATATGAAGGCTGCATTAACAATTCAAAATATCCTTTTATGTCAACCATGTTCCGGAGTTTCATCGTCGCGAGGTACCTTGTTATGTTTCTTAACACACGTTTAAGCTTATCCTTTTAGGATTTATGGAGCTAAGATGAGTTAGATGAATTTTTAATTCTATCGTTTTAAATGGTGGAATTAATGTTAATAATTTTTAAGCAAATTGAAACTCTACGCTTCTACTATACTCTTCACTTTCTATTCTATTTTTAATAAATCGCAAGCAATTCCGAGATAGACTATTCTGCCAATGCCTAAAGTGAGTTGAAAAACAAGTAGGCATGATAAAGAAATTACTTAAAAATTAAAAATAAAAACAACAGAATATACAAATAAAATTCTTCGATTGATACAGTTGAACGTAATGTAGATCTATAGCAAATTCATACATCTGTAATCTTACATTTTACAAAAAATGACCACCCTTTAGAAAGTGACTTATTGGCCGCAAATTCGCTTTGTCTCTCTCGTACTTTTCGGTCTGTATTCACTGCATAACTGAATACGGAACTCTTAGTCCATGTTCTATGTGTATGGAAAACACGGACCATTTAAATTGCTTAAAAATCAATTTCCCTGACTTTACAATATTTTTTCTTATACAGAACTTTATTAAAAAAAGGGCTAATTATATTTTAATTTTTCTTATACATCACTTTATTAATGAAAAGACTACGTATTGTTTTATTTTTTCTTATACATCACTTTATTAGTGAAAAGACTACGTATAGTTTTATTTTTTCTTATACATCACTTTATTAATGAAAAGACTACGTATAGTTTTATTTTTTCTTATACATCACTTTATTAATGAAAAGACTACGTATAGTTTTATTTTTTCTTATACATCACTTTATTAATGAAAAGACTACGTGTTATGTTTTAATTTTCGCCTAGTTGTGCACCACGTCTTAGTTATTAAAGGTCGGGTTTTAATTAGGTCAGTCAGCCTTCGTTCTCGCTCTATAAAACTTTGACCTAAGCTATTTCAAAAGGTCTGGTAACTAAAGAACAGTTTATAATTAATGTCGGCACTCAAAGGCTGTTGGAAATTAAACGAAAATATGCTAAGATGGCAGAAACTTAGAAATAGAAAACTTTATAGAAAACGGTGATTTGACAGTAACCCAAGAAGTAACCCAAATTAAGCTTTTTGACTCAAAGTTTCAATTACCACAGATAATAGGCAAGTTGGCTTAAAGTATACGGAAAAAGTAATATATCAAAATAAATGATTTATAACAGAAACAAATACAGAATAATACGAAGAACAAAAATTACATCGATATACGAAACCAGGGTTCAAGCAATACCACTATTTGTCACTGCCGACTCATAAATGTTTCATCACAGGCAAGCGCCCTCTCCTGGGGACGTTTTGTCACCTTCCACCTTTTTGTTGCCTCATCCAATCTTATTATCGACGTGACAAAGCTCATTTTTGATCGCACTTATTGTATTGGAGATAACCTATGGTATGTTGGATACTGTGTCAAAGGATTTCGAGCTATGGTTTGTGTTTTTTTTTTATTGAATAAAAATTGACGTCAGTACCTATTGTTTATAAGTACTCAATATAATTCACACACAATATTTCACGACAAATACTTCCAATAATAGTCCCGCAGGATTTCTCCAAAGAATAGTTAACCTACCTACAACGATTTCTGTGTTTACTTTTCCGATAAAATATGGAAGTGAAATCCTTAGTAAGAAAGATTTACCGCTACCTGGTACCGACAGAATCACGTTTCATCAATTGGACACTTCGACATCCTTCACAAGCGTAATTTAAGTATTTTCAGTGTCTTTAAAAAAAAAAACTATCATTGTTTCCATTCCAAACTCGGTCTACTTCGTTACAGGGTGTAATCAATTTGAATAGGGATTCAAAGTGGCTCACTGATCCCTTCAACGTAAATGCAGACAAGGGATATTGATAAAATCATTAGCTATTAACACGATGATCGCAGCAAGTTGACCCACTCCGCAAGTAAAATGTTCTTATCTCAATACTTTCTTCACATCAGATCTTCGTACAATAAATTCTTATGAATACAAAAACAGTTTCTCTCACAATAATACTCTGAACTGTAATATTCTCCGTCTGACACGGTTTTCATTGCGCACTTTTATGTCAGAATGTATTACGGTTAAAATAGTTTGAAAGGAACTCGTGAATGCCTCCCCAGTTCCCAGTTCCCAGCTGAATGGACTGACTGAACTATTCCTAGAAAATGCAAAGCAAGGGCTTGCTTGGAATATTTCTTTTGAAGATATTGTAATTAATGTTGCTTCTGTTGTTGAGATTTTAATGTTTTTGTTAACTATATAGCCAAGCTTCTAATGTTTCTTTTCACGGGTGTTATACAGGGTGACTGGTAATTAGTGACCGATACTTAAACACATGATTGTACCTACTCATGATAACAAACCACTTTTACTATGGGACCAAATCTAAAATCGCGAAAAAGAATCACATTTTGACGAGTTATGCGAACATGAATGTATTGGTCCCATAGTAAAAGTTGTTTGTTATCATAAGTACAATCATGTGTTTAAGTATCACTCACTAAATACCAGTCACCCTATTTATTATAGACTACATTTTCACCATCAGATCGGTTCCGGACTGGCGCCTTCTATGGTTTAAAATTTTTCTTCCTACAATATGATTGGATTTGACGGTTTATTTAATTACTTATGTAAACAGTTACCGGGAACCATGATGTACAAATTTTTAACAATAATTATCATTTTTTAGAAAAGTTGTTGTAAAAAATGGGTAGGACGTCTCATGAAGAAATACATACCTCTACTTGTTCGTCTTGAGATCCTACACTGGCTGATATACTGGCTGATTATTTCCTATTAAACCTTCCAACTTCTTAGTTAATAATACGTAATACGTAGGTATGTACCAAGATGTGGGTGTACCGCAATGGATCAATCGCGTATTAGCATTCACGACGCTCAATGACGAAGGCGCCGAGTCGCCGACGCGGCGGAGAATCAATCAGCGGCCGAGACATTGAGCTACTGACGACTGTACCGTTTATATGTATACTATGTTTAATTTAAAGCTATATGTAGGTACGATGGAATATGTAGGGTATTAATAAACTGAGGGCTGTAGTCGAAAGGTCAGCTGCGTTCTGCCTAATACTCTTTACTATAAAATAATGTCCATAAAATAACGGATCACAGATGCCAAAATGTCGAATAGGTACAGTCAGCTACGGCCTTGCTTTTTATTAATATCTTACTGTAAATGATATGAACATTCGTCAAGAATTAAATTGATTATCTACAATCTGTGTTCTATAATACACAGGGTGTTTGGCGCATGGACCGACACAATTTTTCCAGGGATTTTGGAGGTCATTAGCTAGGTTCTACCCATACACCTTTTGTCCCAAATGTCACGGTTGGATAAATATGTTTTTTTTTTGTTTAATGAAAAAAATACCCAAAATGTTTCCTTTAATTCGAAATAACTTTTTTGTTTGTGGGTGTAGTGGCACAAAATAAATTTTGTTGTATTCTCCAAAGTTATTTAAATCCAAATACATTTTTGTTTGATACAACTGGTTTCAAGAAAACTCCTTACAAGCTTCCAAATTTTAATTTTTTATAATAAAATGTACGAAATTTTACAACTTATAAATTCGTTAAAAAAAAAAAACTAAGAGCCATTTTGAACTTAGCTTTATTTTAAAAAGTTCTATAGTTTACCCTTTCTACATGCGGTATGCTACATGTCATAGAAATTATTCATTATGTAGTCAAAACACTAGTTAGGAGAGTCAAGGTTAAGAAAAGACTTATTAAGTTTATTATGTTTTTATTAAAGTACAGTTATAAAAAAGGAGGCAAAACACCGGGAGAGATGGAATGTAATGGGGGAGGCCTTTGGGACAGAAAAGGCTAGTTAAAAAAATATATAAATCTTGTTCAAATTGACCTCCTCCATTTCGTATGCATGCACGACATCTGTTTCTTATTTCAACTGTCGTTGTACGTAGTCGCATTTCTTCTTTCATAGTTTGGAACGCGCCGGTTATTCGTTCAATTAGAACTTCCCTAGTGGGCACTTCTGTCTGGTAAACCAATCCTTTTGCACGTCCCCAGACGTAAAAATCCTCAACTCTGAATTTTTGTTGATGTTGATTACATCATTTTGAAGCTGACTGTAAGATGGACTATGGAGGATAACCGACGCGTGACGTGGCCGTCCTTTAAAAAGGTCAGTTGCGTTCTGCGTAGTACTTACTACCGTGTGCAAAATATGGTCTTTAAAATTACCGGATGACTATAATACTGAGTACGATGATGTCCAGTAGGTTCAATTTGAACGAAATGAAAAATCTACTGTATAGAACCACTAAATGGAAAACAACGGAGGCAATCCCAAAAAAAATCCAAAATTTTGAACGAGATAAATAAAACAAAACTGCGTTTCAAAAACCTGTGTTTCCCACTTATTTCCGCGTCAGCCTAGAAATCCGTCACCAATAAAGCTTGACTTCCACAAAAATAACTTGGCCCATTTTTTAACAGGACCGATCGACCTCTTTAGTGCGTATCCGAACGGAAAGCTCGTCGCGTACCATCGCGTTCCGTCACTGTCGTTTCCGAACGTTCGTCAATATGTCTGCCGTCGCCATCTTGGCTAGGTAGGGCTTCCGGCCGATTTGGCGCGTATTTCACTTTTCACTGCGTCGCTCCCATTGACCGACACAGGGTTGATCGTTGTGTATTAATTGTGTTTGTTACGGTCTAATTGTCACCTTTTTGGTATCTTTGAAATCTTCCTTTTGGAGTTGGTGGAGTGGATGGACCCTTTTTATGAGAGACGTAAAAGATAGAATATGAAGTGGTGTCTTGTGTTATTTTGTGGTGGCTTGACGACTGGCGAGAATGATGAGTAGACTCGACACAATTTTGATGAAAATAAACATTTTGGAATTTGGAATTCAACTTATCTTATAGTTACAATTGTTCATTTCGCACTACGACTATGGAAGTAGCGTCGTCATCGCTCTAGCATCTTTTCATGAGCTTACGACAAACTCCGATTACCAATCCGTTTGCCAAGCATGGTGATTGAAGGAATATCCCATTTCCTCACTCACTTCAATAGCTTTGTTCAGCTGTGAGCGCATGCTATACCTACCTAAGTAAGGTAAGACCAGCTCTGTTTCTAATCTGGTTAGGAAAAAATGTATATTTTCATAAGATCTAAACGTTTTCACAGCCAGAACAGCTTCCATTTGTACCGTAATTCATTACTTCGCCATAAATATCAAAATTCAAAATCCCCGTTGATACCTTGCGTCAAATCAACGGCAAACAAAATATAAATCTTAGTTAGAAACTCATTTGGGGGCACGTTGCAAATTGAGCTCTAAATTGTGTGCAATAAGACTTAATGTCGTTATAACGGGTGTTATAATTCGCAACAATGCTGAGTGATACGCCTTAACAAATGAATTATTTATTCAGTGGAGAAATTAACATATCAAGAGAATGCGAGCGAACGTTAATGTACGAAGTATGCTTGAAGTGCCTACTGGAAATACAGACAAATACTAAGAAAATAGAAGGGGTTCGTGGCTAAATAATAACAGCCCCATGAGTTGATCTTCAAGGTTAAGCAACGCTTGCCGAGGTCGGTCCGTGGATGGTTGACTATCCATTATAGACTGAGACCCCTCCATGCCTCGGAAAGCACGTTAAGTCGTTGGTCCCGGCTATCATTTGTAGATCTTTAACAAAAGTTTGAAAACCAGCCTCATATACCAGTCGATAGGCAGTCGCTCCATGTAAAAAAATACTGGTATTCAGCTGTATCCGATCAGACTGGAAGCCGAACCCAACATAGTTGGGAAAAGGCTAGGTAAATGATGACTAATAAAATATAACATTGTCATTTACCTTAATTTTAGAAACTTTCAGGGTTATTATTATCCCATCTGCCAGCAAACTACAGGTCGGAATAATGTCGTATTTATGCTTATCAAATGAATAGGTAAGCTCTGGAGCAGAGGTACGTCATTTTAGCCCGTTTTAGATGCTACAAAAAAGCACATTTTTCGCTAAAACCAATCTGACTGGCGCGACCAAGATAAACTGCCAACGATATAAAAAGAATGATATCTATTTACGAAAATTTTACCAGGAATAGAACATCTAAAAGGACTCGTCTAACCTTACCTATTACGTAAGTGCTGACCTCCATAAAGGTCAAGTACAATACTACGTCATACTACGGACCTGACCTTTTTACTGTGAATAGATGCAGTAATATTCCCATATTACTGCATATTTACCAGGAATAGAACATCTAAAAGGACTCGTCTAACCTTACCTATTACGTAAGTGCTGACCTCCATAAAGGTCAAGTTTACAATACTACGTCATACTACGGACCTGACCTTTTTACTGTAAATAGATGCAGTAATATGGGAGAGGAGAATATATACGTGACGTAATTTTATGGAGTAGAATCGTTAGCTTCAGTCCTTTGGCGTTCTTCAAAAAAATGTCATTACACTTGGAATTCTGGTGATTGCAGTTTGTTACTAATGGTAGAAGAACGCTGTTGCCTATATTTCTAAAGTACATTATTTATCCAAACTTCCTAACTATACAGGGTGAATTTTTCAAGTGGGCGTGGTTGACCAAATCCGAAACTATGAGGAATAGCGAAAAGTACTCAAAGGAATCTCGTTCTCGATTATGATGAAAACTAAAACTGTATCGTTAGATTTTGAAAAATCAAGGTTTAATCTTAAAATAATCAAGGTTTAATAGGTAGGTAAGATAAGATAAATAAAAACAGTATTTTGTTAAAAATGAGCTCTTTCCTTTAGTTTGCCGTATGTCATTACTTCCCAGAATTCGATCCTTATTACCGACACTACCGAATGGTGAAAAATCCAATGATGCAGTTTTCGTTATCATAAAAATCAAGCCCGAGACTCCTTTGAGTACTTTTCGCTATTCCTCATAGTTTCGAATTTGGCCATCCACGCCCACTTGAAAAATTCACCCTGTTATAATATTATAAATGCTAAAGTGAGTTTGTTTGTTTGTTACGCTTACACGCTAAAACGGCTAAACGGCCTTGAATAAAATTTGGCACATGGGTAGACCATGACCTGGATTAGGATATAGAATACTTTATCCCGATATTACTTCCCAATAATTTCCGACCTACACGCAGGCGAAGCCTCAGGCAAAAGCTAGTTTAGGTACATAGGTATACTAGCGACCCGCCCCTGCATCGCACGGTAAGTATTTACGACTTGACAATAATACTCACGGAAGAACAACGTGACTACTCGGGCCCTGACGAGCTGAGAGTTTAAACTGACGGGTCAAAGACCGACTCCGGAACCGGTGCCGGAGTCTTCTCGCACGACCTCAACATAAACATATCCAGCCCGCTGGGAATGTTCAACACGGTCTACCAGGCAGAATGTGTGGGCATTATTCAAGCGGCGTATGCCATAGAGGCCAGGAGAGTTACGGATACCCATATACGTATACTATCCGACAGTGCCTCAGTACTCCTAACCTTAGAGAAAAAATATATTACTTCAAGATTAATACTAGAATGTCGCAATGCGTTACAACGAGTAACGGTATCTAACCGCAATACAGTGACACTGCAATGGATAAAAGGACACTGTGGGTCTTTGGGTAACGATGCAGCGGACGAACTTGCTAGGAGGGCATCCAGTGCGTCAGTCTGTGGATTCGAGCCAATCGTACCCATCCCTTTCAACCAATTACGCAGGTGGCTGCAAGAGTTCACCCAAACAAAAGCAGAGGAGTGGTGGTCCTCGACACCAGGGTGCAGGCAGTCCAGGGAGGCTATGCCAAGTCTAGATGGCAAACTAACCAGGCGAGTTTTACGCCTGGACAGGAATGGCCTGCGCCTGATGACGGGGACCATCACAGGACACTGCTCGCTGAACAAACACTTTTACACAATGGGCATAACGGACAGCCCTCTGTGCAGAGCTTGCATGGAGGCTGAGGAAACCGTTCCGCATGTGCTCTTCGAGTGCACAGGCGTTGCCCAGATTAGAATAGAAACCCTCGGGGCACCCAGATCTTTCACAGATGTTCTGAACAGTCCAGAAGCCGTGACTAACTTCTGGAGAGAGGTGGGCTGGTTGGAATAAACACCGACGGCCGCGATGGCTCACGCACAATGGTCCACTTGAAGGAAACCCAACCCAATAACATAGAACATAGAACATAGAACAAACATCGAGATTTCTTTAAGTATGTAAGTAATACTATCGTATTATACACATAAACCTTCCGGAATACATTCTCTAAGTGATGGTGAAAACCGCATCAAAATCCGTTGCGTAGTTTAGAAGAACAACGTGGCCACACAGACAGACACAAACAAAATGCGACTTTGTAAACTAACGAAACGAAATGGTAAACTGACTGACTGACTGATTGGGTGATATATACACGCACAGCCCAAACCGCTGGACCAAGATACTTGAAACCTTATACAGTGTAGGCATTCACTAAGGAAGAATTTTTTGGAAATTCCACCCCTAACGGGGTAAAATAGGGGATGTAAGTTTGTATGAAAGACCGTCAGTTTTGAAGTTAGGATCCTCAAACTTTGTGTTTAGGCTGACGATTTAAAATTAATTTATACGTGTCTCAGCGTTTTTGATAATTCCACCCCCGAAGGAGTGAAAAGGGGTATGAAGTTGTGTATGCAAAGTCTTTCATTTACAAAGTAAAACTCACAAAATTTATTATTTAGGCTTATGGTTTGAAACTAACGAAATTTGGAGGCTGTGTTATTTATGAAGAGTAGGTATGTGGATACCTAAGAAAGGGTTTTTCGAAATTCCACCTCTAAGGGGGTAAAATAGGGGTAGAAAGATTCTATGAAAAATCTTATTCTTTGAGTAACTAGACTTGAAACTTGACACGAATACTGACCTAAGTAGACTATAAAGTTTGGTATTTTTAGTTTTCCTAAACTCCTAAGATGAACTGGGGGGTGTAAAAGTTTGTACAGAGGATTTTTAACGCGCGGTCCCATTAATTCGAAACTCAGTATTTTTTACTTGATACCAAACATAAAAAATAAGATGTAACAGGGTTTTTTGAAAATCAACCCAAGGGGTGAAAAAGGGTAATTAATTTTACAGGGAGGATTTTACTACGGGGATTGATTAACTCGAAATTTGGTATAAATAATCTTTCAGTCAAGTTATGCAAGTATCCATAATAAAGTTTTTGTCATTAACAGTTTTCAAAACTACCCAACAAAGGGGGGAACTTAGGAAAACGTAGTAATAGCGTGGACAGGCAATGCGGAAGAACAAGAAATTTCACGCGGACGAAGTCGCGGACAGAAGCTAGTAATATAATATAATAATAACCTGGGACATTATGCACACACGGTCATCTGATCCCTAATTAAGCTTGTACTATGGAAACCAGATAACTGATATACTTTAAACACTACTACTGGGGAGTTTGTTGCGCCACTTCTTCTCCCCAGCTAAAGCACTAGAAAGTGGTGAAGGGCGGGCGTTTTGGGGGACTGTCTTATGTAATTTTGACTTTCAAAAAGTGCTGATTCTCAGCCTAGCTTGAATAAATGACTTTTGATTTGATTTGAATTTGATTTTGACTACTTTTTTTTGTAAATACATACTTATTTAGATAATTACACCCAGACTCAGGACAAACAGATATGTTCGTGCACACAAATGTTTGTCCTGGATGGGAATTTATATTGATTATGTTTATAGTAGTTTTTATAACGATAACCTTTTGAAAAAGTCGTACTTTTTCGTATACCTACAGCTGAAATTGTATAACTACCTACAGTTAGCAAAAAAGTGTATTCTAAAGAGCGCCCAATTAAGCAAGGCCGAAATCACAATCTTGGTAGATGAGTGTTTACATCACATAAGTACATTTGGTATCATCCGACAACAAAATCCAAGATACACCGTCAAAATAATTCGTCGAACAAGATGCATAAAATCCAAACAATTCAGGCGCTAAATTTTACTATTTTTTTGGAGTTTACTCCTTAAGAATCGATTTTCATATAAGGCCCCCGGTATGGGAAAAATATGAGGAGTGAAATTTAATACAAGCGAAGCGTTGTCAAGTTTTTTCGGCCAGTCTTCATTGTGGCGGTCAATCTATCCATTACATTCAAAGACAATCGTACATAAGGACACTCCAGCTGTGTGTCGGAACTGACACACACTTTTTTGCCTACACTATGCAAGCTGGTCCTAATTCACTTTGAACGCAAATACATATCCTTTACTCCATTAAAATCGAACTAAACAAAACCAATGTGCACACACCGCATCCACGCTTCTCACTCCTTGTCGCAGACATGGGCGTTGCTAATCCCACCGCTGAGGCGCGGTTTTACTAAATTGAAATTTGCTGTTGTCAGTACATTCGTACCGTTTAGTATTTATATCGCCCGGTTTGTTTCATTGTCGTGTTTGTTTACGACAGTTCCTGAGAATTTAGATGTACTGTGCAAAGGTTTGTTAACAAATGAAGCTGAAGTAAACGGTCATTGTATGTCTATAATGTATAAGATCAAAGCGGTCACACAAACAGACACAAAAAGCGCCTTTGTATAGTAGGTACTATGTACAGATATTTAGATTTAGATTCATTTATTCATTGTAAAACATAGGTACATTATAAGTTCTTATTTGGTAAATACATTGAGGGTGCTATGTTTTGCCTCTAGGGCTTACAACAGTCGTAATATATGCAATATAATTAAAACAAGAAATTAATATAGCAATTATAAATAAACAAGTAAATAGATTAGATCATCTATCGCATTAAGAATTATCTGTCACACTAAACAATGTCGATTAGATAATTAGATAAATTACGTGTGGTAAGATAAAATAAAGAATGTCCGCTGTTTTTGTAATAAAGTGAAAATTGACAGCACTTATTTAAAGAATGTTAAAGAAATCGAATGATGTCATAATTTAGTTACATAATTTGATGAGGGTCTTAATAGGCTTCGATCGTAATCGTGTAACAAGAAACAGAACTGCATCCTAATTGCGTAACACACTATCGATCGGAATCTGAATCATTCTGAAGCAAATTGCTAATCCATTGCTTCATATGTTCGAAAAAATTCTCTTCTCAACATCTTAAATAACGCAATGAATGTTGTTGAACTGTCAAAATGATTCAGATTCTGATTGATAGTAAATTACGCAATTAGGATGTGACTATCATTGATGATTCATAATTGTTTTCCTTGCGGAAAATGGAAGCTTTCATTATCTACGCTTCATGAATTATCTACACGTATACTAAAGCTAATACAGCTGAGAGTTTGTTTGTTTTTGGTTTGAACGCGCTAATCTCTGAAATTCGTTTTGCATTTGATAGCCCAATTCTTCAGGAAGGTTATAGGCTATTTAACATCACGCTACAACTCTAAGGAGCCGAGAAACTTCAGAAAGAACGCTAAGTGAAAACAAATAAATAGCTCGGGCGCGCGATAACTTCACGCGGATAAAGTCGCGGACAGAAGTATAAAAAGTAAAATAAAAACATACCCCAGCTCCCTACTTGTACAACCTAACATTAACACATTGACATCGCACAGTAATTATCTCAATAGACATCCATACAATTACACATCACACACTACTCCCTAACGACATGAAAGTAATGCGCCAAGTTCTACATGATCGCCTCACAAAAGTTTAATCGACTGTCATCAAAAATAATTACAACAAAGACATTTTTCCTTTCCCCATCCCTGAAGGGATATGGGACGAAAATATATAACAAAATCAATGATTTTGTATTAAAATGTAGTAATTTTCAATCAAGAGAGCGATTATTTCCACTATCCGTCACTAGGGGTAGGATAGGGGACGGGAAATTATTCCCATCCCCTTTGGGGTCCATAATGACTCGGGATAGTGTGGGGTCCTTTATTAGTTTTTTTTGTGTAAATCATTGCTGGGTATATGTTGATTTTCTTCGGGAATTGTGACGGGAATTTTATTAGTTCTGTTATTTCAAATTTGATAAAGTTATGAGGTTTGCTTTAATCAAATCTGGTCCTATTTCAGAGTGTTGACACACTATGCCATTTTAAACAAGATTCATAGGGTTTATATTTACTTTGTTTTCGATAGTCTTCTGATAAATCTTTTTCGGAATACTAGTTACATACTTTTTTAACATTTCCTCTATCTACGAGTATCTATTGTTAGACTCAATAAATAAAAGAGTATTATTTACGGATTACTTTTAATAACTTCACAAGCTACAATCCAACATTGATATCCAAATCGCAAGGTAATTCGATAGCGCGGGGAGTGTCACCCCAAGAGACAGCTCGCTCAGCCAGTGTTGTACAACTCTACTTGTAGGGTTCGGATTCGATATGCAATCTTTAGAATTCCGGTTATCACTACCTAGATAGAGAGAGGAAAATGTCAAAGTAATAAATGTCATCTTTATAGCCCTTCCAGAAAACCACCGATACAGAATATATAGAATATAATGCACAACTCAATCTATTCGCTTCGCACTCCTAACAAGAATGATGACTTCTCAGCCATTTTCAGTCCCAAAACTTGATCCAAATCCCCATCTAAAACTATTTTACTTCCATTAAATCCACCATTTTTCATAGTTAACACATTCACCCTAACTTCATTCAAACACTTATTGCTTTACGATAAGGCGCAATCAATGTTGGAACCTCACCCTTTTGTTGAAAATCTTATTTGAATTGCATTAGGGGTGAAAATTGACAAAGTATCAAGAACTTGGCGGGTCCGCTACCGTACATCAGAAATTAAAAGTTAAATCCGGACGTGAGGTGGATTCGAAATTTTATAAGTACTTTAAATTACATTACTGGGTCCTTATATACTTTGTGGGCTCTTATTGTTTGTAATGAGGCACGTGCTCTGTGATTTGTAAAGGGAAGGGTTATACTGTCGTTGCATTTATCGGTTTATTGATAGGGCTAGATTTAGCTGTAAGATGCGGCTTGTATAATCAAGCGTAAATAATAACCTCTTTCAGTGACGTCATTGTAACAAGCTCCAGGAAGATGTTGCTTCCGCTTTAGCACTAATCGCAAAGAAATGTGTTGGCTTGTTCATCCCTAAGATCCATTCTTGATCGAACCAAAAACCAGACCAATACAATCAAGACCAGTAATAGAGTTTCAGACACCCTATAACTCCTACGACCGTGATGAAACACGAAAGCGAAAATACCCTTAATACTAAGCCACTTATCCTGAAAGAGTCCACCATCCCGGTAGACACATGAGCGGGACAACAATACAGTTTTAGAAGAAGATAGAGTAGGACAAAACACAAATGACGCAAACCGAATTGACTTGGGTTCCAAAAAAGTCGTATAAAAAGCGATGGCCGCGGCTTGGCTCCGGGAATCAAACCCCATTGTGATACGGTGAGAAATGTTACACCCCATACATTTACATTTATATGAAGACGCTTTGAAAGCAGTTTCAAATTGTTTCTAGAATTTTCTCGTACGATTTTTAGATTTGATGAGGTTAGATTTGGTGGTGGGGATTTGGTTTCATAAAAAATAAAAAAATATCGTACTGAAAATGCGGGATATGCGAATGTGCGGAGAAATAAAAAAAGTAAAGAAAATAGTTAAAAGGTCGATGAGAAGATTGGGTGTCAATAAATGAAGAGTATATTTGAAGAAATAAACTGACAAACCGTCGTTTCATACGTTTCATATTACGTTTTGCAGCACTGCAAAATACTGATTGCTTTAGGACCTAGACCAGGGATGGCGAACCTCTATACATCTATGTGCCATTTTTCCAAAAAAATAATGAATGTGGCCATGACGTGCCATCAAACAATCTTACCTTAGTGACTACTGGAAAAAAACTATAGAAGGTCTATCTATTTATACACGAAATCTCATAAGGAGTCATTGTACTCAACCTTATGAACAAGTTTTACTATGGGACTAAACCTGAAATCGCGAAAATAATCTGCAGTTTCGTATATTTTCACGAGTTATGCGAACATAAATATGATTCTTTTGAGGCAACAGCTGATTCTTTTTTCGCGATTTCAGGTTTGGTCCCATAGTAAAAGTTGTTTATTATCATGAGTACAGTCATGAGCACTAATATGTATACACTGAGCTACTTTTAAAATTGATTTTCTCCTACTGTATCGATTGTAATTTCATGTTGTTACAAATATAATATTTTGGAACCTTAACCTAACCTAAACTATTATGAAATAGATCTTATCTCAAAGTTACAATCATTATTACACAAGAAAAACGATTTTGAATTTTGTATTATGTATACATATTTGTGCTCTTGACGGTACAATGAATCCTTAAAAGATTTCATGTATGAATACCTATAACTACCTTATATTATTCACAATAATACCCAGTTTTATATTTATTTAAAATAATTTTAACTGAAGGAACAAATTAGCACGACTTCTGCTGTAGCAAACTAGGTGAAAAGGTAGTAAGTACCTAAATCCCTGAAATGATGCCGTGGACAAATTATTTTGATAAGGGCCACCAATGGCATGCGTGCCATTGGTTCGCCATCCCTGAACTAGACAGTATAACTCACATTTCCTACTAATCTGATTAAGATCACGGTGAAACCAACACTACAGTCGATCTATTCTGTACAAATCTCATCGTGAAAACTTAGCTGACTAAGTTTTCACGGTGAGAATTTTACAGAATAGACTGGTAGAATTGTGTTAATCGTTGCGTGTCACAAAATAATACGCAACCATTCCAACGCTTTTGCATAAATAATATATAACGTCCAGTTTTCGGCGAATTTCCGAAACAACCGTCTTGCACTTAATTTATTCAAATTACCCGTGGTTGGGACCAACATTATAATTTAGTTGGATTATACGTTTTTTATTACATAATTCATGGAGTTTGATTTTAATGACGGGCGACACGATTTCTTCTAATTTTGTATTGCCTTTGGTTTACCGGCCCCGGCCGGTCGTTAAAAAGTTGTCCGGACATTGGCAATTTTTAATGTTTTAATACTTCCTCAAAAACCACTTGAAAAAGAGCAATTTTTAGGTAAACACTGCAGATGAAAATAATACAAAACCTCAACCTGAAATTTTGCCCTCTGCACTGAAGCGCAGCGGCCTCTATGAAAACTATTTGTTCTCCTCACGCAGAGAGCACTCTGCGTGAGGAGAACAAATAGTTTTCAGCACTGGTTGGCGATTATAAATCATTTTCTACATAATTCCAGGTTTTTCCCATGATGAGATTGGTGTATAAATTAATTAATCAGCAAACTGCATAGATATTCATACTACTAGAGAAGCAAATCAAAACCACGCTATGGCGCATATGTTGGATTGTCCTAAGTGTCCATGCACCTGCATGTCTGAGGACTAAAACACGCCATTGATGCCCTATTGGCGTGGCCACCTAAGCGCCCAACTCATCTATATAACATAACTAGCCTTTGCTCTCGGCTTCACCCGCGTGGAGGTGGGAAATTATCCCCAGCGACTGTCTAAAATCGCCGTCTAGCACCACCATATGTTCCGTAATACTTTGGTTGCTCTTGATATCTTTGATATTTGGATTTAGTGCTTCGATTACACTTTTATAGGACATCGTAAAATCATTCCAAACCAACAGTTTACATTGCTGCTATATTCGTCCCCGCTCGCTGTTTTTACTGATGTTACAAACTAGCATTTCCTCATGAGCTAAGTTTAATGTCGGTTCAAGTACCGAATGAGCTGTTTGGCTACCATTTAGCAACGTGGCGGCTATTCAGGAGGAAGCTACTGCCACAGCAACTCGTATATCTTTCCGGATTTGTGTTAAAATCACAATCATAAAAGAAAAGATCATCAGTACCTCCCAGGGCATCCAAAAAAACCAAACCACCTTCACCGCTTACGATTTTTTACACAATATATTATGATATTTTTTAATTATCAGGTTTTTATGATTCGAAATAACTGACTGGCGTTTTTATGAATGACTTAAAAATTATATTAATTATTTTAATGTCATCAACATCAATTTGAAATACTGTAGCGCCGCCTTTGACCATGCAAGTGTATATGCATGTGTCAGCCAAGTTATTTTGTGACTTTAAATTGTAATTACTTTTGACCGAGTGGCCCAATTTAATTGAAACAAAGACTAAATGTTACCTCAAGATACGAACTATGATAATATTTCCAATCCCTTAAATCTCAGAAAAAAGAGGCACACAAAAATTTCGATATTTCGATTTTAAAATCATCCCCTATTTTACCCCCCTTAAGGGGATTATACAAAAAAGCTGAAACATGTACTTAACTCTTCATTTTTTACCGAAAGCTCACTTTCTTATCCCTAACTTCAGAAATCATGGGTTTCCCACACAAACTTTGATCCCCTATATTACCCCTATACGATTATTTTTAAGAAAAAATGTAGTCTATGTCCGTCTCTGTAATGCTATCTATCTCCTCGCCAAATCTTATTGAAATCCTTTCAGTGGTTTTAGTGTGAAAAGGTAACAGACAGACAGAGTTACTTTCGAATTTATAATATTAGTATGGATAATATATTTATCAACTCCTAAAGTAGCAAATTTATACTACTAGTCATTACTTAAATTGCATTTTATGTATATAAGTGCAGAGCTTCACTTTAGATTGCCTACAATATTTACTATTCTCTCTTTCTCAATGCAGACTAGATTAGTTTTTCCTTTCTCGAATAAAGTTAGCTTGAGTAAGATAACTTTATGATTGTTTACCATTTTTCTCGCAGCTATACTGTGCAATGGCCAGACTTTTTTATTAATATCAGAGCATGATATTATTGACTGAAAATGGAGAAAGAAGAGCTATAAGTTTGACAGTCTTTACAGGTGGTCAGAAGTCCGAAAGTCTGACAACCAATCTTACCAAGGGATATAGTGTCACGCAGTAAGTACCTGGGTTGTTGAGGGCAGATAGGCAGTGGTGTTTAGTAAAAAACTGCTATCCAGCTGCATCTGGATAGAATGGAAACCGACCCTAACATACATAAATGGGAAAAGGCTAGGCACATAGCACATAGGTCAATGTATCTATGTAACTATCAGTTAGATCGTAGCTCAAAAACGACTGATCCAATTTTGACAGATGGTACATAAACTCACGCCTTCCTCCCATGGGGGTGTAGGCAGAAACTACAGGACGCCACCTTCTACGATGCTTACATACTCTTTTTGCATACCTTCATATCTGGTCATACACGCACGCCGGCTGCGAGTACTACGCACCTGACCTTTCTGACTACAAACGATGTTTTTAATGAATTCCAGCTGACTTTTAGCAGGGGAAAACCACATTAACACATCTGCGGATTCTGAAGCACGTGCCCAAACACTGCACTTCCTCAGACTCCGGTGATAAATGTGACGTTTCTTAGCGATGAAAGACAGCCCTTAGCTTAATATACGAAATATTGCCGCCATGTTGCCGCAATGTCGACGTCATTATTTACGAATCTGTGACATCACCACGTAATTAGCTTTCGAATACATGTTATTGGATGTTTTTAGATGGAAATAATGGTGGTTGCGTTGGTTGAGTAGGTACCCCAACTCTACAAGCTGGGTCGTACATCACTGGCTGAGCGAGCTGTCACCGGTACTAGGTTTTTTTTTATGGAATCATCCTTGTCTGTACAAGTTCGTCTAATTGGCTGATTTTATTAACTACCAAAATGGGAAATTGCAAGAATCAAGCTAAGCAGACGTATGATGATCACGGTATTTTGTTATAAGCAGCAAATCGGATTAAATAGGAATTTACTCATGTTCAACCTCATACATGTCGTAGCAATGAAAAACACGAATCCTGAGAGACCGGTCATATTTCCATTCATATACACGAAACAAACGTAGCTCGTTGACTATATAAACCACTACCACCCATCCAATTCTAGCTTGAAAAACGTACGCCTAACCCACAGGGTCTCAAACAAAGAGCCCATTACGAGGCACCTAACGCCCGGCTTGGTCCAATCTGACGCTGAACAAAAACAGATATTAAAATAACACGCAGATGCTCAGAGTCATAATTTTTGCAAACAAAAATGTCATCGGGCCGTGAGTTGGGCACCACAGGTCACCCGTCTAGTGAGGGGATCGAACGATTGATATTGAATTCGATTTTTGGACTCCATATTTGTTTGAGAAAATTGTAATATGATAGCTGTAAGCATCTTGTGTTTTCAAAACTATGTTTTATCTGCTTTCTTATCTATTTACCTAATTAAATGAATGGATGGCCAAGAAAATCTGATTAGTTATTGAATTGAATACTTTTATTTCAGACAGAGTCCATAGGGTTAGTAACAATTTTACTTAACATCTAGTGTTAGTAGGTACAGACCCAGAACATACATGCACAATTAAAATTAAAATGCAGCATGGAGCTGCATCCACCTCCGCAACATCGGGGAATCCCACCGATCGGTGAACACACTCAGAATACTGTTGGTGCTGCCGCGAACACGTGACATCAGGGATGCACATCTTTTTCTCATGATGGCGGCAAATCCATCAATGTTATTATCTGCAAACATCCTTGACGCACTACACCGCCACGGCAGCCGCAGCAGCACTCTCAGTGCATTATTGTATTGAACGCGTAGGTCGCTGTATGCCCACTGAGTGAAGCTGACCCACAGGCTGCACGTGTAGAAGGACTGACAGTACGCTTTAAAAAGCGTTACTTTAACTGCCCTCGTACATCGTGCAAACCTGCGGGCCAGCATGTTACAACGGACAGCCAGCGACCTACGTTCCCTTTCAATATCATAGTTATCCTGTAGGTCATCAGTGACCCAGTGGCCCAGATACTTAAACTTGTCCACTCTTCGCAGGGATTCCCCATACAGTGACACACGAGGAATAGGCGAATATATCACACTGCCTGCTTTGAAAAGCATCAGTTCGCTCTTTGCGACGTTATATTTCAGCCCATGATTCACCGCATAACACTCGCATATACCGATCAGCCGCCTCAGAGCTCCTATCGACACCACGAGAAACCACGAGACACCACGAGTATCAAAATCTTTATTAATTAAATAGAACTGACAATTGTTAGAAACTAAGCTTTGAAATAAGTCGGCCAAGATGAATTGGTCCTAAATAAAACAATGCAGCAATTGGTGCCTAGTTGAGGTGCGCTGCAACTACTTATTATTCTGCTCAGCTGGCATATGTTCATACATTAGTAACAGCAAAGTGTAATAACTGTTTTATCCTAGCATCTACTTTAAAAATCTACACACTAAAATCTCTTACATTTCCAGCAGCCGAATGCAAATCAAGACTTTTAAAAATAGATCAACAATCGAGCATTCACATCGCTCAACACTCGAGCTTGTAATGGCTTTACCTTTCCCAGCACTAGTTCCTATTGTAACGTTTGTCGTTCGGACCTCCAGCGCCTTTGTCATACAACGTTCACTCATTGTTCAACAGGCAACGTTACATTTGCAGGCGTTATGACTCTTATGACAATAGGGGAGAGGTGAATTTTGAGTGGGAAGCGATTCTTATTCAGAAAACTTGAATGAAAATGAAGCGATTCGGACCGTTTGATGCATTCTGAAAGATTCACGCTATTGTTGTGTTATATTAATTCTATGTTTTGATGTGGGTTGAGGTTTTGCGTTTTCAAAGGAGACATCTATTCATGTCACTTTGTTGAATGGAGTCCGACGATTTTCCTGAAAAAGTGATGTTAAGGCACCATTTTTGGCGACGTTTGCGCTTATTGAAGTTAAAATATTGACTTTTTAACATTCCTGATTATTAATTCAGTTTATATTCAGCAAATTAAATACAATTTTATATCGCAACCTCAGTCTAGTATCTCTTCCGTTTGCCGTAAAACAGGAATAAACATAACTTAGACTGTAATTACTGTAAAAACACTAAACAAATTACCTCAATAGCAGGGGCCGGTTGCTTGGGGTGCGTGGACAGGAAACCTCCCCGAGTGCCCGTGGGCTGGAGTTCCCTTACGGATACGTCCGGGGGGAAGGCCAGTCTCCGGGACGGTGCACCCTGGGGTGCGGGCAATGGTTCCCCTTAGGCACGTGTGCCTAAGGGGTTTTGTTGCCCGTATGCCAATATCCTGTCGGAGGTACGCTCCAACGTGTGTCCCTCTGCTCTAAGCAGAGACGCACAGCGGCGGAGTAAGAGCGGGCTCGGTGTGCACTAACCCTGCCGCCGGGCAGGCAGGAGGAAGTCATTTCCTTCTGCCACCGTTAGTCTCGTAGCCCCGAAGATTGTTCAAGGTCATGTCTCTGACTTTTGACGGGGGTCGAGGGTCTTGGCTTAACCGCCCGGACCGCGAGGAAGAAAACCTCTATAAAAAAATTACCCCAAACCTTCAAGCGGCGGCGCACCGTGAGGGAGGTTGGTAGCTTGATTAATGGGTAGCTAAATTAATCTCTAGTGCGAACCACAGTTTTGAGCCAGTGATAAAGTTTTTACTCGTGGGAACAAATATGGAACCAACTAGAAACAATGGACGAGAAGAGGAGAGGGAGAGGAGTGATGCGGGGTCGGAGTCCGACGCCGCATCGGGAGTGAAGGGTGCGAGGGGCATTTTTAAGAGCCCGGAGTGCGTAGTGGTGGGGGCCGCTGGAAGGAAAAATGCTTTCCTGAAGCGGACCCTAAATCCGGGAGATGCCCAGGAGTCTTCCTCGGACGGCGGAGTTAAATCGGCTCCAAAATATGCTCGCCGGGGCCTAGGCCGGAAGAGCAAGAGCCGGGTAAACGCCGCACAAGAGGACGGCTCAGCCGGGTCGGCCGAGGGGAGCGCCGTGGAGGCGTCTGGCGATGAGTCGGACGCCGCTGGTGGCTCCAATTCGGACCGGGCCAGATTTGAGGAGGTCGTGGCCGCTGCAGTCAAGGGTGTGGCCTTGAAGAAGAAGCAGTCATCTAAAGACAAGGCCATACCCGCAGCCAAGGCCTCCATTATGGCGGCAGCGGAGGCTCTACTCCAAGGGCCTCCGTCGGACGGAATGTCCGAAATGCGGGCGGAGGTCGCCCGCTTGACAGCCGCCATGGAGCTTCTCCGAAAGGAGAATGAGGAGCTCCGAGCAGACCTGGCCAGGCTCCGCGGAGCCGGCGCTCAGGAGGGGGTACAGCAGGGGCAAGGCGGCCTCGGGCCTGCAGAGGACCGAGTTCTGGCCTTGGTGCGGAAGGAGTTGGCTTCCCTTAGCAACCGGTTCTCGGTCCTTGAGGGAATCGTCCTGCGGCCCCCGCTAGGCCGACCGGCGGCCTCGGGCCAGCCAAAGGCGGCTTCGTATGCCGCCATGGCTGCCACGGCCAAACCAGGGTCGGCAGGGCAGGCTAAGGGCGGGGCCGAGGCTGCGAAGGCGCCTGCGACGGCGCCTGCGAAGGCGCCCGCGAAGGCGGCTGCGAAGGCGCCTGAGAGGGCCCCAGCTGTGGCGGTGACGAAGCGGCTGCCCCCGCCTCCCAAATCTCCTCCGGCTGACGCCGAATGGCAGGTAGCTGGGGAGAAGAGGAAGGAGGGCAAGGCGGCAAGGTCGGCCAAGCGGAGGGAGAGGCGGCGGCGGCGCAAAGAGCGAAGCGTCGCGGCGAGGTTACGTGCCCCAAAGTCCGCAGCTGTAGTGATCACACTACAGCCGGAGGCGGAGAAGAAGGGCGTGTCCTACCGCGACGTGCTCGCCAAGGCGAGGGCGGCGGTGAACCTGGAGGAGATCGGTGTTACCGAGGGCTTGCGGGTAAGGGTCACTGCGACTGGGGCTCGGATGCTCGAGATCCCCGGTGCGGCCAGTGGCCCGACCGCTGACGCTCTGGCCGAAAGGCTCAGGGCGTCCTTAAATGCGGACGAGGCCCGAGTGTCCAGACCCGCCAAGTGCGTTGACTTGCGCATCCTGGGTCTGGACGACTCCGTGACGGAGCGAGAGGTGGTGGCCGCCGTGGTCAAGACTGGGGGGTGTGCCTTCGAACAGGTGAAGGTAGGCACCATCCGTCCTGACCTCACGGGGATGCAAGCCGTTACGGTGAGCTGCCCCGTATCGGCGGCCCACAAAATAGTTGGGGAGGGCCGAAGGTTCCAGGTGGGCTGGGATTCCACGCGGGTGAAACTGCTGGAACCCAGACCTCTGAGGTGCTTCCGTTGCCAAGTGGGCAACCACGTGGGGGCAAAATGCACCTCGGAGGTGGATCGCAGCAGTCACTGCTTCCGTTGTGGTCAGCCCGGTCACAAGGCCGGCTCGTGCAATGCCACGCCGCACTGCTATCTATGTGCGGCAGCTGGCAAGCCGGCCGATCACCGGGCTGGAAGCAAGGGCTGTGGTCCACCCACCAAAGCCCGGGGCAGGGGCAAGCCCTCCGCCTCCGCTACCGCCGTCACGGCCGCAGCCGCCGCCACGGCCGCCGTCGCTGCCGCCTCCACTGCCGTCGCCGCCGTACTCACTGCGGCAGAGCCCTCACAGGAGGCTCAGGGGGGGGCTAATATGGAGTGCCAGTAATGGCCCCATTACGCCTCCTCCAGGCGAACATCAACCACTGCGTCGCCGCTCAGGATCTGTTGCTCCAGAGCATGGCGCAGTGGTCGATTAACATCGCCGTGGTCGCTGAGCCGTACTTTGTCCCGCCCAGTGATTACTGGGTGGAGGACCTGAGCGGCTCAGTGACCCTCATTTCGTCGGCCGCCGCCGGTACCCTGTCCCTCGAAGCCGTCAAGAGGGGACAGGGTTGCGTTGCAGCACGGTTCGGGGGGATTGTCGTGGTAGGGGTATACTTCTCCCCGAACCGAACTCTCGCCGAGTTCCACAACTCCCTTGCGGAGTTGAAAAACGTCGTCGTCGGGTTTCGTTCCCTTCCCGTGCTCGTCCTCGGGGACTTCAACGCCAAGAATGTGGCTTGGGGTTCCCGGTATACGGACACACGGGGCAGGATGGTGGAGGACTGGGCTCTGGAGACAGGCCTGGTCATCCTAAACCGGGGTTCTGTCCCCACGTGTGTGCGGATGCGGGGCGAATCAGTGGTGGACATTTCGTTCGCCAGCCCCGCTCTGTTGCCACATGTTGTTGACTGGCGCGTCATAGAGGGGGTGGAGACCTACTCCGACCACCGGTACATCCGGTTTGATGTCTCCGCCCAGACCTCGAGCGCGCCGGTCCGACAGGCCCCGAGTGGTCCGCGGTGGGCGCTGAAGAAGCTGGACCGGGAGCTCCTCCTGGAAGCCTCGATCGTGCAGGCCTGGGTGTCACCACCGGACAGGCCTGCCGACATCAACGACGAGGCGGAGTGGTTCCAGGAGGCCATGTCCGAAATATGTGACGTGGCAATGCCCCGGGTCCAGCCCGGTCGCGCCTGGCGCCAGGTGTATTGGTGGTCGCCGGAGCTGGCGGCTCTGCGCGAGGCGTGCGTTGCTGCGCGGCACCGGTACACCAGGCACCGCAGGCTCCGTATCCGCCCTCCGGATACGGAAGCCATTCAGGCGGAGCTGTACGAGGGGTACAGAGCGGCGAAGACCGCCCTCCGAGCGGAGATCTTGCGGGCCAGGGATCTGGCTCGCGAGGAGTCGCTGGAGACTCTAAACAGGGACCCATGGGGACGCCCTTATAAAATGGTGCGGAATAAACTCCGCCCATGGGCGCCCCCGCTGACGCAGAGTCTCCGGCCCCAGCTCGTGGAGGACGTGGTGAGCGCTCTGTTCCCTTCGCGAGGGGAACATACTCCCCCGCCCATGGCTCCGCTTCCTGCGGTGCCCATTGCGGACCACATCACCGACGACGACGACGATGCTCCGGAAGTGACCGAGGTAGAGTTGAGAGCGGCGGTACGTAGGCTGAGTGCCAAAAATGCCGCCCCAGGACCCGACGGCTTACCTGGAAGAGCCTGGGTTCTGGCCTTTGGGGCTCTCGGGCCTCGACTAGGGGGGCTCCTAAGCGCATGCTTGGAGAGGGGCCAGTTCCCACTTCGTTGGAAGACGGGGAAACTGGTCCTCATTAAGAAGCCGGGGCGCCCTGCGGACTCTCCGTCCGCTTACCGACCCATCGTGCTGCTCGACGAGGTGGGCAAGCTCTTTGAAAGAGTTATTGCAGACCGCCTCGTCGGGTGGCTGGTGCAGGAGGGGCCGGATTTGGCGGAGAGCCAGTTTGGTTTCCGCAGGGGGCGCTCTACGGTGGACGCCATCATGCGCGTGCGAGCCCTCACGACGGGGGATGCTGTGGCCCGGGGTGGGGTCGTCTTGGCGGTGTCTCTAGACATCGCCAACGCCTTCAATACCCTGCCCTGGAGTTGCATCAGGGAGGCACTCCGGTATCACCGGATGCCGACCTACCTCTGTCGAGTGGTTGAGGCCTATTTGACGGATAGGGCCGTCATCTACCCCGGTCATCAGGGAGAGTGGAACCGGCGAGAGATGTCGTGCGGTGTCCCACAGGGATCGGTCCTGGGGCCGCATTTGTGGGACATCGGGTACGACTGGGTGCTGCGCGCCGACCTCCCTAGCGGCGTCAGCGTAGTATGTTACGCTGACGACACGCTGGTCCTGGCGCAGGGGAGGTCGCACCAGGCGGCGGCTGAATTAGCGACACGCGGGGTTGCGATAGTCGTTGAGAGGATCCGGCAGTTGGGACTCGAGGTGGCCCTGCACAAGTCCGAGGCCATGTGTTTTCATGGTCCTCGGAATGCGCCACCGTCGGGTTCCCAAATAACGGTAGGAGGGGTTCGCATCGGAGTCGAGTCGACGATGAAGTACCTGGGACTCGTCCTCGACAGCCTGTGGAACTTCGTGGAGCATTTCCGACGTTTGGCTCCCAGACTGGAGCGGGCTGGGGCTGCCTTGAAGCGGCTCCTGCCCAATCTAGGTGGTCCAAACGCCTCCTGCCGGAGGCTTTACGCGGGGGTCGTGCGGTCCATGGCCCTTTACGGGGCACCGGTGTGGGCGCGTTCCCTGAGGCTGCGGCCAGTCCGCCGGTTGAACGCGTCCCAGAGGGTCATGGCCATTCGGCTAGTCCGGGGTTACCGCACGGTCTCCGGTGAGGCGGCGAGCCTCCTTGCCGGATTGCCGCCGTGGGATCTGGAGGCGAAAGTCCTCGCGCACGTGTGGGAGTGGCGCGAGGAGGCAAAACGCCGGGGCGTAACTCCGCTGCCGCGAGAAATCACGGTACAGCGGACAGAACTCCGGCGGGATCTCATGGCGACATGGAGAGTGCGACTGTCGCAGCCCAGCGCTGGGCACGCCACAATTGCGGCGATAAGTCCCCTCTTTGAGGAGTGGTTAGAGAGGCGCCACGGCGTCCTCACCTTCCGCCTGACGCAGGTCCTCACCGGACACGGTTGTTTCGGGAGGTTCCTGTTTCGCATAAGGCGGGAGGAAACGCCCGGGTGTCACCATTGTGAGGATCGCCCAGAGGACACGGTGGAGCATACAGTGGAGGTCTGCCCGGCTTGGGCAGAGCACCGCCGTGTTCTCACGGAGGCGATCGGCGGCGGCGATCTCTCGCGTCCGAGCCTGGTCCAGGCCATGGTGCGGAGCGAGAGTGCATGGGAGGCCGTCACCTCCTTCTGCGAAGCGGTAATGCTCGCGAAGGAGGAGGCGGAACGCGTGAGGGAGAGGCAGCCTCACGCCCTCAGTCGCCGCAGGAGACGCCCTGGGCGGCGGGAATTGATAGCCGATTCCCGGCCACCGTAGGCGCGGGCTTGCGGACGGTGAGTAGTGGGTAGCTCGCCGTCCGGTGAGGACCAGGCCCGGGTCGACGGCGCGTTGTGTTCCACGCGCGCCTCAAAGAGATGTCAGCAAAAGATGGGGTCCAATAGGGCCAATGCCGCTGGGGTCGCGGGTTGTTTGAAAAAGATACCGTGGCCCTGGCATAGGCAACTGAAGGAACACGGGTGGGTTTTAGTCAGTAAAAGTCTGACACGCCCTCCCGCTCCACCCAGAGCGGGAGAAGTTATTTGATGATTTCCCATCCACAAAAAAAAAAAAAAAAAAAAAGGGGCCGGTTGCTTACTAAACAGCCTTACAATACACAAACTCGATTCCCAAGTTTCTCTGACCACTAGTTGAAAGTGTTGAAGCTCTCGTATTTTTGATTATAATAATAGGTATTCAAAACTTGGCGTGGATCCTTTGATTTAGATAAGTTTATAAAGTAATTTAATTTACAGACCATTGGCAAGACATTCAAATTCAAAAATCATTATCAGTTTTTTGCAATTTGCAAAAAAGTCTCGTGTTTCGTCTGATTTCGGAAATCAGATCAAGCCACGGCAAATCTAAATTATTGTTAGAGGGATGTATTGATGATTCAATCAATCTGCCCAGCCTTCTACCAACTATGTTGGGGTCGGCTTCCAGTCTAACCGGATGCAGCTGAATACCAGTATTTTACATGGAGCGACTGCCTATCTGACCTCCACAACCCAGTTACTGGGTAATACGATACCCCTTGGTAAGACTGGTTGTCAGACTTTCGGGCTTCTGACGACCCGTAACGACTGTCAAAGATCCACGAATGACAGCCGGGACCAACGGCTTAAGGTGCTTTCCGAGGCACGAAGGAGTCTCGGTATGAAAGATGGTGATGAAACCCATCCACAGACCCACCCCGGCAAGCGTAGCTTAACTTTATGGATCGACCCGTGCGGCTGTTATTACTTAGCCACGAGCTCCTCCTGATGTATTGATGATTCATACGGCTATAATTATGTAAATACAATATTTGTTGTTGTCACGAATCATATTTCGATCAAGATACAACCTGCAAATTCCAAAAAATTTGAAAAATTGAATTTCGCGGGCTACCACTGCGGATCCAGCTTAAACAGAAAACAAACTTTCGCAAACTTATGACGTAAAGTTAATTTTGTAAATCTAACATTTTAAAGGGGAAGACCAAAGAAATGAAAGAAACGATGGATGGACTGAGTGAAAGATGATATGGGTAGACAAGGAGTAACTACCGAAATGACGACTAATTATATAGAAGTATGGAAGAAAAAGACATGTTGCGCCGACCTCAAACAAATTGAGATAAGAGCAAGAGAATGGTGAACATGTTACAAGCAATTAGGAACAAACTTTCAATTAAAGGAAAATTGCACTCCGAAAACTTTCAACAATGCTTATCTTTTATCCACTATACAAAAAACGACAAAGCATTAAAGAGACGTAATATGGGACAAGCTCAAACAGCGTTTAGGACGCGTCCTTGCCCGTTCAATGAGAAATTCCTGCGATACCTCGCTCTCAACATTTTGCGGAGGTGAGGTAAAAATACGTCGCCGACGATTAACGGCGCAAGCAATGGAATTTAAACGGATAGTTTGTGACAGTTTTTGTTAAAAAGGTTTAAAAGAGATTATAGATTTTCTTTTACAGGAAAAATCTAACGTAAATCTTGATTTGAATAAAGTCAGTCTTAAAAGTCGGATAAGTTCGTGAGATAGTCTCATGACTGACAGAACCTCGACTGTTTCAGTTACGACACTTTATCGGTCATATTTACGAATCGGTTCCCACATGATGATCAGATTATCAGTAAAACCGTACTCATGTCTCCTAACACTGCCATCGACGTGCTAAACTATGTACCTAATGATAATGAACTTGCAAACAAGCGGCAACAAGTACGCATTATTATTTAAAAAAAAAAAAAAACTGCCTAGCCCTTTCCCAACTATGTTGGGGTCAGCTTCCAGTCTAACCGTATAGAGCTGAATACCAGTACTTTACATGGAGCGACTGCCTATCTAACCTACACAACCCAGTTACTACATAACACAATACGTACCCTCGGTAAAAGTGTTTGTTAGACTTTTGGGCTGTTTTGACTACCCGTAACGAATGCCAAAAATCTACGAATCACTAAAAACAACGGCTTAACGTGCTTTCCCAGGCACGAATCTTGATATTGATAATGGTGGTCACCCATCCACGAACCAACCACATCAAGAGTGGCTTAACCTTCGATCGACCATTCGTTGTCAGCTGTTATCATTTACCTACGAGCCCCTCTCCCAATAACCAATGACACAATAAAATACGAAAAATACATTATTACCGCTGAATTAATGTCAATCACGCTACCTCCTATGACTTACGCCGCGGTAGTTAAATTATCTGGTTTTCGCCGTTGAATTATTGAAATAATCCGTCTGTATGAAGCCGCGTAATGACGGCTCATAAATATCGCTAATAAGGAACATTTTGTACTGGTAACCGAATAATTTCATTTTATTTAATACGCATTTCGGTACGATTTTGGTGTGCCACTGAATGTATTGTATCGTTTTATGTGTCAGTCATATTAATATTAGATTGTAGTCCTGTTGGAAAGCAAAGCATTCATCATGCTCGCTCGTTGCATTTGTGCCATCTCAGTTTAATCAAGATGTTTCCTTCACTGCAAAGCCAGTGAGTGATGTTTTCGACTTTTAAACTCACAAATCGAACACATTACTGATTGCCAGATTTTGATCTCTTTTCTGACTCTAAGTAACTCTCTAAGGTGTAATATATCGACAAGACTGGCAGATGTGGTTATCAAAATTAATACAAATGTTAAAATACATATTTGGGACTATATCTGTTTGTCATAGTCAGCATGTTTACACACATCAATCCTCTAACTAAAGTATTTCCCGAGAACAGCAAAGCGTTAAAAGACGTGAGCGATTCGATTTTAAAACTATGGCCGAAGCGGTTAACTGTAGACGAAGTTTTAATAGAATCTCTATAAAACCATTTCCTTACAAGTTACACACACAAATCAATCTTAAGTGCTCGTCGTTTTCTTTAGAAATATTTTAGAAAAGGCTACGTTTTTAAAAACATTTTATGAATAAATGGATAATTCATAATAATTTGTCATTTAAAATGGTTCATAATAATCAATCTTTATGTTTTCAAAACTTGACAACAACTTGACATTAATAATAATAATATCCTAGGACATTGTTCACACACGGTCATCTGATCCCAAACTAAGCAGAGCTTGTACTATGGAAACCAGATAACTGATATACTACATACACTACTTTTTTTTTGTAAATACATACTTATATAGATAATTACACCCAGACTCAGGACAAACAGACATGTTCATGCACACAAATGTTTGTCCTGGATGGGAATCGAACCCACGACCAGCGGCATGGCAGGTGGTATCTTAACCAACCACGCCATCTGGCCTGTCTTAATGTTTTGTCTCTGAGGTAGCGATGCGTCTGCGATGTTCACAGGCGACGCTACGACACTCACAGATCAATCTACATACTTGTTTATTATTTTTAATATAATATATCCTGAAACTAAACACAAATGTAAAATTTCAGTCACTTCATATTTGAAAACTCGAGACTATCAGGGAACTGAGAAATTGTTGATCCCTCTCAGATAGACTATCTCTACTTACTATTCATCCCGTCTGCTGCTTCTACATACCATCAAGCATACCCGCACCACACTCATTCAACCAACCTACCACAAACAACACTGGTAATTTCCATTAACTTTTTGTATTTTTCATTTTTATATTTTGTTTCTCAATTCAACCTTAGTTAAGTACGGCATTGATATGATGGCTCAAATCACAGGCATCAAGCCGCGGGAGGGCCCTGGTGACCTGTAATACAGGTTTTTATATAAACCTATTTCAGGCACCAGTCTCTCACAATGTTAGCTTATTGTTCGTGCGCTATTGTTAACTAACACTATGTACATAACTTGTGTCGAGAAAATAAACGTTTTATGTATTATATTATTATTATTTTCGTTTACAAGAAACACAGCTCTATTATTATAATATGAATATTCCCTAAAGTACCCACGTTTCCAATTCGTCATTAAAATAGTGCACACCACCAACTTCTCAATAAGAATCAAGATGTTCATACGTAAGATTATAGGGACTCCGCAGTCAAGCGAACATCTCGTTTGCGAGCGGTTGTTAAGCTCTCCTGTGAGTGACTGACCGCTGATGTGTAGCTACTGAGCTGATTGATAAACGGGAATATTGTAGGAACAGCAACATTTTGTGTGTTGAAGGTTTTTTTTATGATTTATTAGGAAAGAATTAGTGTATTATTGTGATTGAGCTGCGATTGTAGCTTAGTCGAAGATTAATAAGGTAAGTTTGGTTAATCTTAGACACCATGGACTAACAGCAAACCTAGTAAGAAAACCTGAAGCAACCTGTCTAAATCAACCTGTCTGAATCGACCTGTCTAAATCAAGCTGTCTGAATGGACCTGTCTAAATCAAGCTGTCTGAATCAACCTGCTGTCTAAATCAACCTGTCTGAATCGACCTGTTTGAATCAACCTGTCTAAATCAACCTATCTGAATCGACCTGTTTGAATCAACCTGTCTGAATCGACCTGTCTAAATCAAGCTGTCTGAATCGACCTGTCTAAATCAAGCTGTCTGAATCAACCTGCTGTCTAAATCAACCTGTCTGAATCAACCCCCTGTCTAAATCAACCTGTCTGAATCGACCTGTCTAAATCAAGCTGTCTGAATCGACCTGTCTAAATTAAGCTGTCTGAATCAACCCCCTGTCTAAATCAACCTGTCTGAATCGACCTGTCTGAATCAAGCTGTCTGAATCGACCTGTCTAAATCAAGCTGTCGGAATCAACCTGCTGTCTAAATCAACCTGTCTGAATGGACCTGTCTGAATCAACCTGTCTGAAAACCTGTCTGAATCGACCTGTCTAAATCAAGCTCACTGAATCGACCTGCCTAAATCAAGCTGTCTGAATCAACCTGCTATCTAAATCAACATGTCTGAATCGACCTGTCTAAATCAAGCTGTCTGAATCAACCTACTGTCTAAATCAACATGTCTGAATCGACCTGTCTAAATCAAGCTGTCTGAATCAACCTGCTGTCTAAATCAACCTGTCTGAATCAGCCAAAAGGCAGTGAATAAAGTGTTGTTGAGATTAAAATTGTGGTTCCGCCAATTAACATTAATTTATTTGGTATCTTCTTGTAAAAACAATCCATCCCTAAAACAAATCGAACAAGAGGCTACTCCACTAGTCTGCTGAGACATTTATTTATCTACTCGTTTTTTCCTCCAAACAACACAAACAACAGACATCCTTTCATTACAGAAATTCAATCACGTTAACAACAAAACATCGGGCGCGATGATCATCGGTCCAATAGCATTGTTTATTGGGGTCCCCATGATTTATGCTCTTCCGCAGGACATGTCCTTGCCAACGATGGCGCAAATTGTCCCGGCATTTGTCCTGGCCTTAGTAAATGTGTGGTGATAATTCACACGGACCACTCAGTGTGTTAATGTCGGGAAAAGTCCCGGACAAAACGGGACAAATTCGTGTAGTGGGTATATAAGGATGATATTATTTAGTCTGTTGGATATGTTCGTTAAGTTGGGACTATATTTCTTCATAATACCTAAACGTCAGAGGAAATAACCTGACTAGTGCGTGTTGAACCACTCTTAATGTCGAGTAAGGTTGTGTTGTTTTCACCACATTACCTACAAACTAAAAAACCGGCCAAGTGCATGTCGGACCACGCACAATGAAGGGTTCTGTAGTTGGGATGAATTTATCCCAAAAACAAACTTAATGTTGTAGTTGAAAGACATGTTCTCTCATATTCCAATGCCAATTCTCCAACTGCAAATTAATGTAAGTTTGTAATCGCATTTTTTTATGTGAAAAAACTTCAAATTTTCGAACCTTTTCCTTTACTTATGCTGGGAGACCTTGCTTCTTGTCAAATTTCATGATTCTAGGTCAACGGGAAGTACCCTGTAGGTTTTGATTTATTTACAAGTATTAAAATATTTCGCATAAATGGCCGTACTTTTTTTTATTGCGTTGACTTAGAAGTTTAATTTTTTAGAGCTGCAAGGGACCAAAGACCCTCCTACGTATTTGATATTAATTTCAACTGGATACTTCTACGAGTTCCTTCGAAAAAGGGTCGTAACAGACGGACAACAAACTGATGCTATAAGGGTTCCGATTTTTCCTTTTGAGCTACGGAACTCTGAAAAACCTTTAAATAAAACAACAAAAGTGATAGCAGAAAACTCTCTTTCTAGTAGTTACACGTACTTGCTCCCAACACCTTCCGCTCACTATTTAAAAGGTGTTGCACTGCACATAATGTCGGTAAGTATAATAAAAATACACCTTCCGTGGCTCGCGCTAAACGAGCTATGGTGAGCTATGTTGGGCTATAGTGCATAGGTATCAACGCAAGGACTCCACGAGAGCCCCTTCGCAACTGGGGTAAGGGCTTTCTACCTTACGGCAATAGGGATGGGCCTCGTCGGTGTGAGGTCTTCGACAATTTGGCAGGAATGGTGCTTGTGCTTGACGTATATCTTGCGTATACGTAAAGGTTGCCAGAATTCAAAAATTGTCAAAATTCTGGTCGAGGTTTAATTTAAGGAAGAAATACACAAGACTTACTTTAGATTTTTGACCGAAAATAAAGAAGTTCAATCTAATCATAATCTAACTGCAAACATATAAGTGACTAGCTTTTGCCAGTGGCTTCGCTCGCGTCGTTCGAAAACGCACTACCGGGATAAAAAGTAGCCTATGTGCTATTTCAGACTATAATCTATCTCTGTACCAAATTTCATCCAGATCCGTTCGGACGTAATTGAGTAACAAATATCCATCCATCCATACAAACTTTCGCATTTATAATATTATGATATATAATATAAGTAGGATTACTTAAATAATGATTCAAGTTCTCTCTTCCATTAAAAACATTATCTTTTTTTTTTTGTTTCGATATAGTTCTCGTGCATTCATCACTTAAGGGTGAACTCCACAAGACTTTCATATTATTCACATCTTGAAGTTTTACAAAATAAAGACCAATCCGAGTGATCTTAAACTATTAATGTAAAGAAAATAGTATCGATATTTCCACCGGCTGCTCCCGACACTAGAACACATCAAAGTAATAGGTACAAGCATTTTGTGCTCGAAGCAACTCGCGCCAGTACTGCGCCACTAAATTACCCTCTCGCCTCATAATATACCTAGCTAACTGTACCTGGCACGGACAAATAATACGTAAGGTTTTCCTACAAATACCTGAAAATGGAATTAATAAGAAACTTCATGAAATAAAAACTCATGTCTGTGTCTTTGTGGCCTAGTATAACGTTGTGAAATGTGGCTTGAGGCAAGAAGGCGTCATAATAAAATTGTCTCGGTTTATAATAAATTAATTCAAAAACACGACAAAAGTTTCTTGTAATTGTAGACAGAACCGAGATTACATTTTTAACCGACTTCAAAAAAGGAGGTTCTCTATTCAGTTTTAGTTTGTATAATACCTTCGGTAATTATTCTTATGTACGAAGTTATATGCATAAATGTACTGCATCTCCGGCATTACTAAGCGGATTTTAATGATTCTTCTTCTTTTGTTCGTCTTGGGCTTATTAACCGACTTCAAAAAGGAGGTTCTGGATTCGACCCGTATGTATGTAAGTTCGTATGTCCACGATTTTATCAAAAAGTAATAAACCAATTTTGATGATTCTTTCATTAACGTGATCTACATACTCTCAGGAAGTGATCGGTTCCCCATTTATGCATATTATTATGTACGAAGTTATAATAATATGCATAAATGTGGAACCGATCACTTTTCCGCAATTTTTTTGTTCGAATTTCATTTTATCGAAAACTATTGACCGACGTCTTTTTTGCTATATGCATTATTAATTAACATATTTTTAGATCATCGAAGTATCATTTATAAATCATAGGTATTATTTTACCGAATTATATTTCGCCGATTTACAAAATAACGTTTTGCTATTGACCCAAGCCTCTTTTGAACGTTTTTCATTTGCCATATTTTCACCGCACCGAAACAACATTTGACGGAATATTATTTGGCCACAAATATATAGCCGGTTACTTAGTACCATTTTCAATATTAAATTAAAACAGTGTCATAAAGTCAATATGTTGTGCTACAAAATTTAGTGACAGAAACGAATCGCTGCAAAACCGACTCCACGCAGTCTTGTCTGCCCTACCCCTAGAGTGTAAATTAAGCCCGCGTAGGCGCGAAGGGGTGGGGGTGGGGGGAAGGGGAGGGGTGGGGAAGGGGAGCTGCGGAGCAGGTGGTATGAAGGCCCGCCGCCGCGGCTGAGGCTGCAAGCCGAAGCTGCGGTGGTGAGCGTTAGAACCATCTGCGACGATAAGCTCGCGTGGAGCCGTGACAGAAACAATGCTTGCTGCATGTTGCATGCCTGCTTCCACGCTGCATGCCTGCTTCCACGCTGCATGCCTGCTTCCACGCTGCATGCCTGCTTCCACGCTGCATGCCTGCTTCCACGCTGCATGCGTGCTTATAAGTATGCATGCAGCGTACAAGCAGGCATGAGGCATGCAGCGTGCAAAAGAGCATGCAACAAGCGAGCAGGCATGCAAACAAGCATGCAACAATGTGCTTCAAGCATCCTTGTTTGCATGCTTCCTACTGGGATTACTTGAAACCACTTTTGTTCATAATCAACTGTTTTATTAAGTGCCATTACATTAAAAAAAAAACTATTTATTTAAGCAGTGTTATAAAGAATGTTCGGAAACATAATACTTCGATCAAATGTTATTTCGGTTAAATGTAACTTCGGTAAAAAGGTTTTCGACCAAATGAAACGTCGGAATAACGGAAAAAATCGAAATCATAGTGAGCCAACTGATACAGTGGCAGACGTGACTTCGATGAAGTAGAAAAAAACGAAACGATAATAGTTGAAAAGTTTTAGGTGAAATGAAAGTCAGTCAAATATTTTTGGAACTTATGATAGGTTTAACCGCACAAATGTACTGTATTACTGGCATTTCTAAGCGGATTTTGATGATTCTTCGTTTCGTTCATCTAGGGCTTATGTAACTGTATAGACATTCTACTTAAAATGGAAAAATAAATTTACTTAAAAAAAATTAAAACCGAGTTCAAAACCCTAAAACGAATAAAATATCTTTCATAATAAAACTTAACAGCTTCTGAAGTCGGTGTCTTCAATTCTTCAATTCACCTCAGCTTGGCACCGACTTCAGAAGCTGTTAAGTTTTATTATGAATGTTATTTTATTCGTTTTAGGTTTTAAATTTATTGTTTTCACAAAACTACTACGAAATTGTAATTATAGTAACAACTATATTAATTAAAATAACTTCAAAAACGGACAAGTGCTCACCCTAGTGATTCACTAAGTACACGATGTGTTTCACAATAAATAAGTTTTCGAGCTACTTCGGTATTGAAGCTACGGTGTAGACTTCGTCGTAGCAAACAACGGTCTCGTAGCACGCGGAGATGTCTACGAAACCGCTACGAGTGTAGCTACGAAAATTTTCAAACAGCCTGTTTTTGTGGTGTAGATTTTAATGAGGGGCACATTACACGCGGAAATTACTAGGTATAAATATTATTTCTTAATTTCATCCTCTCATATACCAAAAAAAAAGGACGAAAATTACTGAAAAAAAAAAAAAAAAATACCCACTAGAACGACCTTTCTAAAAATTCTGATACGGAGACCGTAATTTTTAAATGTTTCATAAAACGCGACCCCTGTAATGAGAAACTTAATTTGTTCCCGTAATAAATATGAAAAGCCGGATTAAGCATTTTTATGTCAAAGGCGTTTGTGGCGAGATGACCTTGGCTGATGATTACTTAAGTAAGTACTTCTGTATTATACGCATTCGGAAAGTGACAAAGGGGCTACCAATACTTTATTTGGTTGTTTATAAGCATTCCGATCTTGCTCCTGAAATCACGTATTTATCATAGGATTTCTTGATTACCCCAAGAACCAAAGCTGCATGAAATATGAAAAAAGTCATTTTAATGAAAACTACAATTCCACTCACCCTCTTGTTGTCTCGGAACTTCAACCAACCACTGATGACACTGTTGTCCACATCGGAACAGTCTTCCTCCTCGACATCTGACCTCCTGGACAGCAGAGGAGAACCCCCTGGACTGTCCAGGACCTCCCGTCTCCTCATCACGGGAGAACATTGTTGGGACAACCTGCCTTCATTGACCAGGTCACTCCTTCTGCCCAGGACTGGGGTAGCATGAGCTGAGACACCTCCAAGATGACCTCTTCGAGCCGTGAAAGGGCTGCCTTCCCAAGGTCTTTTAGAAGTGGTTTTGCATTCTGCATGGAGACACAGTGCATCGAAGTTTGCCAGTTCAACTGACACCCTGGTTTGGAGACCACTGGGGTGAGTGGTCAGGATCGTCTGCTTGGCGATGCTACAGCCATGGCGGTGGACCTCCTCGCGCCTCTCCATTTTGTAGAGGTATTAGTGCATCAGCATCAGCGCAGGTTTCCGTTGGATAAAATCCATTTGATAGTCCTGTGTCCCATCTGGAAATAGAGAAGGATTATATTAACAATGTAAACATGACACCAGCACCCCAATTGCATTACATACTTCAATTACCATCCGATGTATTTGCTGTATATATGTTTAAAAAATTAATCTGCACTGCCACATCATGAGCATTGTTCAACACGCTTGCTGAAGACGGGTTAGCGATTTCAACTTCAATCTGCCTAGCCTTTTCCCAACTTTGTTGGAGTCAGCTTCGAGTCTAACCGGATGCAGCTAAATACCAGTATTTTACATGGAGCAACTGCCTATCTGACCTCCACAACCCGGTTACTGGGTAATCCGATACCCCTTGGTAAGACTGGTTGTCAGACTTTTGGGCTTCTGACGACCCGTAACGACTGTCAAAGATACTCGAATGACAGCCGGGACCAATGGCTTAAAAACTAACCTTAGCTTAACCTGATGGATCGATCCGTGCGGTTGTTATTACTTAGCCACGAGCTCCTCAGCGATTTCAACTTATATGATATTAATTTAGTTCAAGTCCAACTTCCTCACGAAGTTTTCCTTTACTTGTCAGTAATGTCCAAGTTAAACTCAGCAAGTACATATGAATTGGAAAATTGACATTAATACTTGCCCGTACTTGTACCCACCAGCTCGTGCAAGAGGCCTTAACCACCGGGCCATTATGAGATTGCTACTGAATTATATTACGTAAATAACCATCGTTATTTATGTAATGGTGGAAGCCTGATATTCCAACAACCTTTAAATCGTGAAGGTCATGCTGAAAGTACTTTTATGATTTGACTTCAAGATTCTCTACCAGAATGTTCATGAATTACTACATTTATCCTACATTAGAACAACCCGCGATTTCACAAATACTTTTCCGAGCGCTATTTTGAATCAAAAATATGATTCTGCTAATAATAAATCTGCCTGCCTAGCCTTTTCCTAAATATGTTGGGGTCGGCTTTCAATCTAACCGGATGCGGCTGAATACCAGTATTTTACATGGAGCGACTACTTATCTGACCTCCACAACTCAGTTACCTACTGGGTAACACGAATCCCCTTGGTAAAACTTCTGACGACCCATAACGATTGTCAAAGATGCACGTATGACAGTTGGGACCAACGACTTAACGTATTTTCCGAGTCACGGCGGAGGCTCGATATGTAAAGTTGGTCACCCATCTACGGACCAACCCCGACAAGCGTAGCTTAACCTGATGGATCGCCCCGTGCGGCTTTTATTACTTAGCTACGAGCCTCTCTTGCTTCTCCTATAAAGTATCACAAATTCTCTAGCATTAATATTGTCCGTAATATTAAATACGGCGATGACAGAAACTTCAGTTTTGGAACAAATTGGGCTACTAGAAACTTAAGTGGAGCAAGACGAATAATTTCATTAAACAAAATTGACAATTTAATTGTACAATTAAGGACACTTAGAAGGTTCAATTGAGAGTAATTAAACCGGGGGTATTTTGGAACTTTGAACTCTTGATACCTACCACATTTATTTTAGCCCATTACTCATAAAGTCATAGCCATTTCTTCCAATAGAAATATCTATTATAAGAAACGATTATGAGTAATATATGACCCTCCATAAAACCGTTCTGTAAATAATAAAATGTTGCCATATTATGCATATCACCCAATTAAGTAGGAGTAATTACAGAGGCTGTAATTTGACTTGGTTGTAGCATAAAACCTCCACATATTAATTATAAGCAAATGGCGAGAATTCTAGACGAAAATTGATTTGGATTCGTTTTGTTTAGCTGACAAGATAGGCTGTCATGAAATAAATAAACAATAAGAAATTTAATTAATTTAAAGATTCCAATAATTATCCAGGTTATTCTATAAGTACAAGTATTTTATTTATCCCGGTATTGTAATAACGGAGCGTTATTAGTACCTTCTTTTTGGGATAGAAGTGATACAAAATAATTGAGCTCTGGTCTTAAAATAATGAGAAAGTTGATATTTATACATGGAATCTCAAACGTAGTGGTCCAACGGCAAATGGGTTAATGTGGAGGTGGCCACTTGTCACTAAAAAATTTAAAAGATGTATCCCATCTTTTAAATTTTTCTCATTTTTTTTTATCTGGGCTTAGAAAGTTTCGCTAAAGTTTAATAAAAAGATAGAAAAGACAAGTAAAAATAAAATCTGAAGCTTTGCAGAGCCACACTGAACGTAAATAGGAACATAATCTTGTACCTATCAAATATCGATATATCAAGGCATCTTCCAGCCAGTTTTGAACTTGCTACGTCGAAAATTTTGTTCACAGGGTCGAAAAATCCAATTGAAAGTGTCAAATTTTTTGAAAATTATTAAATTACTGAAATTTTCTGAGCTGTTGAGTATATCCCAACTTTTAAATTTTTAATTGATAGGTGGTCACCTCTGCTATACACCATTTTCCTTTGGACCACTATGTTTAAGACACTCTGTATTGTATGTTAATATAAAAGTTACCAAACATAGAAAAAGAAAAAACAATTACTGAAAAAAATGTTCAGTTATAGTCAAAATGTTCACAACAAAAGCTGTCTTTGTCTAAAAACAGATTAAAGCGTATAAAACGTAACATTGCCTTCATTACTTTATAATAAACCTGACGTTATTTCATACAGCCAGTCTTTCCAGGAAACCGTCTCTAAATTGCCGTTCTTAGTTATCAAAACGGCTTTTATTGTAATAATTTGAGAGGTCATAGATCTCGACCCATTTGTAGGGGGCCTTAATCTATGGTACATTTGAATGGGTTTCTCGAAAACTCACTTTAATGAAGTTAAAGGAGTCTTCATAATTCTTCGAGGGGTTGAATTTGGATGTCGTGATCATTTATTACTTGTTTTTAATAGGATTAAAGAATGCAAAGCTCCCGTTTAATATGTTTGGCGATGGGTCATTATTTTTGGTTGGAGTGGTATTAAAATTGTTGCATATTAAATATGTGTTTTAATGGCACATTGACTTGTGTATTGATCATGTTGATTAACGTTAATTACGATTAAATAATGCATTAAAACACTTGTGATTTTCACCACTTATGAGTGCTTTCCAAGGGCTTGTCATTTACCAATGCGTTACTAAACCGATACCTAGTTGATCTTGCGATTTGTCAGACATAGATGCTCTTCGAACCAGATTTATAGCAATGCTGCTTGGAAACCAAACTATGTAAGTTAGGTTTTCGATGTTATTTTTCGCGTGAACTCAGTTTCAAGGAGTTGCTGTAGTATAATAATACCAGCCTGGTACTGACCCACTGCGGGGCAAAGGCTTCTTCTCATACAGAGAAGGCACGAGCATTGATCACCACGCTTGCTCGCTCAAGACGAGTGCGAGCTCTACCGGGTTCTTCTAAAAAACAGGCTTTCGGAACAAATTATCATCAACAAGAAAAAAATGCGTAGAAAAACCCATGTATATGTTAGGGACCAGGTGATTAATGCGGGCATTATACATAATGCCCGGTCATTATGAATACTGTCGAGCTCTATCGGGCTAAATGATTAAATCCACCTGGTGCAGGTGCTGTCCGGACACGGCTGTTTCGGATCGTACCTGCACCGTATCGGGCGGGAGGAGACGCCGTCGCGTCACGACTGTGGCGCGGCGGAGGACACGGCGAAGCACACTCTCGAGGTGTGCCCGTCGTGGTCCGAGCCGCGCCGCAGTCTCACGGCGGCGATAGGAACGGACCTTTCGCTCCCCGGCTTGATCAACGCCATGCTGGGGGATGAGGGGTCCTGGGCGGCAGTCGCCTCCCTCTGCGAACACGTCATGTCCCAGAAGGAGGCGACGGAGCGCGCGTGGGAGGAAGACCCTCTTGCGGCGCTGCTCCGAAGGCGGAGGAGGGGTCGAAGAAGACGTCAGTATGACAGTTATCCCCGACTCCTCCCAGGTGGAAGCCAGCAGGCGACGGGTGCGGGGGTTTCATCCTCGTCTGTATTGCACAGGCTTCCACCAGTGCCGGACGGGAATGGCCAGGTGTTCCCAGCCATTCCCGTAGCCCCCCAGCAGGGGGGTCATGCGGGGCCCGCCAGCTAGGCGGGCATTCGCCGGGGGGGTTGTGGACGCAAAAGCTGAGCCGGATTCCCATGACCCCCCCCCCCATCAAGGCGATGCGGGAACACCGCTGAGTTTTAGTGGGTATACTGCCACTCTGGCAGGGAGTCCCACATACTCCATGTCGTCCCCCGACGAGCGGCGATGCGTAATATCATTTCTCAGCGACTCTGCCCAAAAGGTGATGGACAATATGTACAATGCCCGGTCAATTTGATTATTTGAATAATTCTTATCAAATTACACTCTCATATTGGGCATTTCTCATAATGACCGGGCATTATGTATAATGCCTAATTTATCACTTGGTCCATAACATATATACTAGGTAACGTGGTTTCCAGCACATTTTAGCCGTCTCGAACCAACACCAGCACAGTTCCTTTTACCTTTCCTTATTCGAACTAAAACAAACATTTCTTTGAAGGTACGTACTATAAATAATGTATGAAAAGCCGTTTAAAAGCTGGTTACCGGCGAACGGTAAACGGTGGTCATTACCATCCTTACCGATACTTACCGTTACTTACCGTTCTGTAATGATATGCTTACTGTCAATGAATAATGGAAGGGTTTGCAGGCATTTTGTAGATTGCGTTGGTTTTACGCGCTTTTGAGCTATGGAGCAGAATGCTGAATTTAAAGTCGGTAGACAAAATAATACAAGAAATGTTAATCATCTATTGACTGATTTGTGGCTTCTACAGAAGGACTACGACTATGCTTTTACAGAGTCCTTACTCTCCTTCATCGCCTAATGTCCATTTATAATTTATACTTTACACGCAATACGCTCACACTTACATAACCAAAATACATTTACTCAACAAACATAACCCTCACAACACATTCATATATTCTCACACATGCGTGTCTGCGTGAGTGTGTTTTACAAGTATACCTACACTTTCTGAATATATATCAACTGCACGCCGCTCATCAACTTTATCATTATATCACTATTATTAATTAAGCTAGTTTTTATTATTTCTTACATATCTCGGGACCCTGAGGTCCCGGACCTTTGGAAGGCATACGAGGGTCCGAAGCCAGCTCGCAGAGGCCCCTTAGATAATTTTAAATGATGAGGAAACACCAACCGACGATTATCCCTGTATGCACTATGCAAGTGCACCCAAGGACAACCCCCGTTTGGTGCAGGACTAATTGTTGTACGTGGAAACAAAACATATCGGGCTATGGGTTTGGGTGGCTAAAGTGGATTGAGTAACTTGAACTATGGAAGAACTATGTTTATTATTATTAGTTTAATTTAACTATTATTATTATTAGTTTTAATTAGTTTTCTTTTGCAGTTTCCATGAAATACTAAGATTTAATTGTAAAGAATGAATCGACACACATCTATTTTTGTCAATAACTTATTAATTAACTATGGTTAAGACCCCATGACTGATCACTGTCTCTTAAGATACAGGTTTACCTAGTTTATGAGGCAGGGTTGCAATACTTGAGTACAGAATTCAACATAGAACCAGATGTACCTAAGTTCCTATTTGTATTTTTTTTTGTGGCAAATAAATTTATTTATTATTATTAATTGACAAAAGGGTAAGCAACGGTAACCCATCCACAGACTGACCGCACCAAACTCAGCTTAACTTCACAAATTCATCGATCCACGTGCTTATTTATCCATGAGTCCTTCACATAGCTATTACACTGTCGACCACAATACTGTACCCACCCTCAGCCGTTTAGAACCATGAATTATGTATGGCATAATGTAGTGCACGTTGTGTACGTCTGTTTGTCACTACATTACTGTACAATGTGCGGCCATTGTATTTGTGAGTGACGTCACGTAACTTGACAGGTAGAAGAGAATATTATGAGGGGTTTTGAAATCATGGTTCTATTGTTAACAAATTACTTAAATAAATGATGACATTGTGTAGGATTTTAGGTAAGGGAGAATGATTTCTTTTAAGGTGATGAATTCAAATTTTCTTGCGTTTTTTTTTGCAATTTGTAGTTCAGTGTCAGGTTTTATTGATCAAAATACGATTCGCTCTAAGTTAGATTTGTTCTAAAAGTCATGATTTCCGAAATCATAATATTTTAGAACAAATCTAACTTAGAGAGATTCATTGATGATTCTTATGGTAATAAATATGTAAATACATATTTGTTATGACCGCGAATCATGTTATTTTTTTTTATCAACCTGACACTGACCTGTAAATTGCAAAAAACGCAATAATTTTGAATTTCGAGGGCTACCTTTGCACATCCACCTTAAGTTTTTAGCGTAGTAGTTATCCACTTGCGTTCCGTTTCTGTACAATGCAATAATGTCATACTGACAGCTGTCACTTCATATTACTACAACAAAAGTACTCAGTATCACAACTATTTTAGTCTAGTGCAAAATATATCAGATATCCAATTGAGTCTTCGTTACGATTCTTGGATTAGGGCATCCTTACCCGCTCACTTTATGAGATCCGATACGGTCAACGAAGCTCGTAAAAGCACACCAATAATTCAATCACTACTCAATGGATACAATGAAAACAAACCTATTCATTCCACGTTACTTGAAACTACAAGAATCACTAAGCAGCAAGCAATCCTTTTACCTTAATTAACAATCCCACTTTAACATGAAAACACTTTAAATACTGCTTTAATTCCGCGAGACATACGCAGCTTTTAATCAGCTTCCTCTTAATTCCCGTATCCGCATAAACTAATAAGAATTACATAATTAACATCTACTTCAACATCCACCGCATCCACAACATCCACCATTCTTACATTATTTCATTAACGTAAATAAATAAATACAAAATTCTGAATCGGCTCCGATCGGATTACACAGCAATCCACTTTGCAATGGCGAGAATTTCGCTTTAATTCACACTTGTGCAGTTTATTTGCACTGCACTGTACATCTGTACGTTTAACCGTATGTTTTGATACGCGTTTTATTGCAAATGAGTCATTTGATTAAGTTATACAATTCCGCAAAATAGTGAATTTATAGTGGTCCAAATTTATAGTGAATTTATCAAATCAAAGTAGTTATTCAAATAATCTCCCTGAAGCGTAGACTCGAATATAGATAATGTATTGGTAGGACCCGAAATAACAAAAGGTTGTACCCTAAATCTTTAGCTTGACCGTGACGGTATTGGATCTGCTGAAAATATCCAGAAGATACGCAAAAGCTACATTTCTTAAAATGTCACTGAAACTATACAAAGCTGTACTTTTTGGGGGACTGTCTTATGTAATTTTGACGTTCAAAAAGTGCTGATTCTCAGCCTAGATTGAATAAGTGACTTTTGATTTTGTACTGTAAAAGAACAAGTATTTTAAGACTAATAATCGTCGCACAAACTCCTTCTTTCACATTGCGATAGTTCAACAGATACCTATTACAAAGAAACCGCTATTTCCAAACACATTACCTAACTTTGCTCGCGGTCGGGTAAATAATGTGGACAGAACTACATCACGTGACTATTAAGCTGGTAGTAAGTACCCCATTTATTTGCTCGCCAGTGTAATATCGGCGATCTTCAGGGAGAAAGGTAATTCTTTACTTATCTTTTCAATTATCTCCTTTCGTTTGATTGCGCGAATTTATTTGGTATTGGTCAGCTTTGTGGAAGCTAATAGTTTAGTCAGGAAATCTATCGGAAATCTAGGAATTGGTTTTAGTCGAGATTATCTTTTAAGAAAAACAAGTATTCTGATAAAAAATATTGCCTCTGTTTGTAGACTCGAGACATTTACTATAGTACAAACTTCTTACGTTAGCTTCAAAAGAAAGTGAGCTGAGTATATATACCCAAGTATTTCTAGTTCAACACATCCAACGCCATATAAATTATTTTACTGACCCACATAAAAAATACTGATGACATTTTATTTTCGTATTTCTGCAAACAAAGCGAACCCAGGGTCCATCAACGAATCTCTATACACAACCAAAAGGATGAGACGCATCGTTTTTTCTCTAATAGCAGACCCTTTGAACTGTCATCAAAATAATCGTTACGGGTCGCTTCGCTTGTATTCAATTTTTATACCAATTCGTTTAGAAAAGTCTTTCTTCAGACCTGTTCCAAATGCTTGGAACCCCTTTTAATTGGAAAGCTGGAATGGAATAATTTTAATTTGAAATATTCATTCGTGGTACTCGCGCTAGCAGTAAGTCCATAAAACGTTCTTTTGAGTGCAATAAAGAGATCGTGTTTCGTTTGCGCGCCAAATGTTATGAAAGATCTTGCCCACAATTTTTCTTGCAAGTTGACCTCGTAAAAATGTGGAATTTAAAATGTAGGGGAGTTAAATTTGCATAAACATGGTGTGTGCCTGCGGTAGTAAATATTTTATTTACGCCGTTTATTTCTGCCTTTAGGATGAAGTAACAGCTCTCTCATTAACATGTTGAAATATACATTTTTTTAAATTATTTGTAAAATGTTGGTTGTATGGTTGCAGACCTCTGCATATTTTTTCCTAGCTCTGGTAATTTATTTGATAACTGCACTTAGATCATTATAATCATTCACATAAATGCAATCCCTTATTTAGAATTTTTCATCATCCCTTCCTGCTGTGGACGTTCTGAAAAAGTATTTAATTTTGCAGTCTTAAATGCCTCTCATAATCAAAAAACAATCATCATCTTCAATAAAAGACTCATTCAATCACACAAAATCCTAATAAAATCATCTTACTCAAACATATTTCCTTCTCTCAAAATTCAGCTCCAACACACAACTGCGATAATCTTACAACTGTTTGGCGTCGTCAAATGAAGCGAACGCAATCACGTATTGGTTTAGGACGACGTGCGACGTGCGGGCACAACCCGACCGAGTAGAAGATAACTTTCTTGTTCAATAGAGCGTGGCCACCGACGACATGCCATTTAGTCGGGTTATTGTCTGATTGTGATATGTATACGGTACGAGTAGCGTTCTAATGTTGGTTTAAGGCAATTTATTGAATTTGTGTTAATATTTTATTAGTTTTGTTATAATTATTTTTTTGTGAGGAAATTTAATTTAAAAGAGTAATCATTTAGTTCGATTTAGCATCAATTTTATTTTTTATAGTAACCCGTGAAAATTTTACCCGCACCATGCCAATTCCTATCAATACGAAATCTAACAACCAGAACGTTTATAGATCTAAAATTATAGCTTTCATTATAGTACACAGTAAAACAAAGGAAACCAATCTAAACTAACAACGTCTCCATAAAGGTTCCTCGTATCGTATACACCCATAATTCAATGCATGCACACCGTTTTATTCAACTTAAATTACCTATTTTTCATTTCTGCAAAACTTTGTACATTCAGCATGAAAAGCAATATACGATTGGAATGGATACAATAGCTTTGATCCAATAGAGTTGAGATCCAAGTTAGCTGCTCAAGCAAGTTAAATAACTGTGTATAGGCAAAGAACAGTTTAAATTAACTTTCTCGTCTGCTTCAGCTCGGTTCTCTCTTAATGTACCAACTTTATATGAGGAAGTTGAAGTCAAAATTTTTAAACGACATGTATATTTAAAGTAATCACCTGAAGAGATTTCCTTAATGTTTTAACTCAATTGTTCGTAGTCTTGGAGTTTCGTGGAATTTATTATGTATTAGAATATATTATATTTCCGCTATTATAACAAGATGGAATTTCATGCAGTGTATAAAAGTATTAATTTTATATTCTTACTAACTTCTGCCCGCGACTTCGTCCGCGTAATTTCTTGTACTTCCGCATTGCCTAGCCTTCCTTAAAAATTGGGCTATCAAATGCAGAAAGAATTTTTCAAATCCGAAAGACAGTTCCAGAGATTGGCGCTTTCAAACATACCAAAAACATAAAAATACAAATTCAGCTGTATTACGAGTATTAGTATAGATTTAGATAAATAAATATGCAAGCCAATTTTTAAGTTTATATTATAGATCAAAGGAATAAGATTTTTCAAATAAACTGTGTCTTCTTCACCACGACAGGACTTGTTTAAAAAAAAAACCGGCCAAGTGCGTGTCGGACCACGCGCTATCAAGGGTTCGTAGTTGGGATGAATTTATCCCAAGAACAAACTTAACATTGTAGTTGAAAAACATGTTCTCCCATTCGTTTCAACTGCATATATAAGTTTGTACGCACAATATTGAGAGATTTGCCATGTTATTTTAAGACCATAGACTTCTTATAAGTTTTTCTGTAATCTATAGGTATAGAACTATTTTCTTCATTTAAAAAAAAAAATAGGCTCTGTAGTTTTGGAGATAAGGCGGGAATGGTCAATGTTCGTCTATTTTCTTAAATAATTTTAAACCATTATTTTTTAATTATTAAAAAAATATATGTTTGAGACACTCATAGTAAGCCCTTTCATTTGAAATGTCATGCGGTACAGTTTGCGACTTTTTTTAAATTTTCTTATTCAAAATTCATTTATTTACGTTACTCGTCCGTGTTTGAGTCAAATAAATTCATACGTGTATCAAATTTCAACTTAATCGGTCCATTAGACAACACACGGACAGACAGACAGACACATGAGTGATCCTATAAGGGTTCCGCTTTTTTCTTTTGAGGTACAGAACCCTAAAATACGTTAGGTACGTTTCCATTGTATGACTTAAACATTACTTATACCCATTTTCGAGGTAATTGGTGCAAGCAGGAATCCACCCCCTTATTACCCTTTTCCACCACCCCGTTAGGAGCTGATTTTTGCAAAACCTTAAAACACATACTTTTTATTTTTGCTTTTAAATATTGAAACTAAATGAAATTTATTATATGTGTATAATATATTTATAATGAAGTCGATATCACTTTTGAACGTCATATTAAGAAGTCGACATTTCCTATCTGACTACCCCTGAGAGAAATGGTGAAACAAACTCAGTGGTCAAAGTCTCTTTTAAAGTCCTTCGACTTCGTCAGATCATGTGAAGACCATGTAGATTGGCGTCTCAAATGATCTTTGGAGAAAAGAATCACACAGATTTTAATGGATTAAAACAATTTTATGGATCCAGTCAGTGAAAGCATTTGTCAGTAATCGTATTGGTCAATTCAGTACCTATGGAGCTCAACGAATCGAGGAACAATATCAAAGAAAGGACTTTGAGGGTAGGCCGCATAAAGTAATCAAATTGCCTTACTATGTAAGTACCAAGTTTCGAGTTAATCCGACTGTGCGTTAAAATTTTTCCTTACAATGACAACACCTAAATACTCTGTGTGGGGTTGTTCTAGAAAGCTTAGTGTCAATCTTTATTAATTACTGTGCCAATTTTCAATTTTATTAATCAAAGAAATAAGATTTTTTCACAACTGTACAAACTGTATCCCCTCTTTTCACCCCCACAGGGGTATAATTTTTAAAACTTGTTTGGGAGGTTTCCATAACTTGACTCAAAGATTGTTTATACCATTTATTGAGTTAATGCAGTAAAATCCTCCCCTTAAAAATTGAATTACCCTTTTTGCCCATTCACGGGTCGACTTTTCTTCAGGGATCAACTTTCGGAAACCTATTATTGTTTACTTGTTATAGCTTATTATCTGTGAAAAGTATAAATACTGAATTTCAAGCTAATCGGACCGCGCCTTAAAGTTCTTCTATACAAACTTTAACATCCCTACACCCCCATTAAGGGGTAGTTCTGAAAACTAATAATGACAGTCTTTATTACTTACTTAGGCAAGTATTTCTGCCATGTTTCAAGTTAATTAACCAAATAAATAATATTTTTCATTTAAACTGTATTCCCTGTTTTCCAAATCCAAACGATTTCTAAAAATTACACCCCTCTGGACACCCCCACAGGGGTGGAGTTTTAAAAAATTGGTTGGGATATTTCCGTAACTTGACTGAAAGATTATTTATACCAATTTTAGTGTTAATCAAGCCCCACAGTAAAATCCTCCCTGTAAAATTGATTACCCCTTTTCACCCCGTTAGGGGTTGGTTTTTGAAAAACCTTGTTACACGTTATTTTTTATGTTTGGTCTCGAGTAAATACTGAGTTTCGAGTTAATCGGACCACGCGTTAAAATTCCTCCATACAAACTTCGACACTCTCCAAGCAACCCCCTTAGGGGACAGTTTAGGAAAACTAAAAATGTCAAGCTTTATAATCTTAACCTTTTTACTGGTGGTGGCAGTATGAGTGCCACCAACATTTTCTTTTTCTCGTTTGGCAATACATCTAAAAATTAAAGAAAGTACCGCCTCTGTGTGAAAATGAACGTATCTTACATTTTTTCAACCTCTAAAGGGTTGAAATTCCAACAACACTGATAAATACGTTGCGTTAGTTTCCAACCATAAACGTAAATAATAAATTTTGTGGTTTTTACTTCGTAAATGAAAGACTTTCCATACACAACTTCATACCCCCTTTCACTCCTTCGGGGGTGGAATTATCAAAAATGCTGAGACACGTATAAATTAATTTTTTATCGTCAGCCTACACACAAAATTTGAAGATCCTAACTTCGAAAACGACGGACTTTCATATAAACTTACATTCCACCATACCATTTTTTTTAAAATTATTATTATTATTATTTTCTATTTGGTTGTTGTGTGCACTGATGGCATGTGCCGAATAAACATTTTTTCTTTCTTTCTTTCTTTCTTTCCCTATTTTACACCGTTAGGGGTGGAATTTCCAAAAAAAGCCTTCCTTAGTGGATGCCTACACTGTATAAGATGCCTATATATTTGGATATATATACCCATGTATTTGGATGACATCATAGTTTGGACAAATCTTTCAAAGTAACTTTCAAAGTTGTGTATTTCGCAAACTAAATTAAGTGTGTAAACCCTTTGAATCCGAACTCAATAATTAAATAATAATAATAAATAAAATTAATTCTTTCGAATTTATCCTAACTTCACGGCTTCTCAGCGATGCTTCAGGTCACAAAATCAACGACCGCTGATCCGCATATTCACAATGTTTCAATCATCGAGTATCGATCGAGTGTAGGTTCGCATCCCGTATGCAGCTTGTTACACATTTATAGTACGCCTGCCGACTAGCGTGCGGTGAATGTAACTGCATGGCTGGATGATCCAGTGAATTAGGGTAAGTAATTTTTAATTGGATCAATGGAGTTTGTGTATGGTGGAATGTAGTTGAAAGAACGCAGTTATTCTTGCTACACTTACAGGGAACTGTTTAATGAGTTTATAATGCTCAACCGATCGGTGGATTCTGCACAACACTTTTCGATGGACTATGCCTGGAAACTGTATTAGGAATTTCCGGTTTTCTTTTTTTGGGAATAGGACTTGGGGATAAAAACGTGTCTTGCCCGTGAGAACAATGGATGTGCTACATTATATTTTCACTCACAAGTGACAACATCAAAAACACTGACAGGCAAAAGTTAAAATAAGACAACGCAGTGTTGCAAGAAAAATTATTAACTATAATGTTGCAAGTTTCATCAGGAACTAAAAGATGTGAATACTTTTGAAGTAGCTTTGCTATTTCGTATGAAGATTATAATGGTCGACCGAGCTCTGCTGTCGGGTGAAAAAAGAGAAAACGAATTTTCCGACATACGAGACCTAGCTAGATCGATTTTTAGCCCCCGTAAACCTCTATATTGCATCGAAATCGTTAGAGCCGTTTTCGAGAACGTGATTACAAAAATATATAATACAAAAATATTGCTCATTTAATAGTATAGGATAGGATAGGTATCAAAGATAAATAATAGGTATTATTCAGTGCCACAATGTTTAGTTACGCATACATACTCGTAGTTAACGTCAACTTGATTTGTTGTGTCTTTTACATAATGTATTGTTACAAATGCCACCATTTATTATTTAATCACATGTCGTTTTAAGAGGCTCATTTAAAATATAAATTGAAAAGCTTCCTAGAATGAAGAATGATTTAAATGAAACCTGCCACAAATGCTAATCAAGCTACCCTCATGTCGGCTACACATCTGTGCATACTTCTAGATTAATATTTACTAATATTACAATATATACATGAAATTAAATTGACAGCTAACTATGGTTTACATAGATGGTGTTCCACTTAATTCCATCAAAACACGTGAACGATACGGTAAGTCTCACATAAACCATCGTAATCGAAAGCTGACATCAAGTAGTTGTCACATTATCATCTCAATTTCTAACGTGATTAGTATTCATAACTCGTCTTGTCGCTGGTATGATCTGTGTGCCATTAAGTTATGAGATATTTGAGGGAGTTGCGGACAATATTGACAGAAAGTGTGAGAATTGAGACACACTTATTTTGTGTCAAGAAGATGTAATTTGTTTACTTGTATTTTAGATAGTTAGTGCAATACTGTCTTGTCTTTGTCTGCATGACCAAATTTTCCAACAAACCGTAATCTTATGCGCTAATGCATTTCGTACAGTGTACTGCCATTTGCCTGTCGCATCCGATAGTAAAACAATCATTTGGTATCAAATTCTCAGACTCGTGTTAGACTGACTGTAAGTAACTGCTATGAAAACTTACTCTGAAATCACGTTTGGTGTTCAGTTACTCAGCCGAACCCAAGATTTCACAAACTCAGGCACCCTGATTGACAGCGAATATATCGAATACAAGTACCAAATATAGTACAATCTAACGAACCCTCTTCCTCCTATATCTTGCTCCACGCTAACTGTAGAAGCAAAACTGTGCAGTTAATATAACGTAGTTAACTTGTATGTCAAAGGGCGCCGACGTCGTCGTGAATAAGCAATCACTAAGTAATCACGTATCACTAAATATGTTGCTTATTTACGAGGTAAAAACACACCTCAAAAAGCCGTCAACTATGCATATTCTACATCTAAGTAGCTTTACGCAAACATTATTGCTGAGAAACTACTTTTTAGGTATAACAAAATAGCTATTTTTTATTGCGTGCGATGTAACGCGAACCCAATCAAACGGAGTTAAGCCCCGCCCCTGCGCTCTACGCGCTACGCGTAGGTACTTATCGGATACCAGAAACTCGCGGGGACGTCAAAATCCCGAAAATCTGACAACCAGTCTTACCAAGGGGTACCGTATTACCCAATAGCTCAGATATTGTCTGCGTGTTATGCGTTGAGAACATTGAGAGACGAAATAAATACGGAACAGTTAAAGATGGTATATTATGCTCTTGTTGAGTCCAGACTTCGATACAGTATACAGTTCTGGGGGAAAAGTTACGGTTATAATTCTCAGCGAGCCTTCATTCTCCAAAAAAGAGCAATACGTACACAAATTGTCAGAATTACACAAAGAGAAAGCTGTCGATCTCATTTTAAGCGTTTAAATATTCTAACATTGCCCAGCTTATACATACTTGTGTTATTAGTTAATTTAAAAAAATATATCCATGAATATGAGTCTGAGGAAGAAAGAACAGCCAGGGAAAACACTCGTAGAAAAGACGTTAAAAACAAAGTTGTAACTAACTTTAACATTGTCAAGCATAGCCCTCATTACCAAGCTGTACAAATATTTAATAGACTGCCGGCGGATTTCAAAATTTTGTTGTACACTGGCTCTTTTAAGGCTAAGCTCAGAGAATTTCTGTTGGAAAAAAATTTGTACTCTGTGGACGAACTGTAATTTAATATAAATATTCAAATTTTCTATTTAATTTTAATGCTATTTATTATTGTTGTTTTTTATTAATCATGTTTTTTTTTTATTTTTTATTTTATTTTATTTATATTGCTGCATGTTTACTTTTAGAATATTATAACGAATATTGAATACTGTAATATATCAAACACAATACAAATTGTTCCTGATAAATAAATAAATCCGGTTAGACTGGAAGGCGACCCCAACATATTTGGGAAAAAGATAGGCAGATTTTTTGCCAGTAGGACCATGTAAGTAGTTTAAAGCAGATAACACATTGACATGACCTATGTGGTTTTTTTTATGTATACCGGGTTATTGGTAGAACACTAACAAGCTCTTAAGGGGTCAAACCTGAAATCGCGAAAAAAAAATCAGCTTACAGTACATTTAGGTTAGCATAATTAATAAATAATGTACTGAACCGCTGATTTTTTTTCGCGATTTCAGGTTTGGTCCCATAGTAAAAGTTGTTCATAATGATGAGTACAATGACCCCTTAAGAGGTTGTTGGTGTTTTACCAATAACCCTGTATAACGATTCTTGGATAAGTAATAACAGCCGCACTGGTCGATCCATTAGATTAAGCTACGCTGGATGGGTGACCATCTTTTCATACCTAGACTTCTCCGTGCCTCGGAAAGCGCGTTAAGCCGTTGGTCCCGGCTGTCATTCGTGGATCTTTGGCAGTCGTTACGGGTCGTCAGAAGCCCGAAAGTCTGACAACCAGTCTTACCAAGGGGTATCGTATTACCCAGTAACTGGGTTGTGGAGATCAGATAGGCAGTCACTCCATGTAAAATGCTGGTATTCAGCTGCATCCGGTTAGACTGGAAGTCGACCCCAACATTGTTGGGAAAAGGCAAGGCAGATTGATTGGCTCTTCGTCATTACAGACAACGGAGTTGGCTGCAACTCATAACCAACGTCCTTGAAATCAAAAACAGCAACACATCTCAAAATCAACCGATAGGTGTTACAACACGGGTCGCCCAACGTTGAAGGCTGCCTGCGGCTAGCGAGCTACGTGTGACGTGACACTGTATCGTGCGCTTGTGTCATAGAGGCTATCGTGACGTGTTAGTGTGCGTTTGATATTCATTGCGTTTTTGTGACTTTAAATGCGTTATTTGTTAAGAAAAAAAAAATAGGTATTGTTTGTTTGAAAAAAACTTTAGCAATAACACTTGGAATTCGTTTTCGCAAAAAAGTAAAAAAAAAAATGCCCTAACTCAATATCTTGAGAACCAGTGGATTCCCGGGTATGGTTTAGTGGAAAAAAATATCCAAATAACGGGTAGAATACGTATGGCTTTCGCGGGCTTTGGAAAGTATCTTTTTACACCCCATATATTAGCGTTTGATGGGGTTTAAATAACTACTTAGTCTCTAGTAGGTACGTTAATAAAGATATAGTCTGTTTTAATACTACCACATGAAAGTATAAACAAACCCTGTTCAAGTTAAAGGGGAATGCCCATCGACCACACAAAAAAATGCATGAAATGAACAACAATGAAATATACGCCAAATTGCACTACAAATCGTAGGTCATTCCAATTTCAATAATTATCAAAAACCTAAGCAGAAGCTATTTCCAACCATTTTTTCTAAGTTATGTTAAGTGAAGGTTAAGGGTTAATATAAAACAATTAAACAACAAAAAAGCTTTTAAATGTTTTAGTCATCATTAAAAACCACTAATATATCATCAAGAAACTGTGCAGGAGGATAGATATTGGATTAGTACTGGGCCCATGCTAAGTACCATATTATTGACATAGTATGAGCACAAGTATTAACTGTTCGCCGTCTCACTAGGCACAATAACGATGCTGTATAGTAAAGCCGGGTCGTCGTTTAGGCGGCTCCAATTTGAGTCCGTGTTCAAACACGGGTAACGTGTGCAGAAGTAAAATCAAAATCTTTAAAAAATGGCCACAGTCATCATTAAATATCCTAGAAAGCAATCTGCAACTCAAGTCGCAAACGTTTACGTTTAAACCACGAATCAATCAAATTTAGTAAACAATCCGAAAAAATGAAATGCAGTAATGTCACACTGGCAGTAAGGCAAAGGATATGTGATTCATACAGCCTGCGATACGTTTTCTATTTTTAAAATTATTTATTTTTTTAATATTGACATGCATATATTATTTTAATTAGATTTATGGTATATATAGGTCGAATTATATTATAATAATGATGACTGTGCAATAATTCTATAAATAAAATAGTTCGATAAAAAATATTTGACGGTCCCTGTTTGGCTGAATGTCAATTACTCATGTCAAATAAACATTGACCTCCAATAAAAAATAAGAATAAATAGGCGCATATCAAGTTAAATATTTTCTGGGAATTTCATATCAGTTCGTAACTGCCCCACAAATGCAAACGGCGTATTTATATACAGAGAAGAAATGAACATTGTTGAAACCATCAAAGTAATCTAGGTTCTTAGCAACACTTTCCTTCGCCGTCAGTCAATCCATACTATACAAATAATATATCCATACTAGTATTAAAAATGCGAAAGTATCTCTGTGTGTCTGTCGGTCTGTCTATCTGGTACCTTTTTACGCCATAACGGCTGAACAGATTTACGACACTTTTTATCCCGGTAGTAGGTTCCCGTGGATAATTTCCGACCACCACGCGGGCGAAACCGCGGGCAAAAGCTGGTGTAATATAAATTCCCCTGTGCACCATCCAAAATACACTTACCCACAGTTTTGTGAGCGTTCAAAAACTATTGTACGTATATATTCTAACGAAGCGTTGTCCTATTTGTTTAATTGTCTGTCTGTTAGTTTTCAGTTAACCGCTGAAACATTTCAGCGGTTCCAACACACGGGAACCGGACTAAATAAACGGAAAAAATATTCTTTTCACCTACATTCGATTGTTGAATGTTTTTATAGTGTATTAGATACTCGTCACTATTTTGCGATGGGTAGACAGGGATGTCTACTGCTCGCCTCGTATATCGCCTCGTTTGATGGTACAGTGGCTTCGGGTCGCGGGTTCAGTTCCCTCACTTAACATAATATTTGCATGAACTTGTAAGACATTACAGTGTATAAAGAGGCTATTTATACTGTCGTAAAAATGATTCCTAATTTTGGGAGATACTATTGTTTTTAAAATTCGAAGTTGATATTTTTAAATACTATCAAGATAGGTTTTATAGGTACGACCATAACTACTAAGGCCGTACTGGGTGGAGGATTCAGCCACTTCACTTTTAAGGGCAGATATGATATGATAATCTATTAGGGCTTCTAAACAATTATTCAAAATTTTATAGATATATTATATGTATGTTTATATGTTTTTTTTTTTGTATTTATGTTTGTCCACGCATTTCTCCGAAAGTATTAATCAGATTGTTACCATTTAATTTTTATTGGCTTAGATTTACTTCAGCTTAGGGAACAGTGCAAGTTTCATCAAAATCTGTTCAATAGATTTTAAGATAATGGACTAAAACTTGTAATTGTGACGGCCTGGCTTATTGATACGAGTTACGGGTGTGGTGTCAAAGGGAAATCATCTCAAAACCTTGGTCAAATTCTAGTGCAATATTTATAACAAAACTATTAACTATTATTACAAACAAATATTCAAGTATTTACTAAAAAATTAAAAATTACGAAATAAAAAATAATTTAAAAAATTAAATCGACTTCAAAAAGAAATTAAGAGGATTGTGAAGCTGTAACTTTTCATACAAAAAGAGATAACGTTTTTCTCCCCGTAAACATAGTCTAATTTTCATATTTTTTGGAAATGTTGTAGGTATAATGAAAAACTAGGTCCGTACGTTTTTATTATAAAGAAATATTGCATACGATATAAGTTATTAGCATCTAAATATCTACATTTTTGACATAAAACCATCCTCGAGCATTTTTATTTTTTTTAATTAAATTAAATTGAATTACTAAAAACGAAAAACATACAGACCTAGATTAAAGTGTACTGAATGTAATGAGACCAAAATTGTCTCATTTCGTAAAGGTTTAGGGGAGTGAAAACGTTATCGCCCGAAACAATATTTATGTAAATAATTGTATGAAATGTAGGTAATTGCCTCCAAGAATCGCGCCGCGTATCGGCACTTCACAATCCTCTTAACTCAAAGTATGAAATAACTTTAATTTCGGAAGTCGGTGGCAAAAAAACTAAAATACAGATCCCAAGACACTGACTTCCGAAATTAAAGTTACGAGTATTTCATAATTTTGAGTTAATTTTTTTTTTGGTCGATTATTTTTTTTTTAAACGGAGCTTATCTATTCGACACGTATGTATGTAATATTATTGGAACTGCAATATATTCACATATGATTATCTATTGGGGCTTGAAGTCGATTTAATTTTTTTTTATTATTGATGTTATTTTTATTAATCAATCTGCCTAGCCTTTTCCCAACTATATTGGGGTCGGCTGCCAGTCTAACTGGATGCAGCTGAATACAAGTATTTTACATAGAGCGACTGCCTATCTGACCTCCACAACCCAGTTATTGGGTAATACGATACCCCTTGGTAAGATTGGTTGGCAGACTTTCGGGCTTCTGACGACCCGTAACGACCCGAATGACAGCCGGGACCAGCGGCTTAACATGCGTTCCGAGGCACGGAGGAGTCTCGGTATGTAAAGTTAGTCACGACCAACTTTGGCAAGCGTAGCTTAACCTGATGAATCGACCCGTGCGGCTGTTATTACTTAGCCACGAATTCCTTTATTGTTGTTGTTTTTAATGCAATTCGATTAAAGATAAATTTATAGAGTAGCAAATAAAAATAGTTTTAGACGCTTCTCGCTACGAGTTAGTAGGTTGGTAAGCCCAGAAAAACAATCACTGCTAGCACCATTAACTTGACCATAATTTTTAGAATCAGAACCCATAACCATATTTCACGTCAACGAACCAGAAAATCCAAAGAAATATGTTATCAATTAATGGATCTCACACCAAATCTATGATTCAATTAACGAACCAATTGATTGGGAAATACTTTCAATTAACTCTTAGGCAATGGATTACCGTCATCTGGAAGGTCGTTGTCCGCCCGGAAGTGACGCAATAGGGTCGTGTGTCGGACCGGAAACTATTACAAGTAACCCTCGCGATACGTACTGTGGACGATAGGGTTTTTGTTCAATATGGGCTATATCTAGCAATATGATGGGGTTTTGTGAGGGTTATGGCCCATATGGTAGGCTTCCGGATTTAAAAAGGTTACAGAGATAAGTCTATGTTACATGAAATTGGCCTAATTTTTTAGGGTTCCGTAGTCAACAAGGAACCCTTGTAGTTTCGCCATGCGCGTCTGTTTTCTATTCTGTCCGTGGCTTGGTCAGAGACTCTTATTTTTTATGAAACGGTGCCTGCGAAACATTCCTTCCGCAATAAACGGGAAACGGGGAAAACGCTATAATGACACAATTGCACAATGATTGGTTATTGCAAGTTGTTGTGGTGATTCGCAAACAAACTCGCTGCTGGTCATACTATTTTCCATAATTTTACATTTTTAGCTTGCACTTAAAATTAAAAATGCCTAAATTAAAACAGTCTGCAAATTAAAAATGCAGACTCCCAAACCAAGCGTTGGAGCAGCAGCCTTTTCTTTAGAAAAAAAAAAGCTGGAAGTTGTCGTGGGATACCAGATTGGACAGAAGATCCTTTCGCTGTATAGTATATACTAGCTTCTGCCCGCGACTTCGTCCGCGTGAAATTTCTTGCTCCCGCGACCCACCGCGTCGCATCGCATCGCCTGCCCGCGCATTACTTCGTTTCCGCTTAGTATTCTTTCTGACTTTTTTCGTTTTGCTTGGCACCTAATGGTCCTAGCGTAATGTGAATCCTTCCTTAGCTTCCTTAAGAATTGGGCTCTCAAATGCAAAAAGATTTTTTCAAATCCGATTGGCAGTTTCAGAGATTAGCGCGTTCAAACAAATTTGATTACTATTAAAAAAGTTATAGTGAGCCCACCTTAAAAGATGCTATCACGGATTTTTTTTTAGAACTTTTTAAAACGAACAATTCCGTCATACATGGCTGTTGCGTAACTTTAACCGTTTACGTAGCGCACGCAACGGAAGCTCTCAAAAGGAATACATTTTCCCCGTTTTTGCGACATTTTTCATTGATGCTCTGCTCCTGTTGGACGCAGCATAATTTTATATAAAATATAGCCTTTCTAGATAAATGGGCTATCTATTCCTATCTATCTAAAAGAATTTTCCAATTTGAACCAGAACTTCCTGAGATTAGCGCGTTCAACCAAACAAACAAACTTTCAGCTTTATAATATTAGTGTAGATTAATACAGAGCCATCTATATAGCATGGACTCAAGTTTCAAGTGTCAAAAGTTTTTATTTTTGTATTAAAAAACATGGGGGTCAACAGCCACATAACGCTTTTTCGTTACGTCACAATTTCTGCCAGTTTACTCCTCCACAAACCGCGTTACTGAACTTCGTTCTGAAAAACAAGTTACTGGACTTACGAATCCAATTACCAAGTGTCTTCCTGCGAGGAAGCAAAAGGCGTCTTATGAAGAACCTGGATGTTTGACCCTTATCTATTCGGCCTATTTCCTAATCAGAAAAAAAAAACGCCAATAATCTGAGAAGAATGACTAGACTGCTCCAATACGATCACTTTCTTTTTCCACACGACCACTCACTAACAATAACATTAAAATAAATCGTTTAAAAAGTGATATCTGACGAAGTTGATAGTCGAGTTATTCCTACTAAACGGCAGGTTCTGAGATTTATGAGTATCTTTGACCCTCTAGGCTTACAATACACGATAAAGTCTAAAATCTTGTTATAGAAAATATGGAAATCTGGTATAGGATTGAACGATCCGGCTCGAGGGACCAGTGTTCATTATAGGGCAGGATTGCAACACAAAACAGAAACACAAAGTCACCGGTAGACAGAATATATTAGGTACTTTTCACATAAACTCGCACACAGAACAGTTCACAGAATACAATAAATACTAGCGTAACATTAAACTAAAATATAATCGTTACCTAGCTTTAACCGTCTACTCTGTCGCCGTACAATCTGTTCACACATAACCCTCTCTCCGCCACATCGGGTAAACCGGAGATGGGCACGTACCGGATGCCACCTCTATCATTTTACCGGAGAGATATTTTTAGGATAGCGTAGCGTGGCGTTCCAACTCTATTATTCATTTTATTTAGGTTTTATTGAATACAGTTTGCGGTATGCAAAAGGGATTTACTGTATGAATGTAGGTTTTTGACATTGACTTGAATAACTTTGTTGGTTGCTATTTCTGTCAATTTCTATCCATATATTCATAAGGTGGACCTGTACTTATATAACTGGACGTAGTTTCACCAACTTTTTAATTAATTTTGACGTTGAAAAGAGCCGTTTGTGTTGTTAGTAACGTAGCATAACATTACGCCTGTAAACCCCGAAGGGTTAGTCAGAGGTGCACTGATACTACACCCACATTTTACCAGTTATGTTTAACACATTCTCTGCTGAATTCTTTATGCAAACGCTTCTTTATGCTACACCCTTACCGACCCTTTTTTTTACGATGTTTTCGAAACAATAGAGATGCACAACGAACGCACATGTGCGCCGCGCCGCACTCGAAGAAAGTTATGAAAACGCGCATGTGCGTCTGCCGCACCTAATGTGTTAAGTCTCATGTAATAAGGGGCGAGCCCATTGTCATCCACCGGACACAAATCCAGACTCCGAGCTACTACTAAGAAATTCCAGATAAAAAAAACCCAATAAGACTTTGCCCGACCTGAGAATTGAACCCAGAACATCACCCTTAGCAGTAGTGCTTGGACGACCACTACATTAACGAGCCAGTCAGATTTGTCTATAATTACAGGAAAAATAAGAAGAACCAAGAATCAATCCAGTTTCCCGACTCTCAATGATCCGAATACAACACAATAAATAATAGTTACAATAAACAACAATATTATCTTTAAAAATAACAATTCAGTTCGTATGAAAGTTGAACCGTAAAAAAGCGCGCCCCTAACAAGGCGCCATTTCTAGGAAATCCAACAGAACCAGAGACAAATGCTAACGCGCTAATTTCACCAAATCACAACCGTGCGAGTATGTGACGTGGATGTTTTGTGTTTTTTGTGATTGCAACCCTGTTGTAGTGTTGCCATATTCTCTTGTGTTTATAAAACTTATTTTAGTGTTATGAAATGTGAGGATACTAAATCTTATCTAAACTTATCTATTTGTTATTTGTTATTAATATTCAAGTACCTACTGATATTCCACATCATTTTCCTAATAATTTAAGTAATGATTTTTTAATGCAAAATAATATAATTCAAAAATCAATAATGTACGTATGGAAAAAGTAATGTAATCCAGTGCAATTGCATAGTTATGATTGCTATCCCATCACATACATTCCCAAAATCCCTTCGAAAAAAGATGGCAAAAATACCGAAAATTTGTTTAAACGCCAGTCCCAAAAAACTTCCAAATAATTCTTGGCAACACTACAGTCAGTGCTGGCAACCCTTTAGGAGACCGTCATTTTTCATGTTGAACTGGACAATTTATGCGGCGCTTAATTAGGTGTTTCATTTATGTTTTATTTATGGCTTGCTTACAATTATATGCATTGCGAAGAACCGTTATGATATGAAGTCGGGATTCACTTTTTGTCTGCTTAATTTTATTGCTTTTAGAGGGATTTTTTTAAAAATCTTTATTTATTAACGCGGATTTGATTACATAGTGAACATGTCACCCTCATAGTACCCTTTGTTACATGCAAAACTTAATATCTACGCCTAACCCCTAAATTAACTCATTTATTCTTGCGGCTTTGGATGCTGGAAAAGCTAAAATAATATTACATTCTCCTAATGGGGAGGAAAACTAACTTTTTATCACGATAGATGGCGCAAAATCGACTGTACCTTGATTTGATATATTAGCTGTCAAATGGTATGGATTTTTGCAATCTACTAAGTTTAGCTTTCCTATTTTCCGTAATTTTGTCCAAAATGCCTCAATGTAGTGCGTTAACTTGTAAAAACAGCTGAGTATATTTATTTCCTAAAGAAAGTAAGGGCAGACAACAATGGGAACTGGCGTTACGTATTAAAAACTTCAAGGCAAGTAGTACCGCAAGATTATCTGCTGCGCATTTCACAGAAGAGGATTAGATTAGTGAAGAAGCTGTCCTTTAGGCTGGGTACTATATCTATAAAAGAAAAGAATCAAGATTGTTATCTAATAAAATAAAATTATTGTCATCAAAATAAAAGCGTCGTAAAATAAACTATATTAACTAATCTATGTAGTAAATAATTCTCCTAAAGGTTTAATCAATCAATATAGGTACTTAGTTTTCAAAATATTCCTGTATCGCCTGTCTGTTAATCATTGGTAAAGGAGTATCTGCATTTATGTCTCTGAATATATCAGAAGGTGGTCATAGGTATGCGGTGTCGTCTTAGATGTCGCAGTCAGCACCAAAGTTTTGGACTCGATCCTACGAATGTAGTCTATAAAAAAAAAATGGGAATTAGAAAAATAGGCTTATAGAAAAAGGCTCACAAACAATCATAACCTTAAATATTTTAAGTGTTTTCCTTTCAATCAAAGCGGCCTTTTTGTCGGCAGTTGCAGCGTTCGTTTTATGGAGCTCAACTTTTACTTGAGGCATTCATAAACGCGTAAATATTATAGTCGATTTATACTTTAAAATCTCATCAATAGCAATCACACTACTGTCACGAAAGTTAAACAAGGTACAGTCGACTACAGCGATATCTGCACACAGCTTTGAGTGTGGCTCCTCATTGGCAAATATTAATATTAAATTGGTCTAGAATCAAATACCTTTCCGCTCCGTTTCGGACACACTCCACCATAATTTGAAAAACCGGCCAAGTGCATGTCGGACCACGCACAATGAAGGGTTCCGTAGTTAGGATGAATCCCAAGAACAAACTTAACATTGTAGTTGAAAAACATATTCTCCCATACATTCCAACTGCAAATGTAAGTTTGTACGCACAATATTGAGAGATTTACCATGTTGTTTTAAGACCATAGACTTCTTATAAGTTTTCCTGTAATCTGGTATAGAACTATTTCAGTATTATTTTTTAAATTTTAGGCTCAGTACTTTTGGAGATAAGGGGGGAATGGTAATTTTTCGTCTTGAAAGAGGAGCTTGTGGCTAAGTAATAACAGCCGCACGGGTGGATCTATCAGGTTAAGCTACGCTTGCCGGGGTTGGTCCGTAGATACATACATATACATTTACATACCGAGACTCCTCCGTGCCTCGGAAAGCACGTTAAGCCGTTGGTCCCAGCTGTTATTCGTGGATCTTTGAAAGTCGTTACGGGTCGTCAGAAGCCCGAAAGTCTGACAATCAGTCTTACCAAGGGATATCGTATTACCCCATAACTGGGTTGTGGAGGTCAGATAGGCAGTAGTTCCATGTAAAATACTGATATTCAGCTGCATCCGGTTAGACTGCAAGCCGCGCGTGAAAAGGCTAGGCAGACTGATTGATTGGTCATTTTTCGTCTACTTTCTTAAATACCTTTAAAACGATGTATTTTAAAATTATAAACAAAATATATTTGAGATCCTCACAGTAAGCCCTTTCATTTGATATGTCACACGGTACAGTTTGCAAAACTTTTTTTTAATTTTCTTATTTGCCCCCATAATCAAAATTCATTTATTTACGTTACACGTCCGTTTTTGGGTCACAAAAATGCATGTGTGTACCAAGTTTCAACTTAGTCGCTCTATTAGACTCTGAGCAAATTGACAGACACACATGTGTGTGTCTGTCAACGGAAACCTTATAGGATCACTCATGTGAGTGATCCTATAAGGTTTCCGTTTTTCCTTTTGAGGTACGGAACCCTAAAAGCGTGCAAGAGGGATGAGAAGTGAAAATACAAAGCGGCCAAGTGCGAGTTGGACTAGCTAACGAAGGGTTCCGTACCATCTTACAATATTTAACACATAATAGGTTGGGGAAAAAGTTTCTTCACATTTTTTAAGAAAATTCAAAACATTTTTTAATATAGTTTATTTACATTTAACTAAAGTATGTAGGTACCATTTTGTTCGATAACTTTTTGTCATCTTGTAGGTAGGGACATGATCCCATTGCTATAGAAATTTTGGGACTTCTGGTCAAAATACCGCGACAAGTGGTTTTGGCAGTCCTCTCGTGATGTTAACCTGACACTGCCTAAAGAATTCTGAAGAGACCGAAACAGGTGAAAATCTGAAGGTGCAAGGTCAGGACTATACGGCGGATGCATTAACACCTCCCAGCCAAACTCTCTTAATTTTTGCTGAGTGGCTAAAGATGTGTGAGGTCTAGCGTTATCATGATGAAAAACCACACCCCTTCTGTTGATTAATTCCGGCCGCTTTCTCTCAACTTCTTGCTTTAATCTCATCAGTTGTTTGCAGTAGAATTCAGAATCGATGGTCCTGCCTGGTGGTAACAGCTCATAATGAATAATGCCCTTCCAATCCCACCACACACACAGCATCACCTTGTTGCGAGTTAACCCGGGTTTCGCCACAGTCTGTGAAGCCTGACCGGCCTTTGACCACGACCTTTTTCGCACGTTCTTGTCATACGTGATCCACTTTTCATCACCAGTTATCAGCTTCTTCAAAAATGGTTCGGTTTCATTACGTCGTAATAAAGAATCACAAATGAGTACACGGTTCATTAGGTTTCTTTCAGTGAGCTCGTGAGGTACCCAAATCTCGAGCTTTTTTGTGTACCCAGTTTTTTTCAAATGCGCCAAAACTGTTTTGTGGTCAATTTCCAGTTCTTCAACTACGTCGTAACTACTGATATGCCGATCTTGCTCCACTTTTTCAAAAATGGCATCCATTTTATCCGTAATAGGGCGACCAGAGCGACGTGCATCTTTGACATCAAAATTTCCGGATTGAAAACGCTTAAACCAAATTTGTGCTACTCTCACAGACACTACACTAGGTCCATAAACATCGCAAATTTTTTTCGCGGCTTGCGTTGCATTTTTGCCTTTTTTGTAGTAAAATGTTAAAATGTATCGAATTTCTTCATTAGATTCACTCAACTTGACGGTACGAAAAACAAATGAAAATCACACATTTTCCTAATTTGAATTTGGAATTATGTTCTTTAAAATTTAAACTTTTAATGATACCAAAACTAGCCAGATACAAATAGTATAGCCAAAGAGATTTTATTACAAGTTCATACATACTATAATGCGAAAAGACTTTTTCCCCAACCTAATACTTTAGTAATTTTATTAACATATGGCATGTTATATTACGGCCAATGTCATAGGGGGTTTGGTTTCCGCACTAAGTCCTTCAAGTGCACCGTTGTGTGTGAGACATGGCGGCCGTCAGTGAGTTATTCCAACCAGCCCACCTCCCTCCAGAAGTTGATTACGTCTCCTGGTCTGTTGAGAACATCTGAAAAAGGTCTGGATGACCCGAGGGTTTCTGTTCTAGTCTGGGTGACGCCTGTGCATTCAAACAGCACATGCGTAATGGTTTCCTCAGCCTCCATGCCCGCTCTGCACAGAGGACCGTCCGTTATGCCTGTTGTGTGGAAATGTTTTATTTAGTGAGCAGTGCCCGTGATGGTTCCCGTCATCAAGCGCAGACCTTTCCTGTCCAGGCGTAGTAAGCGTCTAGTTAGCCGTCCATCTGAGGATGGCATGGCTTCCTTGGACTGCCTGCAGCCCGGTGTCGAGGTTAACTCCTGTAGCCATCTACGTAGTTGATTGAAGGTAGTAAAATTACTAGGTAGATTATTAGCTCGTTCTCTAATGGCAATTTTGACATTATAGAGATTGAGCTAAAAACGCCGAAATAAACACGTTCGTGTGTAACATAAATAAAGAAATTTTGAATATGGGGTCACTTTTGGGGGCAAATAATAAAATAAAAAATAATAATAATAACCTGGGACATTATTCACACACGGTCATCTGATCCCAAACTAAGAAGAGCTTGTACTATGGAAAACAGATAACTGATATACTACTGATATACACCCAGACTCGGAACAAACAGACATGTTCATGCACACAAATATTTGTTCTGGATGGGAATCGAACCCACGACCTGCGGCATGATAGGTGGTATCTTAACCAACCACGCCAACTGGCCTGTCAAAATAAAAAATTTACAAACTGTACCGTGTGACATATCAAATGAAAAGGCCTTACTATGAGGATCTGAAATAGATTTTGTTTTATAATCCTAATTTTAATGTAAGCACCTAATACATTTTGTAAGTCGTCTATAGACCGGTTTTTCATAATATTATAAATGCAAAAGTGAGTTTGTTTATTTGTTACGCTTTCCCGCTAAAACCGCTAAACGGATTTGGATGAAATTTGGCACATGGGTAGACTATGACTTGGATATGACATAGGATACTTTTGATCCCGGTAGTGCGTTCCCGTGGGATAATTACCGACAACAACGCGAGCGAAGCCGCGGGCACAAGCTAGTTTTAAAATATATTGTTTTAAAGTTATTTAAGAAAATAGTTGACAATTGACCATTCCCCCGTTATCTCCGAAACTACTGAGCCTAAAGTTTTGAAAAAATATAGAAAATATGTAGTTCTATACCTATAAATTACATGAAAACCTGTAAGAAGTCTATGGTCTTAAAATAACATAGATTTCTCAATACTGCACGTACAAACTTACATTTGCAGTTGGAATGTATGGGCGAACATATTTTTCAACTACAATGTTAAGTTTGTTAAAGATGACAGATGACACTGAATTGAGCAGCATTTCAAAATCAAAAGTCATTTATTATTCAAACTAGGCTGAGAATCAGCACTTTTCGAACGTCAAAAAAAAAACGTTTAAAAAAAGTGCGTGTCTATTAAATAACACTGTTATTTTTCATTGTTCGAGTGACGTTACTATAGGTCTACCGGAATCTCATGGCATGTATAACAATATTCTTCATACACATACCTAATATACTACATGTTCATTAATACTGAAGACATAAATAATAATTAAATAGTATCAAGATCGTTCAATCCAGTTCCCCAGTATGGCACACAGCACACTTTTATTACCCCATTTGCCATGAGATTCCGGTAGACCTTTAGTCTTGGTATCGGATACAAGCAAAAACACAGGTTTTAAACATAGTACAGGAGTCCCACATTCTCAAATATCTCTCAAGTATCTCCAGTAAGTAAATCTATTCATTTACAAAATGCGTTTATAAGTATTCTTGGGTATGGGAAAGAGACAAAAACCTAATCCTACCGATGGAGTTATCCTAATCGATATTATTAATATCCCAGGGCGAAATATTCGGAGAGGTTTCTAAGGAATTATGGGTGCACATTCCTACCCCTATCTTATTGATGTTCTCCTGGACCCATGTTGTATGTGTGCCAAGGGATTAAAACTGCTTATAGTGTCCTAATATGTGGTTTGGCTCCAAGACAACGAAGATCGATAAAGACACAGGCAATTAATTATGTTATTTAGATAATTACATAATTATTTTAAGTTTATTTAGTATTGATACACATAGACAAACACCTATTAATTTGTATTTTTTTTTTCGTCACAGACAAACAATCGCACCTTTATTTCGAAATTTTCAAGAAAATTACGTTTAGTAAAAAAAAAAAATTAAGAAAATATTAAATTATTTGACTACACACCTTAAAATGAAACCAATAATTTAACAAATAATCTGAGAAATATCTCTTATAAGTTCATCACTTTTTTATAACGAGGTAAATAATAATGCTAAAATCGTAAATTAATTCTCCTGTAAAATGTAGTTTTTCGTTTAGTAACGATTTCGAAATAAAGGTGCGAAATATCAAAACAAATAAAAGCTTGTAAAGTCCGTTCTTTATTCAAAATACGCCCGCGTACCATAGCTCTTAGATTGTTGACTCAATTATTAAGAGCGATGCCACAGTGAGTGACACGCGATTAATTATTAGTACTTACCCTAAATACAAGACAATGTAAAACGGAAAACTATCCATCACTGTGTACTGAACATTATTGATAGATGTTTTAGCCTTATAGGGTATTTATACAGGGTGCAGTGGACTGGTTATTTAAGGCAAAGATATTGTTAATTACCATTTAAAGTCATATAAAAAAATAAGATTTTTGTAATTGTGGACGCTGTTTTCAACTTTCAACAATGAATGTATTCTTTTGTTACTGTATTTGAAGTTTTATTCTAAATTCTATGGCAAAAGTTCTTTGTGAGAATCGTTTGGGTAATGAGTTCGAGCCGGGTGCCAGATTTTTTTTTAATAGAAAACATTCATAACCTCTTTTTCCCAAAGGGGGTAGGCAGACACTACAGAACGCCACCTGCTACAATGCTTTCATACTTCTTTGCTTCGTTTTCGTCCTCACATCTCATACACGCACGCCAGTGGCGAGTACTACGCACCTGACCTTTCTGAAGAACATCACCAATAAGTTTTATATAAATAAAAAGAAAATCCATCTTATGAGAATTGCTTTTAGAGGTGCGATATATTCGTGTTGTTTATGTAAGTAGGTTTGTACAAACACTTTTACAAATCAATCATGTTTTTTTTTTAAACTAGATGAGGTCGGCGTTTCCTATCTGACTACTCTGAGAAGAAAGGCCGAAACAAACTCAGAGGTCACAGTCTCTTATAAAGTCCAGACATAATCTTGGTCACTTCATGTGAAGACCATGTAGATTGGTGTCTGAAATGGTCTTTTGAGGAAAGAACCACACAGATTGAGAGGACCTGTCCAGTCAGTGCACGCATTTGTCAGTAATCACGCAGCTCAACTCAGAACTTAAGGAGCTCAACGATTCGACGAACAATACCAAAGAAAGGACATTGGGGTAGGCCGCATAAGTTACTCAAACTGCCAGACCATGATTAAAAGTAACTGAGAGAAAAAATAAAACAAACAAAAAAAGCAATGACCTACACAGTCTTCACATTCACAATAATTAAAATAATATAATACTTTACAAAGTAAATATTCATGTCAACATTCAGTATGCAAAAATAAAAAGAGAAAAAAGAAAATTTGGAGCAGTTCAATCCCAGGCCTTTTTGTCCTCAATATAATCTTTAACGGTATAAAAAGCTTTCTGACACAACTTGCGTTGTTGAATTTATTAAGGCTTTATTATAAAAGTGTATACATTGACACCTGAATGAGCCACCTATTTTCTTGAGCCTTGTTGGGGGTACAACAAATTTGTGTTTGTTCCTAGTTTTCAGCAATTCTCATAATATATTATCAAAAACAGAAATACCTCACACCACATCCCCGCTTGTTCCCGTGACCACATTTCACGCCATCCCTCACCGTGTTCTAAATATAATCGATATTTAGAACGCATGCAGATAATCGATACGAAGCAGTCGAGTGGAAGATGAACGAAGCGTCGACGTACGTGTGGTTGCACCCCTGTTCTAGTGCTGAGGGTGGGATCTTCTTTATCTTGTTGAAATCCTGGTAAATTAAGGAGCTATATATATATAAAAGAGTGTTTATAAAAAATCGTGGTACCGGCTGTTCTAACTGTAAATAACGTGACTCGTTATTTTATTGCTGTCGTAACACATAAACCAATTGAACCATTTAACAGTAGTGTGTTGAAAGTCGCAACAGTAAAGAATAATAAAGTATAAGTTTAGTAACAAAAAAAATAATAAGTACACTAAAGCTCCATTTACACGTTGCAAATTTATTGCCTGTGGCATACCATACAATTGAAGGGCAATTAACTGGCACCGTCCAAACAACAAGTACAATATTGTTGCACGATACGGGCAAGTTAGTTGTCGTTAAAAACTGGTATAGGTGTAAACATCACGTACAATAAAATTTGAAGTACAATAAATACGCATTCAATTCTGGCATGAAATTTTTTTATCGTTCAAACATGAGCGAAAGAAACAAAATGTTCAATGAAATTGAATGAAATATTCGCCAGCGCAAATATGGGTAATACTTGAATCAATTGTACAAGGACGTGCAACTCAGTGTTTAGACGAGGCAAAAATTACATGCAATAATTGCCTTGCAATTCTATTGCCTCAGTGGTAAGTAGCATGCAATTTTATTGAATGGCAAAACTAGCATTCAATTTTGTATGCTATTTTATGGAAATCTAATGCCTGTAAATACTTACATACAATTCTTGAATGGCAATAAAGTTGAACGTGCTTCATGATATGCGATTATTGCTTTTGAACGTTCCAGAAACTAGCATCGTGTAAATGGAGCTTTAGATCACAAATCGTTTTTCCAAGCATGGTGATAAAGCTATATGACTGATTACTCTTGCTGAGATGTATGGACTGCCAAGAAATTAACATTCCGATTTTCACTTTTCTTAAATTCACTAGATTTCTCAGCACTGTGTTATAATGTCCTGTGAAGGAAATTACCTTTCCTGACTACTCCTAAATCACACTATACATTATTACTAGGAAAATTACTAGGGACGTATCTTGAAACCACACGTCACGCTATCCCAAAAATAATCGATACTTAATGCGTGCAGTTAATCGATACAAAGTAATCGAGTGGAAGACGTGCGTGCAATGCACCCCTCTAGTCGTAGGGTTATAGCTAATAAGCTTTATTGTTTTATTAATACAAGTCAATAAGTTCGGTGTAAACATGACTTTACAATGAATCGTGGGGCTTCCTTTGTGGTTAGCACTCATATGCTGTGTTCGATGCTTTTTATAACCGACTTCATTACTTGTGAATCTTTAATGGTTTGTTTACTTACTTTGGATAAACAGATATTTAAGTAGTTTCATTACTTTTTAAGGTTTCGTACCTCAAAAGGAAAAAAAACGGAACTCTTATAGGTCTCTGTCTGTCCGTCTGTCACAGCCAATTTGCTCTTAATCTAATGGACCGATTAAGTTGAAATTTGGTACACATATGAATTTCTGTGACCCAAACACGGACGTGTAATGTAAATAAATGAATTTCAAAATTCATATGCAGGTCCATTTGCCTCCCAAGCAAATAAGAAAATTTAAAAAAAGTTTTGCAAACTGTACCGTGTGATATATCAAATGAAAGGGCTTGCTGTGTGGGTCTCATATATATATATATATATATATATATATAATTTTAAAATAAATTGTTTTAAATTTATTTAAGAAAATACACGAACATTGACCATTCCCCCTTATCTCCAAAACTACAGAGCCTAAAATTAAAAAAAAAATACAGAAAAAACAATTCACATTTGTAGTTGGAATGTATGGGTGTTCATGTTTTTTAACTACAATGTTAAGTTTGTTCTTGAGATAAATTCATCCGAACTACGGAACCCTTAATTGTACGTGGTGCGACACGCACTTGGCCGGTATTTTGTAATACCTTTAAAATAACGACCTTACAATAATTTAATTAGATCCGTTTTACTAAGTACAGTTTGCAAAGGAAGTCCACCTATTTGCACACAGAAAATCAAACAATTAAAGAGAACAGTAATGTACAGTAGCACAATAAATCGGTAACTCAATTTAATACAAAATTCCTTAACGATATAAATTGCCGATAAGTTGCTGACCAAAGTTAATATTAAATAATCTTGTAAGATCAGTTAGATGAGGAAGTTAGATAAGTTACTTATAGGAAACTTTTGTACGCGATTGTATTACATATCTTTAGCGATTTCTTTGACCGAGTCGTAACTATTTCGTTAATGTAATGAAAACAATACGACTGCAACTGATGACTTCTTAGTCAAACTTGCAACAAGACTTTCTTTTTGCGATGACAAAGACAGCACTTGCTTAACTTGTACAATCAACACAGCAACACAGGAACACAGGAAACTAAACAGCCTTTGATATCATTAACAAAACATTTTTTTTTAGAGTGTGAGTATTTCATTGAATATCAATGAAATACTCACACTCTAAAAAAAATGTTTGACAAATTCTATGTACATTTTGACAAATTCTATGGGACTGTTTTCTTGGATGTGAATACGCCATCTTAGTTTTCATAGAGCGAGAGTGCACAACGTCTAATTGACAGTCTTGACTCAGCCTGTACGCAGCCTAAGTGAGACATCATTACAAGCTGCCAATAACACGCGTATTGGCGCCAAAATAATGACGACATAACACGATACGACAATGCCAACACACCCACAACCCAACACATACAACATACCCACAGCCCCATACAACACACACCCTTGCCAAAAATACCAATACACACTTTAAAAAGGTGCAGATAAGTGCATACAAATTATTATAATTACTAGAGAGGGAGTAGAGTTGGCAGTCGCCGGGAAGTAATACAGTCTGCACGATACGGCTTCTGTATCAAATAACAGTACTACCGAAGTATCGACAAGTCCTCGGCAAGCTGTTTCGTATTCATCGAGCTTATGTTACTATCTGCGTGCTGTTTCTATGAGGATTCCTGCTGAATTTCGATTAAATAATTTCCTCACTGATGTCGAGCAGCCGGTCATCATCGATCACGTAGGAGTTCTCTTCTGAAGAAACGCCTTTTAGTGGCTGACACAATTAATGATCAAAGAGGTGAGGATAATCACCACGCTTGACAAGCAAATTAATCGGGGATCAATAGGGTCAAATTAAATTAGCTAGCAAAACTTCAAGTAAGTACTGCTGTTTTTTAAGTAACTTCACTACCGGCGGCCGTCCAATCCGTGTCAACAGTCGCTTGCGTAGTCGACCTACGAGTCGTAGGTTCGAACGCAGATAGACACTTTATTTTGTGTAAATTATTTCATCACCACTGTTTAAAACCATCACCATTTGTTTAAAAGGCATTTAAAGAACTTTCTCATAAGTAAATCGTATTATAATATCTCGGAGTTCCTATCGGAAAAAAATCTGTGTGACCTAAGTATCGATGTTAATGCAACTTTAATTGGTACTCGGTTTTGTTTTCAGTTTTAATATTCCTGTTCTTTTGCAATAATATCTTAAATTAAATGTAATTGTTTATCATTGAGTTTCAATAAAATAAATTAGTTCTTTTTTTAAAAAAACATACTATTATATAATTTGACTAATGTATAAATATTTTTAATGTATATTGGCCAAAGCTTATTAATTTTTATAATATTTTTAAGGTATAACTTGAATAATGCAAATAGTGACTAAAAATAATGTTTATAATAATAATAATGTAATAGAATATTGTACACCTTATAGGTATGTAACAGTGGTACTATCATTATAACTATAAGATCTTTTTCTACATGTAACAAACTATAAACGTATTTGAATTTGAATTGAATTTGAATCACTGCTCTCAAAATGGTGAAGGAAAACATCGTGAGAAAACCGGCGGCTTGTTCTAGATAGAACCAAAATTTCGAAGACATGTGACGTCTGCGAATCCGCACTGGTGGTAGATTACGACCCACTCACTCTCACCGAGAGGAGGCCTGTATCCCAGCTGTGGGGACATAATAGACTGGTTATGTATACCTACATAGTAATCACGTCGACAAAGTGGTAAAATAAAATCTAGGAAAAAAATAATAATAATAATGATAAATGATTTTTATTTCTGTAAGTAGGTTTGTACAAACACTTTTACAAATCAATCATGTTTTTTTTTTTTTTAAACTAGATGAGGTCGGCGTTTCCTATCTGACTACTCTGAGAAGAAAGGCCGAAACAAACTCAGAGGTCACAGTCTCTTATAAAGTCCAGACATAATCTTGGTCACTTCATGTGAAGACCATGTAGATTGGTGTCTTAAATGGTCTTTTGAGGAAAGAACCACACAGATACAGACACCACACAGATACACACTGAGACAGAGAGATGACCTGTCAAGTCAGTGCATGGTCAGTCTTGGTCACTTCATGTGAATATCCTAAGACATTGTTCACACACGGTCATCTGACCCCAAACTAAGCAGAGCTTGTACTATGGAAACCAGATAACTGATAAACTACATACACTACTTTTTTTGTAAATACATACTTATATATAATTACACCCAGACTCAGAACAAACGGACTAAATGTAGGATACCTCCTTTTTCTCGTCTATCCCATGGTGTGGGGTATCGTTGGACAGGCCGTTCAAAATCATTGTAGGTCAGTAAAAATTATTTTTCGATTCAGTTATATGTTTGCGTAATATTAAGCTTTAAAGTGCTATTTTTTGTAAAAGTGTGTGTGTGTCCTAAGCTGAATTGTTGTGTTTGGTCATAATTATGAAAAAAATCACGTCATTATAACGAAGTTAAATGAAAACTATCACAACTAAGTAGGCTTTAGAAGTTAACGAGTAATAGTCGACCACCTTATGTACATTTGCAGTTGGAATGTAGGTTTTTCAACTAAAATGTTAAGTTTGTTCTTGGGATAAATAATTCATCCCAACTACGGAACCCTTCATTGTGCGTGGCCCGACATACGCTTTGAAGGATTTTTTTGTTTTATTGTCTTCACATACAATTTGACCACGACACGACCAATTTGCTGTTATGTAGTTCCAAATCTAATATGATTTTTTCATATTTATGTCTTGTAGGTATCATATGCATTAATTTTAAAAACTTACGAGTGATAAATGACGCATACATGCAACCATGGGGATCTGTCATCACGTCAATGTCAATGACATGACCTCAAACCCACTATGACTCTGACAAACCCATTTGGAATCACTAGCGGGGTGGTTTGAAACGATATTACGACTTTTTGGTGTAGTATGGTAGATAGTTGGTGGGTATGGTAGCATTTAAATACATTCATCTCGTTTGCGTTTCATTCATTTTAACATTTCTACAATATCAAACAGCCGCTACATTAAACCCTGTTTAAGATTGAGGACATAACCACCGCGTTAATAGCTAGTTGGTTTGTGCTTATCTAACATATCTGGCCTGATACCGTAAAGAAATGATTTAATTTTCTCAAACTAAAAATTTTCAAGCCCTACAATCCGTTATTGAAGTTCAGTGAGATAAAACAATGAAAACAAATGAATTCAGTTATAAAACAATTACAGTATTTTTTTTTTACAAAAACAGTATTCTCAAATTCCTTTTGAGAATACTTTCTGCATAACTGGCATTACTCCAATGAATTAAAATATCAGTTTTGTTAGTAAAACCTTAGTTCCAACTAGAACTATGTGCACTATTCATAAATTTCTGAACAAAATTTATCATCATCGCCGAAGCGCGAAGGAAAATGTCTGGAACTTGGGCATTAATAATAAATTGTTAAAAGTATACGCTTCTACGATAGCCAATGTTTATTTATGTATTAGATAGTTGCTATCTAGGCTTGTAACGTACACTAGTGCCCCTGAGAATAACATTGTGGGTATACAAACTAAATTGTTGTGTGGATATCGGTGAAACTGAAGGTAGCACACAATATAACTGTGCGTACCGTACCTAACGTGTGGAGGTCCGATAGCCAGTCGCTCCATGTAAGATACAGGTATCCAGCTGCATCCGAATAGATTGGAAGCCGACCCCAATATATTGAGTTGGCTAATAAGTAATGAGCGACATACAACAATTTTATTTGTTAAATGAATAATTATTAATCATTAATAATATATTGACCGTCGTTTTCTACTACCATTCGCCATCGATCTGGAAAAGAGTGAATTAAGCTCCAATAGTTTTAGCCTGGTACTCTTAGCAATATGCGGCCGGGCATTGTCGTGCAGGAAAAATTTTTTGTCGTGTTGTGGACGTTTGCGATGGATGTCAAGCTTCAGTTTTTCGAGTTGATCACAATATACTGTTGTTGTAATCGTAGTATTAGTAGGAAGGAATTCCCAGCTTATTACTCCATGTATATCCCACGAGACAGAAAGCATTACCTTGCGAGGATGAAGATCACCTTTTGACGTTGGTTTTCCCTGTTCTTTACATCCCAGCCACTGGCGCTTGCGTGTGTGATTAACATGAGAACCCACTTTTCATCTCCAGTGACAAGATGATCTAACCAATTAAATGTGCGGCGGAAAGATAAAAGTTGTACACAAATCTCAGCTCGGTAGGTCAGCTGATCTTTACTTAATTGATGGGGTACCCAAACACTATATTTGTAAGTCTTTCCCAAACCATGTAAATGATTTTCTATGGTGCCATGAGAGCACTCGAGCTAAACAGCCAAATCGCGTGTAGTTCTTCGAGGATCTTCTTCGATTAATAGTTTTAATTTATCGATATCTATTTCCACGAGGCGCCCAGACCTTGGTTGATCGGTTAAGGAAAAATCGTTATTGCGGAACCGTTGGAACCAGCGCTTTGCTGTTGCTTCGGAGACTGCATCGTCAGCTTTGACATATATTACGTGTAGCTTCTGCAGCAGAATGCCCAGATTGAAACTCATATAATAAACAATGTCGTGCGTGGGTTTTAATATCACTCATTTCTTTGTGAACTTTAAACGCACTAACAGCCAAACTATCAATAACGCGCATGAGCGCGACTCGCTCTTTATATACCCTCTGCTACAGAACGTTCTCGAACCTTTCCGAAAATTCTAGAAATTATAAACTAAAACCCTCATTACTTATTAGCCAACCCGATAGTTGGAAAAAGGCAGACGATGATGCAGCAGTGGGTATAAATGATTTAGATAATGGAAAACAGTGCCTTTCATGACAGATATTACAATACTTAACATTTACACGATTAACATACAATACTTTTACCACCATTTCGTCTGCCACACATGGTTATCATGACCATCTACAACCATTAACGAACCAGGAGTAATACGGAGGCTTTGGGACTTTCAAGGTTCTGTAGGTACTCATATTATAATTTATTTGTTTTATAATGAAGATCGTGACATCGGATTTGTAGTCAGTGGTCATATTCACAACTGTGTCATCATTCACAGTGTTCGTCACACACGTTTTCACAATTGTTCGTCAAATCGTTGAGCTCCTGAAGTTCTGAGTTGAGCTGCGCGATTACTGACAAATGCGTGCACTGACTGGACAGGTCCTCTCTCTGTCTCAGTGTGTATCTGTGTGGTTCTTTCGTCAAAAGACCATTTCAGACACCAATCTACATGGTCTTCACATGAACTGACCAAGATTATGTCTGGACTTTATAAGAGACTGTGACCTCTGAGTTTGTTTCGGCCTTAATTCTCAGAGTAGTCAGATAGGAAACGCCGACCTCGTCTAGTTTAAAAAAAAAAACATGATTGACGTGTAAAAGTGTTTGTACAAACTTACAGAAATGAAATCATTTATCATTTATAAGTTTCTGGGTTCAAAACTGAAGTCGAACGAAGTGTTACTGCGTTTTAGGGGAAAATATATATTAATGCTGTTGTGTACTAATATATTTTTTTTTTCAGAAAGGTCAGGTGCGTAGTACTCGTAACCGGCGTGCGTGTATGACCAGATGTATGAACGTTACAAAAGAAGTATTTAAGGACCGCAGCAGGTGACGTTCTGTAATTCCTGCCGACGCCCATGCGAAAAGGTGTGAGTTGTATCTATAATATGTACGTATTAATATATAGCGGTATTATTTAATCTAAACTAGCCACGCGCCCGGCTGCGCACATTTATTCGACTTGACAATATCGTGATTTCTTTATCATACGTAAGTTTAATATGAATTCGCACGCTTAATAATAAACTGGCCGATTACTATTCAGGTCCAAAATGAGTTAAACGTACAAAGAAATTCGTTTTAACCAAATTTATAAAAAATAAGCAGTTCTTCAATTATTCTTATAATACATTATTTCATCATTATTATGCTTTATGACTGAGTTATAAGCCATTCTATAAGACAAGTCATGACTGCGATTATTTAGTTAGGTCAGTCTATTATTAAGAGTACGAATTGTACGCATAAAACTTTTGGAACAAATAATTCTTTAAATGATGGTGCAAACACCATCAAAATGCGTTGCAGAGTGTAGAACAACAACACGGTCAGAGAGACACACACGAAAACCAATTTTTATTTATAATACAATGTAAAGATACTGTACGGTGCACGTACATGGGTTTTAACATATTGTTATTGCAATAAGTTAGCCAGTAGACTCGCGTATTTGCACCTTGGACGCGACCTACATTTGGCAATGCATTGACGCTGACACATTGCATTATTCTATGCATTTTATCTATATTACATTTTTAGTGTTCAATTAGACGTGGTTTGAGTCGGACAACTTGCAGTTTTATTTAGATTCATCCCGTTGAGCACTCACTGACATTTTCTGCATTTAAGTTTAAATTTGACTTTCTGCATTATATTGACATTTTACATTTGCATTGACATTACTTATGTTAGGGATGCACTTTATTAGAGATCTGGCCTGCAGTCATCTCTGACCTTCTCTTAAAAAAAATATAGCCACGAACATAACATAATATCTACACGGGCCGTATAGCCCCCGACAAAGAAGAAAGTAATCCACTGTCAAGGACACGATCTGCATGTCTAGCACGTATTGCTTAATACTGTGAAGAATTGTGTGAGGAATTCTGTGTACTATTTTAAGTAGTTAAAGCGGGCCTCTTTTCATATTTAAGTTCGTCAAACGTGAGCCTGTATAATATCAAACAGTTCTAAGGTTCACAACTATAAAGAAAAAAAAGAAAAATTGTATAAATAATGTTCGTTGGTTGCTAACACAAGAACTTTTTTTATTAAATAAAAATATTTTTTCTGCTCCGACTTCAAAAAATTAAATCAAATTTTCTCAGTACAACTACTTTAAAATTACTTTTGTTTAGCCTTTATTTATACAAAATATTCTTAGGAATAATGATAAAGTCCCAACTCAGATTAATCTTTGTCTCAATAAACAATGTTGTAAACATAACTTTTCGTTGATTGCCTCACTACAAATTTTTTGTATTGTTAGCTGTAAGCCACCCAAACACAATAAAATAAAATAAATAAATAAAATAAAATAATCGGTTATTTGCACTGCTGAATACTTAAAAGTTACCAAAATGATAATCTTTCCATTATAACTACGCCTGAAAGACAAAATAGCGATCACAATTTGTTCTAAGGATAAGTAAACCGGTGGATGCTATCCATTGCTTATTTATTTATCCATTATCTTGAACTAATCTGTTTCATAAATTATGACGATTAATCAAACAAGGAAATTATGTCATAAAAATAATAATATTGACAAAAGGACTTCTGTAATTTTGTGAGTTTATGTAGCAGTCTGATGACTGTCATTTTCCAGAAAAAAATATCAACGAAAGTACTCGAAGACCAAAGTATATTTTAACGTGGGAAATACGACTACAAAGACCAGAACAATATGTTTGAATAGGAGCACCTAATCCATGTTACAATTCACGGTCAAAGACGCACTAGGTCATCTCAAATTCATCCACAATGTTACAAACGGAAATAATAGTCTTGGTTCGTTACGTTTTCACGTCTAAGTTTCAACTGACTTAAAAGGAAATGGAATGCAGATAATACTTTCATTATTAATGAAAAATACTCGCAAATGGAACCACTTGTTTAATAATATTTCTCTAAGTAAAAGTTTCTTTAAAGTGAAACACAAAACAAAAAGTTCTGAATCTATTAATACACGAGAAAGACCACGAAATTGTAAGATTCTCTGTGATAGTAACTGCATCAAAAATCGAATGTTGTAGCGAGTCAAAACTTAATGTAGATAGATAATAACAGTATACATGTAACAGGAACTTACGTTTTAAAGAACAGAAAAAAAAGTTTTTATTAAAAACATTTATACTTACTAAAACAATAACCTTATAACTAAACCGAGTCACTTCACATCACTTAATACAAAAACACAATAATAATAAATAATTATTTTACATCCAAAAACAACACTACACAGTCGTAGCAACTAAAATAATTATTCAACCAAACAAAAATATCAAGTTTCAAATATCTCCACAGTTTACAAACTTACGCACTTCACTATGCAAATACTTCGCGAGAGAAACACGAAGGGACGAAATCTCTTCCCCACACGCGTCCGCTCGCCGCAACAACGCGACGTAAACTGAAGCATCGGAAACAGCCCTTACAGTTTTCCGCGACAGACAGGGACGCACATAACAGGGAAGCGGGAAATTGTGTACGTAGGGCAGAGATAGGGATAGGAAGTTCCGTTTTGCACGTGGTGCGATGCGGTCAATTGCAATGCTACGGTCATTGCCATAGTGTGATCATTTTTAATCTTTTAACAATAACCCTGTATTTATGGGTTTTTTCCTTATATTACTCGGGTGAGCCACTTAAGGAAAGAAAATAGGGGTAAAACAAGCCATTTTCCTGTGTTGACTTTAACAATTCGCGCGGTATGAGAACCGGTGGATGTACTCTATTTTTTCCTACACTTCCTGATGGAACATAATGAACTCATTCACTGTAAGATAGGGTGAAATGTCACGCTTGATTTTTTTGTCGTAGATGAAGACGGATAATCGAGTGTCATTAGTGGTTGATGTGGTAATGACGCGTCGATAGTTCGTACTCGAGGTGACAGATGATGTTTCCACTCTTTTCAGTTCATTACACACAAGCTCACATTTTCTTCCTTAGCGCCAAGTTTTTTTTCAACCGGTCTTTTGGACCGGAAATTTGAAGTATACGAAGTATATACTATCGGTCACCTTGTTTTTAACCGGCTTCAAAAAAGGAGGTTCTGTATTCGACCCATACGTATATATGTATATTTGTACGTCTGCGATTTTCTCAAAAACTAAAGAACCCATTTTGATGATCCTTTCTCTAGCGTGATCTAGATACTTTCAAAAAGGTTTTAGTATATAATTCATTGGATACACGTAAACTTACATACGAAGTTATATGCATAAATGTACTGTATCTCCGGCATTTCTAAGCGGATTCTGGTGATTCTGCTTTTCGTACGCCTTGGGCTTATGAAATTGTATATACAACTAAAAGTGAAAAATAAATTTACTTTAAAAAAGTAAAAACCGACTTCAAAAACCAAAAACGAACAAAAATAACTTTCATAAAAAAAACTGAAGTTGGTGCTCAATTCTTCAATAAACCGACTTGGTACCGACTTAATAAGCTGTTCAGTTTTATTATGAAAGTTATTTTTTATCATTTTAGATTTTTGAAGTCGGTTTTTATTTTTTTATAAATGATAACTTTAAATGCATTTACTAATCTATTGTTTATTTATGTGGGTTTAATTCCATCAATCTATCAGTCGTGTGTTAAGGCAACAATAGACTACGTGGGTTCTACCTTTTATCAGTAAATTACCTCATCTCGGAACCGGATACCGGGAAAAAACAATTTAAGTGTTTATTTAATTTCTATGGACGACTTACACCCAAACCTAACCAAATAAAAAAGTAATAATTCAGTTGGACTGACATCCAATTACTGTGTTTTACGTATAAAACAAAGAAGAAAATCAAAGAAGACTTCTGTGAAGAAATTTAAGCTTGTAAATTAAAATTTAAACTATGGCATAAAACCGAGGGCAAGCTTCTGATAATTTCCAATCATAAAAACTTCACAGAAATTACTTAGTATTCACCCTCAAAATTGTGTATACGGCTATAGCCGTCATGATAATAAAACTTCTATTGTATCTCGTTTACCGCGCTCAACCTGTTAACTCAACAGCCGACCCGCTAACGACTCAATCAGTTCCACTCCACATACAACATAGTAACATTTAAAACACGCTGATATCACTCAAGCATCAATAAACTATACACAGAGAACAGCGCCAATAAACTATAGTCAATAATAGTTTTATTAGACCAAACTAGCAGTAACATAATAATCTAGCAGTATCTGCCGGTCAACGTGCAGGGTAGCAAGTAAATTATGTAAAACACCCGGTACTATTATGGGGGTACCATATGGGGCAGAAAGTTGTTCAAGTGAAATCGTAAAAAGTTTTGTAATACGAACTAGTTGGTACTTCGGTAGTGTTGGTACGTATCGAAGGGTTTTGTTTGGTACTCTGTGCTGTGATAATGTGCGCTCGTACGTAAGGACCAGTTTCGATAAGATGATCAAAGTGACGTGATGTTACTATTTATTAAATACTAGCTGACCCGACAGACGCGGTCCTCTCCAAATTTGATGTATGAGAAAATTATTTTTTTTTCATAATTTTTTTTTCGTGTTTTTTCCGATGTTTTGGTTCGGGACGGAGACATATACAACAAATTAAAAACCATGAAATTCGGTCCAGCCGTTCTCGAGTTACAAGTGTTCGAACAAACCCGACTTTGTTTTATATATATATAGAATACTTGGACCGAGGTGCTCGTGGCTAAATAATAACAGCCGCACGGGTCGATCGATCAGGTTAAGCTACGCTTGCCGCGGTTGGCCTGTGGATGGGTGACCAACTTTTCATACCGAGACTCCTCCGTGCCTCGGAAAGCACGTTAAGCCGTTGGTCCCGGCTGCCATTCGTGGATCTTTGACAGTCGTTACGGATTGTCAGAAGCCCGAAAGTCTGAAAACCAGTCTTACCAAGGGGTATCGTATTACTCAGTAACTGGGTTGTGGAGGTCAGATAGGCAGTCGCTCCATGTAAAATACTGGTATTCAACTGCATCCGGTTAGACTGGAAGCCGACCCCAACATAGTTGGGAAAAGGCTAGGCAGATTAATTGATATAGATTACTTGGACCAATCAATATCATGGTTTATAAGTTCGTAATTCTTTCCTTTATTTTTCTTTCTTTTTTTAAAATTAATTAATGGCGTGATAAAATCTTGACAAATGATTTTATTTTACAAAAAATGAACGAATATTTCACTCCGTTTGACCTACCTAATATAATATTTTTGTCCATTCCTAGTCAAAAATATTATTTTGTAGCTTTTACCCCAAAATTAGAGTAGACCTTTTAATTACCACAAGCCACCATCCACGCATCAAATTACTCAAACTGCTGATGCAATAAACACCATCAGCTCATACATGAAACCTCGTAGCATACCGTAGCCGCTGGCTACGAGTGATGTCGCTACGTCGCTACGGTGCTACGGCAATCGCTTTAATTTCACTTAGGGCCAACGTGCATGCACTTGTTAGTCCAATGGTTGTGAGGTGCCAGGCTATTGTAAGCTATTGTCGGCTATTGGAGGCTATTGGAGGCTATTGCGTGTTACCGTTCCGAAGGTATTAACTGCCTGGTGCGATGAAGGGCTGGATCATGTACATACGATACCGAGGGACAGTTCATGCAATCATGTTTCGCAAGGGACTCGTGACGTCATGAAATTACAGTTTGGTAGAGACGAGTTTATGTATAGTAGCATATGTTACGGTTATGGCTTTCAAATAGTAATTATTTAATTGTTTTCGTAGATAATTATTAGAAAAAAACCGGCCAAGTGCATGACGGACCACGCACAGTGAAGGGTTCCGTAGTTGGGATGAATTTATCCCAAGAACAAACTTAACATTGTAGTGGAAAAACATGTTCTCTCGTACATTCCAACTACAAATGTTCATAGTTAAACGAAAAGGATTCAACCCACATTACACCCAATGTGGATTGGATTCTTTTCGTTGAACTATGTATAAATGTAAGTTTGTACGCACAATATTGAGAGATTTACCATGTTATCTTAAAACCATAGACTTCTTATAAGGTTTCCTGTAATCTCTAGCTAAAGAACTATTTTTTTTACATTTTTCCAAAATTTTAGGTTCAGTAGTTTCGGAGATAATGGGGAATGGTCAATTTTCGTCTAATTTCTTAAATATCTTTAAAAGTATTTACTTTAAAACTATAAAAGATATACAATATATTTGAGACCCTCACAGTAAGCCCTTTCATTTGATATGTCACACGGTAAAGTATGCAAAACCTTTTTTTAATTCTCTTATTTGCCCCCATAAATTAACTCCCATATTCAAAATTCATTTATTTACGTTACACATCCGTGTTTGGGTCACAGAAATACATACGTGTACCTATCGACGTAATCAGCCCATTTGATCCGGAGCAAATTGGCTGTGACACATGGACAGACAGACAGACACACAAGTGTTCCTATAAGGGTTCCGTTGTTTTCTTTTGAGGTACGTAACCCTAAAAGTATCGAAGAATAGGTTTAATTTTTGGTAAGCCTTTATGGATAAATGTCACTTGAAAATAGTTAATAGATACTCATACCCATGTTCTAAGAGAGAGGAGCTCGTGGCTAAGTAATAAAAGCTGCACGGGTCGATCCATCAGGTAAAAATACGCTTGACGGGGTTGGTCCGTAGATGGGTGACCATCTTTACATACCGAGATTCCTCCGTGCCTTGGAAAGCACGTTAAGCCGTGGGTTCCGGCTGTCATTCGTGGATCGTTGACAGTCGTTACAGGTCGTCAGAAGCCCGAGTCTGACAACCAGTCTTACCAAGGGGTATCGTATTACCCAATAATTGGGGGTTGTGGAGGTCAGATAGGCAGTCGCTCCATGTAAAATACTGGTATTCAGCTGCATCCGGTTAGACTGGAAGCCGACCCCAACATAGTTGGGAAAAGGCTAGGCAGATTGATCCATGTTCTAAGAGAAGGTACATAAAACATGCAGGAACAAAATCACGATCATTATATTGTTCCACCAACCCCATACATCTTCATAACACCGAATACGACCTCCTATAAAATATTTACCCACACGCAATAATACCACAAATCATTGGACGATAAAGTTGACCGAACGATTTAAAAGGACCAGATAACTCGATGAGAAGATTCTTTTGATCGGTGAAGCGTACAACGTGTGCTCCTGGGGGTCCTTCTGAAGAGAGTGAACCGGAGGTTTTTGAGACGAGAGCCTGTGCATGCGAGTGACGTCATGTTTAGAGGTAATAATGGAATCTTAACTTAATTATAAAATGCGGTGTTAAGTTTAGTGTGTGTGTAAGAGTTTTAAGGGAATGGACATAATAATAACCGTTATGTTGACGTGTGCTTGTTAGAACCAGGTTGTGAGGAACATGACATTAATAAGTCTAGTATAGGAGACACAGACAGTCCGCTGTGCAGGGCCTGCATGGAGGACGATGAGACAGCAACTCAAGTGGTTCTAAACTGCCCGATGGTCGCCACATATAGGACAAAGTATTTTGGTAACCCAGGTACCCACCGTGAGGTTGTCAGTAACACCAAGGCGCTGCTGACATTCTTTGAGGAGCTGGGGTGGATGGAATAATCGATTTTCCCATCCTTACGCAAAATACGCGCATTGACGTGGAGTTGCAGATACCAGACCGTATTACCTAAGTCTAGTCTGCAATATTGACGTGGAGTTGCGGACACCAGCCCGTATTACCTAAGTCTAGTCTGCAACATTGACGTGGAGTTGTGGACACCAACCCGTATTACCTAAGTCTAGTCTGCAACATTGACGTGGAGTTGCGGACACCAGCCCGTAATACCTAAGTCTAGTCTGCAACATTGACGTGGAGTTGCGGACACCAGCCCGTATTACCTAAGTGTAGTCTGCAACATTGACGTGGAGTTGTGGACACCAACCCGTATTACCTAAGTCTAGTCTGCAACATTGACGTGGAGTTGCGGACACCAGCCCGTAATACCTAAGTTTAGTCTGCAACATTGACGTGGAGTTGCGGACACCAGCCCGTATTACCTAAGTCTAGTCTGCAACATTGACGTGGAGTTGCGGACACCAGCCCGTATTACCTAAGTCTAGTCTGCAACATTGACGTGGAGTTGCGGACACCAGCCCGTAATACCTAAGTCTAGTCTGCAACATTGACGTGGAGTTGCGGACACCAGCCCGTATTACCTAAGTCTAGTCTGCAACATTGACGTGGAGTTGTGGACACCAACCCGTAATACCTAAGTCTAGTCTGCAACATTGACGTGGAGTTGCGGACACCAGCCCGTATTACCTAAGTCTAGTCTGCAACATTGACGTGGAGTTGCGGACACCAGCCCGTAATACCTAAGTCTAGTCTGCAACATTGACGTGGAGTTGCGGACACCAGCCCGTAATACCTAAGTCTAGTCTGCAACATTGACGTGGAGTTGCGGACACCAGCCCGTATTACCTAAGTCTAGTCTGCAACATTGACGTGGAGTTGCGGACACCAGCCCGTATTACCTAAGTCTAGTCTGCAACATTGACGTGGAGTTGTGGACACCAACCCGTATTACCTAAGTCTAGTCTGCAACATTGACGTGGAGTTGCGGACACCAGCCCGTAATACCTAAGTCTAGTCTGCAACATTGACGTGGAGTTGCGGACACCAGCCCGTATTACCTAAGTCTAGTCTGCAACATTGACGTGGAGTTGCGGACACCAGCCCGTAATACCTAAGTCTAGTCTGCAACATTGACGTGGAGTTGCGGACACCAGCCCGTAATACCTAAGTCTAGTCTGCAACATTGACGTGGAGTTGCGGACACCAGCCCGTATTACCTAAGTGTAGTCTGCAACATTGACATGGAGTTGCGAACACCAGCCCGTATTACCTAAGTCTAGTCTGCAACATTGACGTGGAGTTGCGGACACCAGCCCGTATTACCTAAGTGTAGTCTGCAACATTGACGTGGAGTTGCGGACACCAGCCCGTATTACCTAAGTGTAGTCTGCAACATTGACGTGGAGTTGCGGACACCAGCCCGTATTACCTAAGTCTAGTCTGCAACATTGACGTGGAGTTGCGGACACCAGCCCGTATTACCTAAGTGTAGTCTGCAACATTGACGTGGAGTTGCGGACACCAGCCCGTATTACCTAAGTCTAGTCTGCAACATTGACGTGGAGTTACGGACACCAGCCCGTATTACCTAAGTCTAGTCTGCAACATTGACGTGGAGTTGCGGACACCAGCCCGTATTACCTAAGTCTAGTCTGCAACATTGACGTGGAGTTGCGGACACCAGCCCGTATTACCCAAGTCTAGTCTGCAACATCTCGACAGTCCAATTTTTTTTAACTAACTACTACTAAAATACTTTGATAAAATTCTCTGAACAACTACTGCCGATCTATTCTGTAAAAATCTCACCGTGAAAACCTAGGTGAAGTGAGCTGTCATTCCACCTGATGCGAGGGACTGACACTATTGACAGCTCACTCCACGCTCACTTCACCTATGTATTCACGGTGAGATTTGTACAGAATAGCACTGCTGATATCTAAAGAAGACATAGCGGTAGAGTTCATCCACGAATGATGAAATGAAATAAAATTAAGTTTTTATTTGTGTAAGAGCAAAGATCTTTTAAGACAGGTCAATATTTTTTTAAACTAGATGGCGCTGAATACTGCAGTGCTATTCTGTAAAAAACTCACCGTGAAAACTTAGGTGACGTGAGCTGTCAATAGTGTCAGTCCAGCATCACGTGGTATGACAGATCTTTTCAAGCTCACTTCACCTAAGTTTTCACGGTAAGATTTTTAAAGAATAGACCGGCTGATATTTAGTCATAGTAAATAAGGATCTAAGCACAAAACAGTAGCACTTATGTCAAGCACTTTCCTTCACTTAGAAAAACGAAGTACACCCAGGTACATGATAAAACGCTTTCAACTCGGATGGGCTATAGAAGCCGTGACCCTATTAGCGAGCGATGCCCACTGTTATCCCATCGTCGGGCACACTCGTGGGGCACACTCGGCGCCCGCGGCTCAAAGGACCGCTCCTTTTACAAGACTTTCATTACATCATACAGTGTCACTGTATGTCAAGTTTCATAGTGCGGTGTATTGAGAGGCTACTGGGTTTATGATTGATAGATAAGAGTGTTGGAAAATTAATCCCGTCAACGAAGTTCGTTTGTTTGTTTGTAAGGATTTGACTAAGAATTATATAAAGCTTCAGGTAATTATAAGTCTATGTTTCTTTCAAGATTATTATGTTAAAAATTAATATAAAATCTTAAATTGGCATCAAGTATCATCATCATCAAGAAATGCGTAAAGTAAAACGTATTTAGAAATTAAAGAACAAAATATGAATTCAAGAAAAAAGACAGATGTTTTGTAACACAAAGTATTATCTTACCTCTCCGTACCAACATAAAAGTAAGCTAAAATTAAATCATATTCTTCACATAACTTACAGTTTCTTTAACCATAAATGACGTCATGCTGCAAGACACACAGCGTTCTTGGCAAGAACATGAGCAATAAATCTTGCTCCACCATCTTGTTTTTACACAACTTTTGTTAAGGACGCGCGGACAACGCCAGAATATTTAATGGGTTTATTTAAATAAATTATAATTTGCCTAGTCGTGTCCTTGGGACGCGTGACCTCATGGAGTCATGTTATAGATCTGGTAGATAGGTCCTTTTGTACGCACTTATAATAATTATTATTGTTTATTTGCAAGTACATTTGGAATAGTTTAATCTGTCTGTAGTGGATCATGTTCAAGATAAGAATGCTTGAAAACATTCTCGTCCTGCTCCATCGTTCAATCTAGAGTCTCAAAACAAAAACAAAATCAAACTGACGACTAATATTATTGTATAATTTATTACTTTGATGACATTGATTTTAGATTCTGTGATTACACAATGAATACACAAAACATCTACTTTTACAAAGTTAGTAAATATCTCACATATTTACAAACATTGTAAAAGTAGTGTCTTGTGTGTCTATCACCATATATCTATCACATAATTAATTAATATGTCAATGCTTTATAAAAGAGTAACGAGAGCTTCTGGTCCATTCTCCATACGAAGCTACATTTGAGAAGGGACAACTAGAATCATTTCTATATTCTTGTTCATTTCTGACGTTCAATAGTGCCTTTTATGTACTTATTTAAAATAGGTGAACGATTTGACTTTGACTTTGTCAGTGAAACATTTTTTGTTTAATTTTTGCAATTAAAAATATATCATATCAAAAATATTGTTTGTTGGTTATGTGTAAAATGTTGGTCATCAAATCCCAAAACTAAATTCAATGAATTTCCTCTAAGTGATGTGATATCCAGATACATATATACTACGTACAGAACCGGATTCGAACTAGCATCCGTGTCTGCCCCGACCGCTACCCTTAGGCCACTGCCGCTTTAAATTTCAAATTGAACTCCATCCATGCATTGTAAATTGCATCCATTTTGTCTACGACTGGGTACTTATCTGCCCCTCTTGTAGTATATAATTGTTTACAAATACAACTGCTACTTTGAAGATTATTTTGGAGGTAAATAAATATTATCTTAGAATCAGCCACTTGTAATAATAATACATCAATAACTTTTGTCATTATTCCAAAGAAAATAGAAAAAAATAATAAGTCATATACGTATACACTTCGGGAATCTGCTGGATGCGGGCAGCACAGCTGAGGTCTAAGTGGCGATGCTTAGGGGAGGCCGGTGTCCAGCTGTAGACGTCTTTTGGCTGAAATAGTGATGATGGTACACTTCTTCTCAAAACGGTGAAGGAAAGCATCGTGAGGACACCGGCATGTCCTAGAACCAAAACTTCGAAGACATGTGACATGTACCAACCCACACTGGGCCCGCGTGGTGGATTACGGCCCAGTCCCTCTCACAGAGAGGGCTGATCTATGCTATACACTTCTTATCGTCAAACATGTAAACAAACTAACTAAATTCTCCATCATATTTCGCGTGAAACATTGTTTTTCTACCAATTTACATCATAACACGCAATTTCTAAAGTAACAATTAAAATACGCAAAAGCTTTCACTTTCTCTTTTAACATTTTTTGTCTCGTTCTGCCACGGGATGCGGGCGGCCAAATGAAGTGATCGCGTGTCCCGCCATCATTCTTCAATATCACCCTGTACTCGCCCTTTGTATACAGGGTGCGTGCGGATGTCCGGCCCGAGGGTACCTGTCCGGGCTGCATCTTGCAAGCCTACTTTAGGAGTTAGTTTATCGGACCATGATCCCTGGAGGGATGGATGTGTATTTACGGTTAAATGCTCTTGAAGAGGAAATTGCAGACAGGTTTAATAAGATAAAAGAAAAGAGACAAGAAGAAGGGAAGAGATTCAACAGCACGTTTTCATTAATAACATATTTTTTGTCGAGACACAATTTGAGTAATTTAAGATTTTTCACAGATGTATCTTACTAGCAAGAATATAAACTATACTACAATCATTTGATAAATATTTATTAAATCCTGATAGTATTTAAAACAACCTGTATATAAATTGCGGCAGGTACGCGAGCCGCTGACGTGCGACGGTTAAAAACGAATTATAACGGAGCACCCTGTAGCCGGCCATTTGTCATGAGAGCCAGTGACGTGCCCAAGAATAGCAATCGAGTCTAATCGAGTTGCTGGTCGAGAATCGATTTTAAATTCAAGCTCAAAACATGAATATTTATAATAGTTTAGCTGTTAGTTTACAATATCGTTATATACATACATATTTTAACGCTTTGACGGTTTGCTTTTTTGTGATAGGAAAACAAAATGGCCCTCTGCATAGATGGCTCTCTAGAATGGACCCTATTGATAAAGTGTATATAATAGATGAATTGTTGAAGGTACTCTTGCATATTTGACATTGAGTTTCACATGCTTTCAACCACTACTGAACAGAACAACGTCCTAAAATATAGTCGCGCGGTAACTTCACGTACCACCCCGACAAATGAGCGTCCCTTACACTTACTCGACAACCGTTCGATTACTTCTCCTCAATGTGTCCCATCACTTGACTACGGGCTGCAGTACCGCATAGACCAAGAGACAGGCAACTATTAATTTACGAAATAGCGAAACAAAGAGCGGATCTGACGGAATCATTAATTGTGGGACGATTGATGATTGGTGAATAATAGACCTGTGAATGATATGCGCGCGTTACAGCATTAATTTTGATTCGTTTTGATTGATTGATTGAATTAATCAGCCGTAGTTTGTAATTAGAAACTATAGATTTACGGTGCTGAATTTCGACGGCTTTTGAAAAATATATACGCTTATTATATTCACATCATGGCTAGTAAATTAAGTTATGAGGCTAAAAGCTGTCAACATTTACGTAGAATAAGAATCTAATTTATTTTTAGAAATATGTACTATTTAAGTCCGCCATTATGAGAATCTCAAAATTACGAAGATGTTTCGAACTTAAATATAAAGATATTAATATAAGATAAATTTCATACCAAACAGTTAAAAGTTAAATCATTTACCCGTCTTGTGTAAGGTAATAGTTTGTTGTTATTTAGGTCAAACAATAACATTTTACATTTAATAATAATTTAGTTGTCTGATCAGAGATTTGATCAGCACAAAAAGATTTTTAATGCACTAGTTTATTTAAAATAATGCAATGAACAAGAGTACCCTCCCTAGCTCCCAGACCACAATGTAATCCAGATGAAAACATATTTTTTCCAGTTACCGCGGACTTAAACAAATAAAGTTAAAGTGTGGTTATCTGGCCTAACTATCAGCTAAGTCATTTTTAATTACCTTCGTAATTGGTTTGCGTTAGTCGTTAGTTACCGCGGTGGAAATAAATCTGAAAGGGCTTTGTGTTAGATACCTATTCATGTCGATGTTCATTGAGCATATTTTATGAAGTGATTTTTTTTTTCAAGTTTATAGATTTTCGATGAAGTTTGAAATGGTTTTGTCGAGTGATTTTTCGAATCGCATGTGTTTCGATCAAAACCGTTGTATGGGTTTGGTGGATACTCCATCAATGAATATTTTGAGTGTAGGTAAAATGTAAAACATATTTACTATAATTATTATGACATCTGCATACTGACATTACTTAAATAATTATTATTTTAAATGAATAGAATTGTATTTCATTTTAATATTATTAATTGCATTGTAATCTGAATTTATATTATGAAATTATTATTACAATTATTTTTTATGTGATTGCTATGTGTACTGCATGCTATTATGTATAACCGAGATATAAAACCTAATATTTGTACGGCTGAATTGCCGAATATAGTGAAACCCATAGATCTTAAGAACTTAGCTACCTATATTCTGGCAAATAAATATATCATTCATTCATTCATTCGAATGTATCTATTTTTGTTTGTGAAAGTGATTTGTACTGCGCTAATCTTTAGTTACTAATAACAAAGAACATAATATATCGCCATACTATGTGACGCTGGGCATTTTAACGGTTTGTTTAGGATAGTGAGTACGTTGTGTACGTTATGCTAGTTTATTTGGAGAGATTAACACAAATGTTAAAAATGCTCGAAAATAAGCCCTAAATAAAGGTAGCCCTTGCACCAGTTTTCCCTCCTCAGTGTTAGTAAGTCAATTGACCCGAAGATCTATATCCAGCGTACATAAGAGAGCGAAACTAATTAGCGCTCAGCAAAAAGGAAAAAAGGCAAGCAATTTGGTTCGATTCGGAAACTCTTCGCTACAGAGCTAGAACCGTTCAGATAGTAAATCTCAATACAGCCAAACGCGTTTAGACTTTTGGCGGGCCGCCAACGCTTGGATTATGTTAATTCTGGATACGGTAATAATAGGCTTAGACGAAGAATTAAGGCGTTTTTTATCTGAGAATTGCTGAGGTTTATCCTTGATTACTACATTCTGGAATTTTTCGGCTTTTTGCCAGGGTATGGAGCTAGGTAATTGTGTCCTCATTAGCAAGTTCAAAAGGAGTTTCTTCTTGAAATATTGAGTCGCTGTTTTTTTTTTTAAGAGTCTCAGTTTTTTTTTGAGCTGATGAACACTTCTGGTCGCATTTCTCGCAATTCTTTTGATAGTCTCATTATGTATGATATACATAGAAATAATAAAAATATTCTTCATTCAATTCATGTAGTCTTGTGTGTGTGAATAGATTTCATTCATTAAAAATGTATTACGACAAATGGCCTCTACTAAATAGCTTCACAAAGACCCATCACGCCAAAAGCTTCTCTTTTTGCTGACATCTTAATCCAACTATTCCTTAACTTTGAAATCTAAGACTAAACTCAAGTTAGCGCTCAACCAACGTTGAAATCCTTACAACATTGCGGACGGCCGACAGAGAGCAATTCTTCAAATACACAATAAATTCGCAACCCAATGTTAGCTACATAAAGACCAAATTAGCACAATAATATAAAGATAGCTCGGAGAATCAGATAGAGTTAATGAAAAAAATGGATTATATACCTATTTGGGCAGTTACAATGTAGTTTTCATTGTTTGTTCAAGTTTATGATTTCCAATTTGCAATCAACCGTTTTTATTGAAGTAATCTTTTGAGGGAAACCGCGACCAGTTTGTGCTAGAATTCTAAATGCCTTTGGTGATATACCTATCGTTCAAGGTTCGTATCGTTAAAGGGATGAGATTTTTTTTTATGTATCTTTTTTCATACAAAACTATTGCTGAAGTTATTTGAATAGCTAAATACCAACACAAACAAACAATAAATTTAACTACTAGATATTTTTCTTGATCAACTTTAACATAAACCAATTAGCACCACTATAATTCAACCCTCCCGATCCCATCCCAAAATTAAATTAATTTGAAACATTCACTAACATTTCCAAACCACACTTCAAAGAATTTAATATAGCGGAACGCGTGACAAGCGGGGTGGGGGACCGAGGTTACCTCGTAACCCGCGCGCTGTCACACGTCAGTCATCATTCGTCACGCGCACGGAACACACGTCAAAGATATTGCGTTCAGATTGCGTTTAATTTCACTGGGGTGCAGTTACATGCGGCATATCGAATTTGAGAGGTTTGTTTTGTATATCTGAGTCGGGAGGATTAAAGTTGATGCTCGTTGATTTGGTAGGTATGCGCACGTGGAAAGTTTGTGTATTGTAACTTATTTGTTTATTTTACATTACTGGAATGGTTGTTTTATTGATTTAAGATTAAAAGATAAACTGTAGAGATAATTATGAAAAACTTTGATACGGAGTATAATTTACTCACAACAACAAAAATATCGGCAGTTGAGTTACTCTGTTGGTTAATATTGCAAATTCATTTTTTGCGCATTTATAAGGCAATACTTACCTCGCACAAAAACGCCTACAACAAACAATGAAAGTTTAAATCAAAGCTATCAGCAAATCAATTGAAGACATGAAACAAAAAGGTGCTTTCAAAGTCCTGTCTTATTCATTTGCCTCTCCGAACCATTTGCTAATTGAAAATCTAACAAAAGATATTTCTTGTCACAGTTTATAAAAAATATTTTAACTCAAGGAAAAGAAAATTGTAGTTTTGAATTCGTCTTTGATTTTCTTCGTGGAATTATGTTGTTAGGAGGAATAAGCTCTGGTATTGTTCCTCTTATTGCTATGAAATAAATATATTCAAGGAGCTTTAGACGCATTATTTATTCTTATTTTGTTCTTTTCTTAAGCTTTGCGTTTTTCAGGTCTGTTGCCAGGCTTTGCTTTATTAAAGGAAAGGTTATTTTCGGTTCGCGTCCTGAACATTCCATATTTATAGTGAATAAAACCAATAAAAGTAGAGTTCCCAGTATAAGCACGCATTCATACTAATTCTACGAGATACGCATCTAAGGTTAAGATCATTATTAGGTCCAAGGTTGGTCATGCCTTGGCAAACCCTAGAGTAGTAACAGTTCCATGGGCGGAAATGAATTGCCACGTTGTTAAAGTATGTGCAAACAAGTCACTAAATAACAATACTAATGACACAAGGACCCACTATTAGATCCCGTAGTAAGAGTAAACAGGACAGAATTATATTTTCTTTCTGTATCTCCTTCGCGTATTCAAACATTTTGTCTGACCCCAGTTGTTAGCCACAGACTGAGGCCCAACAAACAACGACTGTCATCAACTGTCACTGTACGATTTGTTTGAAAATTATTTATCTAGTACCTGACTACATGAGATAGTTCCAGTTTACACGCTATACTAGACTATCACTATCTCATATGGCATACGCTGACGGCTACTCTACAACTTGCCATCAAAAGACCAAATACCTTTGCCTAAATTTTCCATAAAGGAAAAGTTTTCAAAAATCAATATTAGGAACTAGGATTCCCACCAATAATAAGCAGCTTGTACTCTTCGATGTGGGCTAAGTATTTACTATCAGTAGGGATCAGTGACAGATGAGCGATTGTCGCAATTTATCACAGGCGCCGCGTTGCCCTATTTAGTATGTGGCCACGAAATCTGCTGTTTATATGTTGGTCTGCTGATCGACAGAGATAGGGAAGGCTTATCGTTTTAGCGTACATTATCTTATTATTTGGGGGTTTTTGTTGGAAGTAGGTAATTGATAGTAGCTCGCAGTCTTTTTAAGGATGCTAGTATTATAATAACATGCTATGAAATAAACTCTCAAGACCTTCTTATGATCCGACAGCAAGATCGAAACACATCTCTCGTTATTCCGTTTCCCCTGAAAACTAACAAACAACGAAAGTTGTTGGGCATTTTGAAGATTACAATTTTTGGGGTTCCATACCTCAAAAGGAAAAGGAACCCTTATAGGATCACTCGTGTGTCTGTCTGTCCGTCAGTATGCTGTCCGCCGAATGTCATGAACCGATTTAGTTGAAATTTGGTACAGTCGCTAGTCGCCGTCAGATATATTGTAGCAGACAAGGTGACCAAATATTTCTGAACAATTTAAAATGTCAATAAGTTCCATACACTTCAAGTTACCATTAATAACTAAACATTCATTACTTCATTAATATCTGAGCGCATGCTTGTCAATAATTTCTATACACACAACTAACCAAAAATATCTGAACACTTACAACGTCAAGTGTTTTATTCCCTTTTCATCGTATCCACAGATAGTTAGTGTTTATTTTTGGTTCATCATTTATATTACGCAGTAACCTATTAGATAAGCAGTGTTTGTCTGCATAGATACACTTAACAGTGTTCAGATATTTTTGGTTAGTTGTGTGTATAGAAATTATTGACAAGCATCTGCTCAGATATTAATGAAGTAATGAATGTTCAGATATTAATGGTAACTTGTAGTATGTATATGGAACTTATTGACATTTTAATTTCTTCAGAAATATTTGGTCATTTTGTTTGCTACAATATATCTGATGGCGACTACTGTATGAATTTCTGTGACCCAAACACGGAGGTGTAACGTAAATAAATGAATTTTAAATATGGAGGTCAATTTTGGGGGCTAAATAATAAAATTAGACAAAACGAAGAAAATAGTCGAAAATTGACCATTCTGCCTCCTTATATCTGAAACTCCTAAGCCAAAAATTTGAAAAAAAAATACAAAATATAGTTCTATACCCATAAATTCCAGGAAAACTTATAAGAAGTCTATGGTCTTAAAATAACATGGTAAATCTCACAATATTGTGCGTACGAACTTATATTTACAGTTGGAACGTATGGGAGAACATGTTTTTCAACTACAATGTTAAGTTTGTTCTTGGGATAAATTTCATCCAAACTGCGGAACCCTTCATTATGCGTAGCTCGCCACGCACTTGGCCGGTTTTTTTTCTGTTAATGTCTATTGTATCCCCCTGCTGGGCTTTCTTTTTTTTCCTTCCAAACCTCTCTATTTTGTGTCTAGATTACTATTACTAGCTAAAAAGCTATTTTGTGAGAAAAACGTGTGTTTAGTGGCTCTACTGCATCCGTGTATGTATGTCGCTCATGACATGTGGCTTGAATCGCACCTCCTCCGTGAAAAAATATATCGCCCCCATCTGTAAATCTAATAATATGAAAATCGTTTTGTTGTCATTTAATACGAGATTCTATGTTTTTGCAGTCATTTGCAGCATTTTTCGAACTAAGTCAAAAATAAATCAATAATTTACAATACTAACCAAAAACTCGAATGCCAACCAAGAAACAAAAAAAAAACCAAAGAGACCCGTTTGAAAATTATTATAATTAAGAGAAAACTTAAGATTTTTTTTTCACAAAAATCCTTCCTAATTATGAACTTCAAAAATATTAAGCAAAATTTTTAATGCTTTTCCCACTCTTTAATGGCTCTGACCCAGTTGCGACTTTAACAATTTTTACATTAATTTATAAGTCCACATCTTTAACTTTTTTTCAGGAGAGTTCATAAAACTCCACAAAGAATGACTCCATGAATGATTGATAATGAAAAACTCGTGCTTCCCAACTCACTCTCGTTAACTTCTACAACGAGCTTGTTCTTGTGTTATTTGTATCTTTCCTTCCTTTCGTGAATACCTACTGACGGGATGGAATTGAAAACGTTATTGAATCAATCTGTTACCATCATCTTTTGCGTGCCAGTTACACACCCTGTGATAGACGTACACTTACGCAAGATTTAAACTATTTTCTACTAAAGTATTGATGTATTGATGTTATTACGAAAATAGTATTATCGAAACCATACTCTTATGAAGTAGGCCTTTTCTCAAATTTGCAATATTTTATTTCACGAGAAAAATTCACAGATCTCGTGCTGAACTTAGGCAGGCTTTTCATTTTGTACGATGCCTAATGTAATAGATCCTTATAGATTTTGTATAGTCTTTGAAGTAATAGAGCTAATATTTTTTTTTTTTTTGTAAATACATACTTATATAGGTAATTACACCCAGGCTCAGGACAAACAGACATGTTCATGCACACAAATGTTTGTCCTGGATGGGAATCAAACCCACGACCTGCAGCGTGAATGGTGGAATCTTAACCAACTACGCCAGCTGTCCTGCTAAACATTAACATCATTATAAAATTAAATTAAAATACGTATTTACAATTTAAAACTCACTACACCAAGGCGATGTCACACTCTGAGCGATAATGGCGGCTATGCTGAAGCGATCGAAAAATCATTTTCAATGTTAAAACGTTTTTTAATTGTGCGTTTGTTGTGGTGTTGTGTATTTAAGGTACACTCAGGTAAGGTATGCTCGTGACTGTTGAAAAATTGATAAATTAATAACATTAAGTTTTTTTTTTCGTTTAACCTATGTTGTCCCACTGCTGGGCCAAGGTCTCCCCATATTTTTACAATTTTCTTTCTGCTGTGCCTTCTCCGTCCAATCGGTTAGGCACGAGACCAAGTCGTCGCGCCAGCGTTTCTTAGGCCTGGCTCGGTGACCACGCGTGTCTTCAGGCACCCACTGCGTGACGATCCTGGCCCATCTGTCTGGATGCATCCAAGTAAATTCATAAAAAAATAATAACATCGGCAAGTACATAGAGATGAGATTTAGATAAATGAAAAAAGGATTACAAATGCTAATCTCTCTTATTGATAGACATTGGCACAGTTGGGAAGAATAACACAGGCCCAAGACGTTGTTCTACACAATGATCTATTAAGTAGTTTTGAATTTGAAACAAAGCAAAATTAGAGCGCGCAGGGTTCGCGCGAAGAAGAGAGCCTTTAATTCTGCCGCCAAGTTCTGCAAGCGGGTTTTGCGTAGGGCACGTTTTGACCATGTCGGACATATCGGGGCCAGGCTGGCTTCGCACCCTCCGGGTAGTAAACAGTTCTGGTCCCTGTCTAAAGCGGTTGAAACGAATTTCTGTCGTCCCACTTTACCTCCTATGATGAAACCTGATGGGTCGCTGGCTCACTCTGCAACTGAGAAGGCAAATTTATTTGCATCTCTCTTCGCAAGCAATTCACGTCTGGACGCTGGCTCAAAGCAACCACCTACTGTACCTCATTGTGACTCCTCGATGCCGGAGATCGCAGTACACATTAAAGAGGTCCGAAGAGTATTGTGCAGTCTAGACGTGAACAAGGCCAGCGGGCCTGACGGCATTCCAGCGAGAGTGTTGAGGCAGTGTGCGCCTGAACTGTCTCCTGTATTGACACGTTTGTTCCGCCTCTCTCTTGAAAAAAGAACGGTGCCGAAATCCTGGAAGCTTGCAAATGTACAACCAGTGCCCAAAAAAGGCGACCGTGCAGACCCTGCCCATTACCGTCCGATCGCCATTACCTCCATTCTGTGCAAAGTTTTGGAAAGGGTACTGAACAATAAGTTGCTGAACTACCTTGAAGACAATGATCTCCTCAGTGACCGTCAATATGGCTTTCGCCGGGGACGGTCAACTGGCGATCTTCTTGTGTATGTCACGCACTGCTTTGGCGAAGCCATCGAGAAACACGGCGAAGCACTGGCTGTATCGCTTGACATCTCGAAGGCCTTTGACAGGGTCTGGCACGCTGCTCTGCTCAGCAAGCTTCCTGCTTATGGAATCCCAGCTGATTTTTGTAGCTGGATATCAGATTTCCTTAGTGAACGGTCGATTAGAGTAGTCGTTGATGGCTGCTCTTCTGACCTTATGGCTATTGATGCCGGAGTTCCTCAGGGGTCTGTTCTCTCTGCAACTCTTTTCCTGCTGCACATCAATGACCTGCTTCGGCCTGGTATTGTTGGGTACGCAGATGACAGTACAGTTTCAGAGAGATACTTGTCCAGCGCAAAAACCAGCGGGGCTGAAGTTCGTTCCTTGAGAGAGGCCATGGTAGAGCGGACAGATTTGACCTTAAGCTTTGTCTCCCAGTGGGGTGATGATAATCTGGTCTCTTTTAACGCCACCAAAACGCAGGCGTGTCTTTTTACCGCTAAAAAGAGTCGTTTCGCCCAAACTCCTACTTTTCGGGGTGCATCTGTTCCTGTAACTGATCGACTTGAGCTCTTAGGCATGGAGTTGACATCTGGTCTCAACTTCGGCGCCACCATCGAGTACAAGGCCCAAACTGCGGCCAAGAAACTGGGCATCCTAAATAGGGTGAAGCGATACTTTACGCCTGGACAGCTTTTAACCCTTTACAAAGCGCAAGTCCGATCCTGCATGGAGTATTGCAGTCACCTTTGGGATGGATCAGCTAAGTACCAACTAGCCGCGCTTGACTCGGTGGAACGCAGAGCTAAGAGGCTCATTGGCGACGTAAAACTGGTGGATGCCAAGCTTCATTGCTTGGCTCATCGCCTCAAGGTTGCCTGCTTGTCGGTCTTCTACAGATTGTACTTCGGAGAGTGTGCCCGAGAACTCCACGACCTCATTCCACCGGCCCCCTTCTACCACCGGACATCTAGACGCACTGCCAGTTACCATCCCTACCTGGTTGCTATTCCACCAATTCGCACTAAGCGCTTCCAAATGTCTTTTATAATGCGCACAGCAAAAGAGTGGAACTCACTACCTGCGTCTGTGTTTCCGAACGTATACAACCCTAATCTCTTCAAAGTGAGAGTGAACAGGCTTCTTCTGGGTAAGCTCACTCCATCGTCGACTTTGTCTCTGTCACCTCTGACCTAGACTAGAGTCAAGAGCAAACCCATCACAAATAAAAAAATAAAAAAAAAAAAAAATCTTTTACGATTAGTCAGACCAAGAATCTAACTCAGTATCTCACTCTCGACTGCCAAATTTTCAACCACTCATACCTAAACAGGGTGAAAAAAATGTAAACATAATAATTCTCGGGCGTATCTTAATTATTTAGGTATGATTTCGACCCCTAAAGTTAAATAACCCTTTCCACCTCGTTAAAATTGCGAAGACTTATTAAGTGTCAGTTTAGGGGGTGCCTTAACTTCGGCTTTACGAATAAATGAGTCAACGGCGCAAATTATCATAAACGGTGGCTGATTCATACATTTTTCATGCTTAAATAATAATTGGACTTGTAACCCTACTGGACATTGCAAATATTTTATAGAGATTTTTTTAAGACTTACTTTTTTGGGTATTTCAACAACAAGCTCTAGTGTAGCGATATTTGACTTGGTCCAGCGCACTCTGGGCTGGCAAACGACAATCCTAGCTGACTAGGTCCAGCGCACTCTGGGCTGGCAAACGACAATCCTAGCTGACTAGGTCCAGCGCACTCTGGGCTGGCAAACGACAATCCTAGCTGACTAGGTCCAGCGCACTCTGGGCTGGCAAACGACAATCCTAGCTGACTAGGTCCAGCGCACTCTGGGCTGGCAAACGGCAATCCTAGCTGACTAGGTCCAGCGCACTCTGGGCTGGCAAACGACAATCCTAGCTGACTAGGTCCAGCGCACTCTAGGCTGGCAAACGACAATCCTAGCTGACTAGGTCCAGCGCACTCTGGGCTGGCAAACGACAATCCTAGCTGACTAGGTCCAGCGCACTCTGGGCTGGCAAACGACAATCCTAGCTGACTAGGTCCAGCGCACTCTGGGCTGGCAAACGACAATCCTAGCTGACTAGGTCCAGCGCACTCTGGGCTGGCAAACGACAATCCTAGCTGACTAGGTCCAGCGCACTCTGGGCTGGCAAACGACAATCCTAGCTGACTAGGTCCAGCGCACTCTGGGCTGGCAAACGACAATCCTAGCTGACTAGGTCCAGCGCACTCTGGGCTGGTATACGACAATCCTAGCTGACTAGGTCCAGCGCACTCTGGGCTGGCAAACGACAATCCTAGCTGACTAGGTCCAGCGTACTCTGGGCTGGTATACGATAATCCTAGCTGACTAGGTCCAGCGCACTCTGGGCTGGCAAACGACAATCCTAGCTGACTAGGTCCAGCGCACTCTGGGCTGGCAAACGACAATCCTAGCTGACTAGGTCCAGCGCACTCTGGGCTGGTATACGACAATCCTAGCTGACTCGGTCCAGCGCACTGTGGGCTGGCAAACGACAATCCTAGCTGACTAGGTCCAGCGCACTCTGGGCTGGCAAACGACAATCCTAGCTGACTAGGTCCAGCGCACTCTGGGCTGGCAAACGACAATCCTAGCTGACTGGGTCTAGCGCACTCTGGGCTGGCAAACGACAATCCTAGCTGACTAGGTCCAGTGCACTCTGGGCTGGCAAACGACAATCCTAGCTGACTAGGTCCAGCGCACTCTGGGCTGGCAAACGACAATCCTAGCTGACTAGGTCCAGCGCACTCTGGGCTGGCAAACGACAATCCTAGCTGACTAGGTCCAGCGCACTCTGGGCTGGTATACGACAATCCTAGCTGACTAGGTCCAGCGCACTCTGGGCTGGCAAACGACAATCCTAGCTGACTAGGTCCAGCGCACTCTGGGCTGGTATACGACAATCCTAGCTGACTAGGTCCAGCGCACTCTGGCCTGGCAAACGACAATCCTAGCTGACTAGGTCCAGCGCACTCTGGGCTGGCAAACGACAATCCTAGCTGACTAGGTCCAGCGCACTCTGGGCTGGTATACGACAATCCTAGCTGACTAGGTCCAGCGCACTCTGGGCTGGCAAACGACAATCCTAGCTGACTAGTTCCAGCGCACTCTGGGCTGGCAAACGACAATCCTAGCTGACTAGGTCCAGCGCACTCTGGGCTGGCAAACGACAATCCTAGCTGACTAGGTCCAGCGCACTCTGGGCTGGCAAACGACAATCCTAGCTGACTAGGTCCAGCGCACTCTGGGCTGGCAAACGACAATCCTAGCTGACTAGGTCCAGCGCACTCTGGGCTGGCAAACGACAATCCTAGCTGACTAGGTCCAGCGCACTCTGGGCTGGCAAACGACAATCCTAGCTGACTAGGTCCAGCGCACTCTGGGCTGGCAAACGACAATCCTAGCTGACTAGGTCCAGCGCACTCTGGGCTGGCAAACGACAATCCTAGCTGACTAGGTCCAGCGCACTCTGGGCTGGCAAACGACAATCCTAGCTGACTAGGTCCAGCGCACTCTGGGCTGGTATACGATAATCCTAGCTGACTAGGTCCAGCGCACTCTGGGCTGGCATACGACAATCCTAGCTGACTAGGTCCAGCGCACTCTGGGCTGGCAAACGACAATCCTAGCTGACTAGGTCCAGCGCACTCTGGGCTGGCAAACGACAATCCTAGCTGACTAGGTCCAGCGCACTCTGGGCTGGCAAACGACAATCCTAGCTGACTAGGTCCAGCGCACTCTGGGCTGGTATACGACAATCCTAGCTGACTGGCTCATTTCTTAAAACGCCGCTTGCTCATGCCAATACGTGAGATACAATAATAAAGGAGTTGAAGGCCGATTTACTTAAATACTAGGAAAAATCCGTTCAAAAGCCTAAATTCACTCCGCTCTTAAGAAACTATAACTTAATAATCCAACACGCGACTGTCCTACGTTAAATGTACCTTCAAATTCAACGTGCTATTACTGCCATTCTTTTAAGCTCAAAATAAAACTCGAAAGTCGTATGCGCCTAAAAGTCTCACTGGCATAACCTAGTTAATTCCACTCTGTGGAAGAATAATTGGCTGAAACTCCGCACTACATGCTAGTAGCTATACTAAACTACGGTAGGTAGTGCCTCGAAAGCCGGCAGCGAAATAAGACAATCCTTTTGCGTCACATCAAAGCGAATATTCGTTGGCGGCAGATTTCGCACAATTCAATAAATAATCGGCCGTGTGAGACGTATGGTGTAAGACGTACACTTTTTGGGGGTTTTGCCCCCAAATCATACATATAAATATAAAATGCGGTTTAAATAAACAAAGAACTTGTGAATCCTTGGACCTTATTAAAATTACCGACAGGCGACCGTCCGACCATTATTTTAATAAGTTGCTATCTCAGATGTAGTTCTTTATTGAACAGCATCTGTCGTGAACATGTGACAGTGTCATATTTTGACTAATATCTCGCATTTCCCGTTTCAATGCTAATACCTAAGCTTTAGTCAACGTATCGCAGTGTAGGTATAGGTACCTACTGCTGACAATAATATTAGTCGGAACTGTAAATAATACCGTCAGTGGGGCCCACATATATCAAGCCTAGCGGGAACGCTCAGTTCAGCCGCCTACGCCGTCAAGACAGTAAGACAATACACTGACGTTGATACAGCTCGGTTAGTCTATTTTAGTTATTTTCATAGCGTTATGTCATACGGTATTCTGCTCTGGGGTAAAGCCGCTGACATTCAAAATATATTTGTTCTTCAGAAACGAGCTGTTCGAGCAATTTACCAGCGCGATGCCAGAGTTTCTCTGAGAGATTTTTTTAAACATATTGGTATTCTCACGGTGGCATCACAATTCATCTTCGCCAACTACACTACAAAACAGTGATATTCACAATGTTAACACCAGAAATAAGGACAAATTACGTGCTCATTTGTTGGGCTTGGTATATCCTTTAATAACAAGCTACCCTCTACTTTGCTAGATTTGCCCTTCAATGCGTTTAAAGCTAAAGTAAAATCTAACCTTTGTTCAAAGGCATACTATTATATCAACGATTACTTAAACGATAAGAATAGTTGGTCGCTGTGTTTAACTTAAAACAATGTTTATGTTCTTCCTCCAGAATTAGCATACCTACTGACAGGTTATATGAGTTCATATAATTATTTATTTTCTTTGACTGTCAAGGTCAAATAATTTTATTTTTATTTATTATTGACATAATCTACTCATTTCAATGTTTATTTTTTTATGAGTGGTATTGCAATATTTGGTTAGCTAGTGACCTCGACAATTGATCATAGTTTTCTTGCCTGAGCAACCGGCAGCAAGTTCGTCATGATCCCTTAGATGTCACTACTTTGGGCACGCCACAACTGCGGCGATAAGTCCCCTCTTTGAGGAGTGGTTGGAGAGGCGTCACGGCATCCTCACCTTCCACCTGACGCAGGTCCTCACCGGACACGGTTGCTTCGGGAGGTTCCTGTTCCGGATAAGGCGGGAGGAAACGCCCGGGTGTTACCATTGTGTGGATCGCCCGGAGTACACGGTGGAGCATACGGTGGAGGTCTGCCCGGCTTGGGCAGAGCACCGCCGCGTCCTCGCGTAGGCGATCGGCGGCGGCGATCTCTCGCGTCCGGCCCTGGTACAGGCCATGATACGGAGCGAGAGTGCATGGGAAGCCGTCACCTCCTTCTGCGAAGCAGTAATGCTCGCGAAGGAGGAGGCTGAACGCGTGAGGGAGAGGCAATCTTTGTGCCCTCACGCCCCTAGTCGCCGCAGGAGACGCCCTGGGCGTCAGGAATCGATAGCCGATTCCCGGCCACCGTAGGCGCGGGCTTGCGGATGACGAGCAATGGGTAGCTCGCGGTCCGGTAAGGACCAGGCTCGGGTCGACGGCGCGTTGTGTTCCACGCGCGCCTCAAAGAGATGTCAGCACAAGCTGAAGGGGTCCGCCATGGCCGATGCCCGCCAGGGTTGCGGGTTGTTCGAAAGAGTTACCGTGGCCCTGGCACAGGCAACTGAAGGAACACGGGTGGGTTTTAGTCAGTAGAAATCTGACACGCCCTCCCGCTCCACCCAGAGCGGGAGAAGTTATTTGATGATTTCCCACCCAAAAAAAAAAGATGTCACTGCTTGCGGTAGCGTCAGGGGTCGGGTTGTCTCCTTCCCTCAAATATGGCGAGGGGGGTAATGGCTGATCTTTACGTTATGCTCGTGAACGGGTGCTGCTTGTGGAGACAGGTCGTCATGCTGACCTTGGTTTTGTTTTGTTATTAGTAATTTAACCTGTTGTTTATTTTACTTCGATGATCCTAGTTTATTATCTGTGACTTCGAGTTGCGGCTACATGTACGGCTATATGTAAGTGGGCACGCCCTTTATTACTGGAGGCTTTTATTTAGGCATAAAGTTCTGCTTACGTTTTTAGTTTTGTATTTTGTTTCTGGAGAATAGTTTTCGATTTTATTATTTTTTTTTTTTGTATATTGGCGTGTGCTAGCTTACTTATAGCAAATAATTTAATTTAATATTTTGTGTTGCGCAATGTACCAAAATTATTATGCGCAGTGTTATATAGATTCATTTTTTTTTAACAGATAGCTGTGCTGCTGGGGAGTATGTTGCGCCACTTCTTCTCCCCAGTTAAAGCACTAGGAAGTGGTGAAGGGCGGGCGTTTTTAGGGGACTGTCTTATGTAATTTTGACGTTCAAAAAGTGCTGATTCTCAGCCTAGTTTGAATAAATGACTTTTGATTTTGATTTTACCACCATACTATTTTATCAGCAACTGTGTCATGGCTGATCGGCAATCCTGTAAATGTAACCAGCAGTTTAATAATTTCTTTGTTATTTTCTCGAGTTTATATTATATTGTTTAATTCTATTTTACCTAACCTACTTTATTATGTTACTTACATTTATCGTATACAACATCTCAGTTTGTAAATTGCACTGAACAACGCCTTGGGTTTCTTTATTCTGAAATGTTGTGTTTGTACACAACATCTCAATAATTAAATGATGAGGCGTTCTCAGTGGACGTTCTCCGAAGAAACCCTTTGATTTTAACGTAAATTGACACTAATTTATAGTCAGATTTGACACTTCAGTTGTTTGAATTACAGTCACAACGTTACAAACGCTACCTCTCAAGCCTTACGCACACATTTTTATATAAAAATCCGCGTGTATGTCGGACCTGCATCCAATATCCGTGTGTCCGTCGAGTTTAGGAGCAAGTGCGGGTGACGGCCACGATTATTTTGTACCCGCCGACGTTCGCGGAGGGAACGCTATCACGCTTGTGTTTTGTGGTGTAAGCAGAACGTGAAATAGTTCGAGGAGTTTTGTGAACTTTATTCCTGTTTATTTTGAATATGCCTATACAACCTCAGCTCAAATTCTAATTTCGCTTCCACCTTCCGCGCGCCACCTCACTTTTTATCAGTGTGTTCATATTAGTGTATTCTGAGCGCAAGCGACACAGCTCTGCCATTCGAAAACCGAAGCGAGACTGAGCACGGGTGTCGGACGGCAGGCAACTAACTTCAAGACACCGATAGTTTAGGTAATTTATTTTTACTGTGAAAATAATGGTAATTAAAAAATTTCTAACTATAAGACCTGCTTAATAGTTAGGTCAGTTAGTATGCAAAGTTTCATGATCTAAGCATTGCCACGTTGGTACGTGACAATGCTGCCAGCCTTTTGGGCACTTTTTCCGTTGACAGCAATGGGGACGAATTTTTTGATGCCCTATGAGCTCTTCCCCTTTTTATTTTTATGATTTTTATACACTTGTACATAATATGTATATTTATTTTTAGTATTAGCTTGTACATATTCTCCATGTAAGGTACCTACAATATATTTGTACATGCTGCAGTATTATCAACACAACGGAGGATCATGCTAAGCCATTTGAGGAAGTATAGGCTCTTAATGAGGTACTTTGAGTATTAGTGGTGTGCTAGCTGTATCACAATAATTGTTTTGGTACTCTTAGCAACGTTAGGTTAGGTCAAAATCAAGGGGCAGCTATACCGCTTGCCAATGTTTGAGCCGGAGATAAGCAGGGAGTGGTGCAACAAACATTCCAGCAACACTTTTATGTCTTTTACGTAGGTCATCATGCGATAGAATTAGTAATGACAAAGTATGATTCTTATTAGAACTTTAAACCATTCTTTTCATGGTGAAGATATTAAATTGCCTAATCTGATAGCGTAATTGTTACTGAAGTCTTCAAATTCAAACGAAGAACATAGTTAATTCTAGATCTCAACAACGGACTAGCAATTTCCACCACTGTTCAATTTCAACGGCACATTATTTAAAAAAAGAAGCAACTTTAAATATCTTGATAAAAACTTTGCAATATTTAATGAAAGTGGAATTCCTAAGCAGCACACCTTTATCAAGAGGGAAGTTTCTGCATAATGTTACCATAATATTTTACATATTTTAACAGTGCACTTGAGTCGATGGCAACCCTACCGGTTGCCACAACCTCGTATCTTTGGGTCTTTGACATAAAATACAGCGTCCTACTAATATATTCACCTATGGGCTTTTTAACCAAAAAAGGATAAACCACAGGCAGCTGGGTTAGACCGCAATTTAGTTATTTTTAGAAAATATTAGTGACAGTATGATAACATAATTTGACTATGTGGTAGCTCAATTTTGTTGTTCAACACACATTAAGAGAGTACCAAAATCCTACAGCATGGGTCAAAATTCGGGACTTTTTCGCTCTTCACACTAATAATATTACTGTAATAACCAAAGAAACAATTTAGAATCCTCTAGTCAACATCCTTTTTTTAGGGCTCCGTACCCAGAGGGAAAAACGGGACCCTATTACTAAGACTCCGCTGTGCGTCTGTCAGTTCATCTGTCACCAGGCTGTATCTCATGAACCGTGATAGTTAGACAGTTGTAATTTTCACAGGTGATGTATATCTGTTGCTAAAAAACAGATTAAAATAAATATATAAGGGGGCTCCCATACAACAAACGTGATTTTTTTTGCCGTTTGCACGAATGGCACGGAAACCTTTGTGCGCGAGTCCGACTCGCACTTGGCTAGTTTTTTGTCAATTTGTTAAACATCCTAGTTAAAGGTCACTCTCTACGTCCTCGCAGCATCCATCCAAAGAGACAGTACAGCAGTTTAACTACCAGTCTACCATCACTTTAAACCCATAGGTTTAACTACGTTGACAAGCGACGTCTATCAACCCGATCTCTCTCCTAAAATCTGTCGCGTGATCTATCGTCCGAGTCTAGCGTCAATCGATAAAATTGGCCTGATTTCACACTGACGTCCATCCATCGAATAGATGGCCAACGTCGGTTGAGTTTGACGATAGCTTTAGATTCAGCTGACGAAGTGTTCAATTTCAAAACATAACATTAAAACAAAATTAATCCAGTTCCAACTAAATAACAGATTATCCATACATAGATCGTCGTACCAAATAAGTGGAGTGACCTTAAGCGAGGTAGATGTAGTAAGGGATCTGGGAGTTATGTTGGACGCTAAACTCACATTTATTTCACATATTGGGAACATAATCAGTCGATCCCAGCGTATACTTGGTTTTGTCATTCGCAATGGCAAGGTATTTCAAAACCCACGTAGGTACTAAATGAGTTCTTTACAATAGCCTTGTAAGAAGCATCCTGGAATGCTGCAGTGTGGTATGGATACCTACCTCACTACGCAACTCACTCGCTGCGAATAGAACGAATCCAAAAAAAAAAAATTTTTTTGGATTCGTTCTATTCGCAGCGAGTGAGTTGCGTAGTCAGGTAGGTATGTACTCAAAGGGAAGGCAATTTAAATATCTCACCTACCTCGATAAACTAGGTTATTACAAAATGAGTACCCTGGAAGCCCGAAGGGATCTCTTGGATTTGAGATTCGCGTATAAACTGCTCAATAACTACATTGACTGCCCAGCAGTGCTATTCTGTACAAATCTCACCGCGAAAACTTAGGCGAAGTGAGCTTCAAGTGAGCTGTCATTCCACCTGATGCTAGGGATTGACACTATTGACAGTTCACTCCACGCTCACTTCACCTAAGTTTTCACGGTGAGATTTTTACAGAATTTACCGGCAGAACTATTAAACAAATTCAACTTCAGAGTACCTCGTAGACCGCCTCGCAAACCTATAACACCCCTACCTCTTCGCCATACAGTGTTTGGTATTAATTGGCCTTTACCCCGCATGTGCAAACTTATAAACGAAAACAGTGACTTGGTTGACGTCCACTCAGATTCAATGTCGGCGTTTGTCAGACACGTCAAACGTGTCAAATATGATAGGTAGTAATTCGTATTTAATATATTTATTATCTAGAATTTAAATACATATAACTAGTATTTAAAATTATACAACAGATGTTAATACAAACATACTTTGCATGTGGTGTTTGTATATAATTGGTTGTGCAGTTTCATTTAAGCCACAGTTACTTGTATTTTCCTATCTGTAGTATATCTGTAACAACTGTTGGTGAACCTTCATTAAATAAATAAATAAATATATATACAGGGTTATTGGAAACATGTCACGATCCCACCACCTTCAAAATATTTTATTTTTTCAAAAAAATAGTGGAAATTTGAAATTTGTTTTATTCAGTCATTTTTCAACGTATCGAAAATATACATACCTCATTGGATAGCTAATAAAGCGTAAATGTTAATGAAATAGCATGCCGATAAAGCTCCATGTAGTAAACTTGCAATTTGTTACGAAAGACAAAAAATACGAAAATTGTTACGATTTTGGGGTCATTATTTAAGTATGGTACAAAATTTCATTTTTTTTTTATGAATTAGTGTTATTGACATGACCAAAGACTAATTATTAAAGCAAAAAAAAAACACTAGTTACATTCGTTTTTTTTAAACAATTTTCAAATTTGTATGTCCACTGTTTCTTGAAAAAAATAAAATATCTCGTTCATTTGGTTCATTTTTTACCCGTGTACCCATGAGTGATTTGATACCTAATAACCTCTACTAAGCATCGTGACATGTTTCCAGTAACCTTGTATACACAGATTATCCATACATATAGGTATAGCATTATATATGCAACCATTTGTTGCGGTGTCGACGGAGTGATGCTGGCGTGAAGACTGCACAAAAGTTTTACCTGGACGACACTCTGCGAACAACTATGTATTGCTTGGCACCACAAAAGAATTACACTTGATACTTAGAACAAGGACTAATTAATACAATGACTATATAGTCTCTAATTCTCTTTGACTATATAGAAGTGTTTTTATTTCCACACATACAAGTGACCAATAAGCACTATCATTAACGTCTTATAAATGATAAATGATTTTTATTTCTGTAAGTAGGTTTGTACAAACACTTTTACAAGTCAATATTTTTTTTTTTTTAAAACTAGATGAGGTCGGCGTTTCCTATCTGACTACTCTGAGAAGAAAGGCCGAAACAAACTCAGAGGTCACAGTCTCTTATAAAGTCCAGACATAATCTTGGTCACTTCATGTGAAGACCATGTAGATTGGTGTCTGAAATGGTCTTTTGAGGAAAGAACCACACAGATTGAGAGGACCTGTCCAGTCAGTGCACGCATTTGTCAGTAATCGCGCAGCTCAACTCAGAACTTAAGGAGCTCAACGATTCGACGAACAATACCAAAGAAAGGACATTGGGGTAGGCCGCATAGATTACTCAAACTGCCAGACCATGATTAAAAATAACTAAGAGAAAAAATAAAACAAACAAAAAAAAAAGCAATGACCTACATAGTCTTCACATTCACAATAAAGTAAAATAATATAATACTTACAAAGTAAATATTCATGTCAACATTCATGTCAGTATGCAAAAATAAAAATAATATAAAATAAAATTGGAGCAGTTCAATCCCAAGCCTTTTTGTCCTCAATATAATCTTTAACGGTATAAAAAGCTTTCTGACACAACTTGCGTTTAATGAATGATTTGAATTTATTAAGGCTCAGATCTTGAACGTGGCTTGGAAGTTTATTATAAAAGCGTATACATTGACACCTGAATGACCCACCTATTTTCTTGAGCCTTGTTGGAGGTACAACAAATTTGTATTTGTTCCTAGTATTTATATTGTGGATATCACTGTATTTTTTAAACAATTTAATGTTTTTATGGGCATATAAAAGATTTTCAAAAATGTACTGAGAAGGCAAAGTCATTATATTAATCTCCTTAAATTTCTCTCTGAGAGATTGTCTCGGACTTAATTTATAAATGCATCGAACAGCTCTTTTCTGCAAAACAAAGATAGTCTGAATGTCAGCTGCATTTCCCCACAACAGAATACCGTACGACATTATACTATGAAAATAGCTAAAGTACACTAAACGGGCTGTCTCTATGTTGGTTAAATTACGAATTTTCCTAACAGCGTATGCTGCGGAGCTTAGCTTTTTTGACAATTTATCTATATGTGAGCCCCACTGAAGCTTAGCATCCAAAGTTAAGCCCAAGAATACTGTGCTATCTTCAGGATTCAACTCTTCGCCCTTTATCAACACGTTAGTTTTCACCTGCCTAACGTGAGGTAGTGTAAACTTAATGCATTTGGTTTTTAAAATTTTAAAATACTTCTACTTATCTCTCTACCTATGTTTATAGTTATTTATGCAACTGTAGTATAACAAGGGGTATTACAACACGAGTGTGGGCTTATCTCACGAGGCGAAGCCTCGTGTGATAATAGTATCACATGAGTGTTTTAATACCTAATTATGTACAGTTGCATACAAGACTTTATCTACATCCATGATATGAATCCTCTATTAAAAGGTTTTGAAACCATAGGGTGTTGTAAGAACGTTGAAAGTTTAATTGCTGAGTATCTCATACGAACTATGTATAAGTATTTTTTTATATTACGGCGCTGTGAAACGCGCGTTCATGACAATGTTCTTTTTTTTAATTCATAAAGATACCACGAATTGAGTAGTGAAAATGTGGCTGTTTGATAAGTAAGAAAGGGATCGAAAAAGCAAAGGAGTTGCCTATATAGCGTGACTGGTAATTAGTGAGCGATACTTAAACACGTGATTGTACTCATGATAACAGACAACTTTTACTATGAGACCAACACTGAAGTCGCGAAAAAAATCAGCTGTTCCCTACATTTATGTTCGCATAACTCGTGATAACAAACAACTTCTACTATGGGACCAAACCTGAAAGTGCGAAAAAAATATCAGCTGTTCTCTACATTTATGTTCGCATAACTCGTGATAACAAACAACTTTTACTATGGGACCCAACCTAAAATTTGGAAACGCTTAGTGCGAATTGGTGGAATAGCAACTAGGTAGGGATGGTAACTGGCAGTGCGTCTAGATGTCCGCTGGTAGAAGAGGGCCGGCGGAATGAGGTCGTGGAGTTCTTGAGCACACTCACCGAAGTACAATATGTAGAAGACCGACAAGCAGGCAACCTTGCGGCGATGAACCAAGCTATGAAGCTTGACATCCACCAGTTTTACGTCGCCAATGAGCCTCTTAGCTCTGCATTCCACCGAGTCAAGCGCGACTAGTTCAACTAAATTTGACAGCTCTAATTTACGTCCGTCTCTTTCTTGTTTTATTAGAGAGAAAAGTTAGCAATAGCCTAAATTCTGTTTAATTTGTGCACAACAGAATCGGCACCAAGATCCTACTAATATTATAAATGCGAAAGTTTGGATGGATGGATGTTTGTTACTCAATCACGCCAGAACGGCTTAACGGATCTGGATGAAATTTGAAACAGAGATAGATTATGGTCTGGAATAGCATATAGGTTACTTTTTATCCCGGCAGTACTTTCCCGTGGGATAATTTCCGACATCGACGCGGGCGCAGCCGCTGGCAAGAGCTAGTAATACCATAATTAGGTTCGTAAATTAACTTTTTACAAATTCCAGTGTAAACTCAAACATAAATATTATGTTATAATATTCATCCGTAATCCGTTCGGGGTCTAAGTTCAGAGTTTTCAGCAAATAAAAACCTTTTTATTTTTCTGACCTTGTTTTAATGTTTAACTTTGTACCGTGAAACTGTTTATTTTGTTTATTTTTATGCCTGGAAAAGCAATTAACGGGATAAACAGGATGGGACCAATGCTGCGTTAGGACCATTATTAACTTTTTTAAAGGCTATCTCGTATGTTAAAATTATTACTTGAATAAAAATGTGCTACAATTTCATGCGTTTAATTTCTAAGTACTTACTTACATAATAAACTAACTAGTTTATTATGTAACTATGTGTTATCACTTCATTAGGCGACACGTAAACGAGTGCCTAAAAGCGCACTATTGGATTTTCAACGCTCGGCTCAGCACCGAAATTTGAAAATCCAACGGTGGCAGGTTGGTATAGCTATATAGTTGGTATAGCCTAGTGTTAGTGAAAACGGGCATCTACTTACTACATACTCAAACTCCCACTATCCAGGAACACAAGGTTCCACATTGGCGTGTACCTACTTATCGGTTTGAAAGAAACAACCATTCTTTCTTCTAATTGTTGCTAGTATAGAGGTAACCATTTTCCAACAAGGGGCTCATTGACCAACCTGCAGGTAAGTGTGTCAATCATTCGTATAAAAAAAAACTTTTTTCAGTGCCTAAATAAATCAACTTGAACTTTCATATCTTTATCTATTACATCAAAATCCAACATCCTTCAACCACAATAACAAAAACTGCTCTAAAAATATCCCGACATACCACGCCAAGTAGGTACCTACGGTAAGTGAAAATGCTCGTCGATCTAACCCGCGAGTAATCAGGCCGCTTTGATCCGCCATCAAAGGAATAGCTCCAATCAGCGAGCTGTATTAGTAGGTATGCGCTGATTAAAAATATCTTTGATTTTAGGCTGAGCGACTCTGTACGGGAGGATAGGAACTAGGAACATTTATTGTGTGATGTGTCGTTGAAATTGGGTGGAGTTTCTTTTGTTTTTCGTGTCGTAAGATGTTTTTGCAGAAAACGATAGCTATGTCAGTTACAAGTAAGCTCTCATTCCAGTTAGTTATTTTAAAAAAATCATCAAACTTAAGAAAATTGTTTGTACAAGTACCTACCTAATATGAGTGAAAGATAACTAATAGTGATACGGTTGTATCGAAACTCAAGAGTTTCTTTCTTTTATAATGCCTATTTTTTCATAATTTATTCGCCCACAAGTGCATCAAGTTTACTGCAGAAGCTGTTGTTCACTATGAGATTTTTATGGGAATACAAATAATTATGCGCCGGGACGATGCTTAAGAAGTTCATAAAGTCACTTTATTGATGATGTTCTTCAGAAAGGTCACGTGCGTAGTACTCGCAACGTGCGCGACCAGATGTATGAACGTAATCGAGGCAAAAGGACATACTCCTTTTGCTTCGTTTATGGATCGTAGCAGGTGGCATTCTGTAGTTTCTACCTACCCCGATGGGAATAAAGCGTAAGTTTATGATGACGATGATTGTGATAAATAAATATTACTTATAAGTTAAAAGAAGATAAAAGGTCAAGAATTAATGCAATGGCCATCGAAGAATACCCAATACCAATTTATTGAACAAAATAAAGTAAAATAAAAAATAATTTAGCAAAATTAAATCGACTTCAAAAAAAAATTAACTCAAAATTATGAAATAAATTAATTTACGGAAATCGGTGTCTTGGGATCTGTATTTAGCTTTTTGCCACTGACTTCCGAAATTAAAGTTATTTCATAATTTTGAGTCCTTTATTTTTTTATTTCTTAATTTTTAGTTTTTAGTAAAAACTGGAATACTTGTTAGTTTTTCAGTAGTTAATAGTTTTGATACAAATATTGCACGAATTTGATCAAGGTTTTGAGATGTTTTCCCTTTGATACCACACCGTAGCTCATATCAATAAGCCAGACACTTACACGTATTAGTCCATTATCTTGAAAACTACTGAACCGATTTTGATGAAACTGTTCCCTAAGTTAATCAAAATCAAAATCAAAAGTCATTTATTCAAACTAGGCTGAGAATCAGCACTTTTTGAACGTCAAAATTACATAAGACAGTCCCCTAAAAACCCCCGCCCTTCACCACTTCCTAGTGCTTTAGCTGGGGAAAAGAAGTGGCGCAACAAACTCCCCAGCAGCACAGCTGTCTGTTCAGTTAAAAAAATGATTCTATATAATACTGCGCATAATAATACTGCGCATAATAATTTAGGTACATTACGCAACACAAAACATTAAATTAAATTATTTGCTATAAGTAAGCTAGCACACGCCAATTATACAAAAAAAAAAAAAAAACGAAAACAATACTCAAGCAGAAACAAAATACAAAACTAAAAACGTAACTCACAAGTCACAGATAGGGATAAACTAGGACCATCGAAGTAAAATCAACAACGAGTTAAATTACTAATAACAAAACAAAACCAAGGTCAGCAAGACGACCTGTCACCATAAGCAGCACCCGTTCACGAGTATAACGCAAAGATCAGCCATTACCCCCCTCGCCATATTTGAGGGAAAGAGACAACCCGACCCCCGACGCTACCGCAAGCAGCGACATCTAAGGGAGCATGACGAACTTGCTGCCGGTTGCTCGGGCAAGAAAAACTATGATCAAATGTCGAGGTCACTAGCTAACCACATATTGCAATACCACTCATAAAAAATAAATAAACATTGAAATGAGTAGATTATGTCAATAATAAATAAAAATAAAATTAAAATAAATTGACCTTGAGAGTCAAAGAAAATAAATAATTATATGAACTCATATAACCTGTCAGTAGCTATGCTAATTCTGGAGAAAGAACATAAACATTGTCTTAAGCTAAACACAGCGACCAACTATTCTTATCGTTTAAGTAATCGTTGATAGAATAGTATGCCTTTGAACAAAGGTTAGATTTTACTTTAGCTTTGAACGCATTAAAGGGCAAATCTAGCAAAGAAGAGGGTAGCTTGTTATAAAAAGTTATACCAAGCCCAACAAATGAGTTATGAACCTTATGAAGCCGGTGAAATGGAGCACGTAATTTGTCCTTATTTCTGGTGTTAACATTGTGAATATCACTGTTTTTAGTGTATAAATGTATATTTTGTCTAATATATAAGATGTTGGCGAAGATGAATTGTGATGCCACCGTGAGAATACCAATCTGTTTAAAAAAATCTCTCAAAGAAACTCTGGCACCGAGCTGGTAAATTGCTCGAACAGCTCGTTTCTGAAGAACAACAGTTGAAGTAAATGTAATAAAATGGTCACGATCCGATGAATAGTTTCGGAGAAATGTGTGGACAAACATACATACATATAACTATAAAACTTTGTATATTTGTTTGGAAGCCCTAATAGATTATCATATGTGAATATATTGCAGTGCCAATAATATTACATACATACGTGTCGCATTGATAACCTTCTTTTTTAAGTCGATTAAAAAAGAAACTTCACAGCCGCCAGAGCCGCGCGTTGTTTATAACGAGGCGACGTCAAAATGACGGCCTGACGTCAGGTGGGCCGGGACGCGTATGCTCAAATATTCATTGAATTTATGACGTGAAGCTATGAAACATGCGATTTTTGTATCGTAAGGGCACTTCACATGGACGCCATGGCGATTATTCACGTTGCCAACATGGAAGTATTCTGTGACATGGAGGAAAACCAGGAGTTTATGATGACTTCAAAAAAAGGTGCTATACCTAATTCATTTTCCGGTAGCAGATTCAAATAAAGTCTTACTTTGGCAGTAATTTGTAAATCTTTATTGACATAAGTATAGACAACATTAGGTGAAGAATAACTCCTCAAACTATGTCCCTCTAATTGACGTAAAAAGCACTGCTTATGACCACACAAACTAAGTCCCTCTAATTGACGCCAAAAGCACTGCTTATGACCACACAAAGTATGTCCCTCTAATTGACGTCAAAAGCACTGCTTATGACCACACAAAGTATGTCCCTCTAATTGACGTCAAAAGCACTGCTTATGACCACACAAACTAAGTCCCTCTAATTGACGTAAAAAGCACTGCTTATGACCACACAAACTAAGTCCCTCTAATTGACGCCAAAAGCACTGCTTATGACCACACAAAGTATGTCCCTCTAATTGACGTCAAAAGCACTGCTTATGACCACACAAAGTATGTCCCTCTAATTGACGTCAAAAGCACTGCTTATGACCACACAAACTAAGTCCCTCTAATTGACGTCAAAAACACTGCTAATGACCACACAAAGTATGTCCCTCTAATTGACGTCAAAAGCACTGCTTATGACCACACAAACTAAGTCCCTCTAATTTACGCCAAAAGCACTGCTTATGACCACACAAAGTATGTCCCTCTAATTGACGCCAAAAGCACTGCTTATGACCACACAAAGTATGTCCCTCTAATTGACGCCAAAAGCACTGCTTATGACCACACAAAGTATGTCCCTCTAATTGACGCCAAAAGCACTGCTTATGACCACACAAAGTATGTCCCTCTAATGGACGTCAAAAGCACTGCTTATGACCACACAAACTGTGTCCCTCTAATTGACGCCAAAAGCACTGCTTATGACCACACAAAGTATGTCCCTCTAATTGACGTCAAAAGCACTGCTTATGACCACACAAACTGTGTCCCTCTAATTGACGCCAAAAGCACTGCTTATGACCACACAAAGTATGTCCCTCTAATTGACGTCAAAAGCACTGCTTATGACCACACAAAGTATGTCCCTCTAATTGACGTCAAAAGCACTGCTTATGACCATACAAACTGTGTCCCTCTAATTGACGCCAAAAGCACTGCTTATGACCACACAAAGTATGTCCCTCTAATTGACGTCAAAAGCACTGCTTATGACCACACAAAATGATTTGTTTGGTTCACTTATTCAAGTTTGAAAACATTATTTATTTCTACACAACATATATAACCGTCGCTATTTTCGTGGCCACAAACAACTGTCACACATCTTTGCAACTCGGGGGAGCAGAATAAAATATTGAGTTATATTTAATAATCCCTTTGTATCGAGAGTGCTTCGACTGTATTCTCTACAAATGAGCTACTTAATAACATAAAAGACTTTGTTTTACTACACTTGCACGCCCGTTGTTTAATAGAAAGAGATTTGCAATAGCTGGTCGATTCTGTATATATCTCACCGTGAAAACTTGCGTGGAGTGAGGTGTTAGTGTTTCCCACTGAAGCTAGGGATTGACCAAGCATTACATTTACAATCATAATCGAGATTTTAATATTATTATTATGCTAATTCTTTTGATATTTTTTTTATTATTTCAAAGCTAGTATTAAAGTGTCTACACATTACTATTTTTTTTTTTATATATATAAAATGGCAAAACCGAAATGCTGTCAGACACTCAATTTTGTTTTTTTTTTTTTCTAAACTAGTCCTTATGGCTATATAAGGACTAGTCCAAAAAAAATGTGACGCAAGCACGTCATGCACGAACCATAAATAAATAAAATAAAACATTCACGTTTAAGCTAGCTACTAAAGAAAATGCGCATGGACATTGTTTGTTATTAATATTATGAACCCATTTTTAACTGATAAATAAAGGCAATCGCGATGAGTTTTGAAGTAGCGATTATCGATCGATTATTATCGATCGATACGAGTAAACTGTGCGACGTTGTACAGCTTTGTTTATTAACCAAACAAATGTACTCAATAAGAAGAGACAACTGAGCGTGAGTGCTACTAAAAATGGTTATATAGGAACTAAACGATGAGTTGGATAGTTTCTACAATTAAATATTAGTTACGTATTAGCCGCACGTCTTTTTATTTATATGACTTACATAACTTACCCAGTCGTTGCCAATAATAAAATAATATTTATCAAATCATCATCAATTACACCATTACAAATTTCAACAGTTTAACTGACACCCATTCATCGTGCTCACTGCCTCACTTCACCTAGCCGACTCACTTCGGCGCGGGTGGTTGCTATAGCTACCAGAATCGGGTGAAGTGATAAGATCACGCCACGCTTGCAGATTCGGGTGAAGTGATACGATCACGACACTTGCGCATAGCACTCACCAACTCACTTCACCTAACCGAATCACTTCTGTGCGGTTGGTTGCTATGGCTACGAGAATCGGGTGAAGTGATAAGATCACGCAGCGCTTTCAGAATAGGGTGAAGTGATAATATCACGCCACGCTTGCGCGTTACGTCATTAATATAATATTCAGATGTTTTTATTTTATTTTACTGGAAATATTCAAATGCGTAACAAAAAAATAAATAAAAATTTAGTATTTTTCATCATCGGTGTCGTTTTCATGGTTTTTGAGGGTGCTAAAGCCGATAGTCAGGTCAAAATGAAAATCTAAGATGGCGGCTGCGAAAAAGACGCATAACGAATAATTTGAAATTTTTTAAAGCTGCCATCTTGGGTTTTCATTTTGATCTCACCATCGACTAGATACTTAACTAGCTTTGAAATAATATAAAATGATCAAAAGAATAGCATAAAAAAATATTATTAAAATCTCGATTATGATTGTATAAATGTACTTGGTTCATCCCTAGCATCAGGTAGGATGACATTGACAGCTAACTCCACGCTCACTTCACTTAAATTTTCACGGTGAGATGGTTACAGAATAGCATAGCAGGAAATAATGGGTGAACACAGCAGCACACAGCAGATTTTTGCCAGTGTTGAATAGGGATTTGACGAAAATTACTGGTCTTGTTCTCGTTTATCGGCACGAACTATGGAAGAATAAGAAGGTTTAAATGTTTTCCTTATTAAAGAGGCAAAAATATATACACTGGATAAACTTCTTATACTAAATTAACTAAGAAATTATTAAAATAAAATAAAACATATCCTAACCTAACTAAAACTGTTAACAAACTAAAATATGGCGTCGAAAAATTCCTGCGCATCGCTGTTGATTGGTAATCTTACCCAAAAGACTGGCGGCATTGACACGCTCTGGCCAAGGTAAAAGCCAGCCCGGGGGTCACGGGAAGTGTCAACCAGCCGTTTGGAGATTTCGTTGAATAAACCATGAGCACTCGGACCCTACGGCTCGAGGGTTTCAACCCCAAACGGCTCGAAAGTATAATTACCGTTAGCGTAATTATTCTTTCGCCGCTTGATATCATGTTTTAAAAATATTATTCGCCAATCAGCACGACAACATCTGGGCTGACCGATTACTAGTACAACACAGTAAGAAAACCTGATCATTCTAGTTTGAAATCTAGATAGATATAATAGGATAGATCTAGGTACCTCGTGGTGGCGTGATCAATGCATCGTCACCTAAGTCACCTAAGTGATATTCAAAGTGCCCTTTACTCTACAGTTAGCAGCGAACTTCAACAAAGTGCCCTTTAAGCGGGTTGCAAACCGCAAACTAAGCTAAGTTAGTTTAGCTTAGCTCACATAGCTGGCGTAGTTTTTCATACTTGTGTGCAGAACTACGCAAACTAAGCTGTGTAAACTAACTGAAATATGTGAAGCTAAGTTAGTTGTGTATACCGATCGGGAGCTACGCGAGCTATGCTCAGCACCCTCCGCCCGCCAGCTATGTGAGCTAAGCTAAACTAACTTAGCTTAGTTTTTGGTCTGCAACCAGCTTTACTCTACAGTCAACAGCGAACTTCAAAAACCGGCCAAGTGCATGTCGGACTACGCACAATGTAGGGTTCCGTAGTTGGGATGAATCCCAAGAACTCAACTTAACCGATCCATTAGATTCAGGGCAAATTGCCTGTGACAGACAGACAGACAGACACACGAGTGATCCTATAAGGGTTCCGTATTTTCCTTTTGAGGTACGGAACCCTAAAAAGTACCCTTTACTCTACAATTAACAACGAACTTCAAAAAAGTGCCCTTTACTCTACAGTTAGCAGCAAACTTCAACACAATAAGTAGCAAAATTGCATAAACCAGCTCTAAAACCAACATGGAATATTTAAGGCTAATGTTAGATTCCTCCAGAAACCAAACCGTGTCAGGCATAGAACGGTGTCAAGCAAAGCAAATAAAGCCGGTCTCACACGATCGTGCTGGCTCGTCGTCGTCGTCGCGGGCGCTCGTGTGTGATACTGCTATTGCCTGCAGTGACACAGAGCTCCGAATATACCTGAGCACAGTTTGTTTAGTAATAGGTTTGTCTTATGCACATGTTTTTTTATCGTGTTATTCTACATGATAACCTTTTTGCAGCATAAATTTATTTTTGTCGCACATATGGACTATTTGTGTCTGATAATAAAGTTTTATTATTTCCCTATTACATTTTTAAATATGTATACAAAAAAACTTAAAAAAAAAACATTTAAAATAATGATCCACCGGTAGCAGGAGCAGGGTCCAAGCTACCGGTGGTTAGCGCTCCAGTGACAGGAACCTCCTCACATTACGCGCCGTATCAAGGAGGACTGGCTTCTGGATCAGGCCCTTCACCCAGCCACCCAACGACAGCCTCTTGAGATGTTGGTCGAGGCTCTAAGTGATAAGGCCATTGACCGTAACGACTATCGGCACAATGATTGCCGAGTCCACATTCCACATGGCGACAACCTCGTGAGCTAAGTCGAGATATTTCAATTGTTTCTCCTTTTTAGCCTTCACAAGTTTCTCGTCATGCAGGATAGTGACATCGACTATCATTGTGCGTTGCACTGATCGATCTATTACCACTAAATCAGGCTTATTGGCTAAAATAGTCCTGTCAGTGATAACAAATCGATCCCAGTATAACGTGACATGGTCATTCTCGAGAAATGGGTCGGGCACATACCTGTAATACGGACCTCAGAGTCCACAAGGCCATATTTCAGAGCAAGTTGCTGATGGATAATCCTGGCTACTTGGTTATGCCTGCGCAAATACTCTCCGTTAGCTAAAAGAGAACACCCAGAAGTAATATGTCTGATAGACTCACCGGGACAATGGCATGCCCGACATATGTCGATCGTCTTTCTGTACGGTGCAACCGCACATTCTGCAATTCAGCAGTTCACGCCACACATTCATTTCAACTCGTAATAATTAGTTCGGTTCGCGTTGGGCTATCAAGTCGACTAGGCGTTCTCGTTACAGCCAACAAGGGCCGCGTCACTCACTTCATTGCCACACCATCAGTCTATTAAGCTCATTTTACCTTTAAGTACCTTTGGCACAATACAATACTGTTTAAGTACTTACCTTCTTTTATTCCATTCATCCATCATCTAAAAGTAATGTATGGTCTAGCAACGGATCTTTCATTTTCACGGCACTTTCATTATATACTTCCGTTAGTTATTCATTAGCATAACTTCATCCATAATCGCACAGGCCGAACCTTCGGTTATTATTATTATATTATAAAATTTCAGTGATTTACTATGTTATTTTAAGACCATATGCTTGTTATCAACGTTGCTGTAATCTATAAGTATAGAACTATTCTCGGTATATTCTTTTTTCAAAATTTTAGGCACAGCATTTTCAGAGATAATGGGGGTAAATTTTCATTTAATTTCTTTAATAACTTTAAAACTATTTATTTTAATATTATAAAGACATATACTTGAGACACTCACAGTGAGCCCTTTTATTCGATACGGTACAGTGTACACAACTTTTTGTTTAATTTTCTTATTGTTTAGTAAGTATCTTGTTGTCTCCCAAAAGTGACCCGCTCAAAATTCGTTTAATTACGTAACATCACGTGTTTGGGTCACAGAAATTGATATGTACCGAATTTCAACATAATCGATCCATTAGATTCGGAGCAAATTGGCTGTGACGAACAGACAGTAGACGAGTAATAATAATAAATAGTATAAGGGTTCCGTTTTTCCTTTTGACGTACGGAACCCTAAAAACCAGAAACATGCTGAACTGAATACGTGTTCGATAAGCCGTATACAACACATAATTTATTATCCATGACTGCTTATAATATAGTTTTTTTTTTTATACCGCATCTATGTCAGTGTCGACTGAAGACAAAAATTGATATAGTAGTATCTCTGACGGAGGAACAGTTTCACAGATATCTCTCTACTATAAAAGAAAGTTTCTGTATATAGCGCCGCATCCACCAACTTCCCGATCGCCCACACTGCAGTGAGCTCTGACGTCGAACCAGCGCGCATCACGGAAACTTCCGCACGTTCGAACAACAACTTCGACTTGTTACCGCTCAAATACTGAACTTGCAGTTTCCTATATTGTGGTCATAAGTTGTCTTAACCGACGGATCATTCGTCGTCGTTTTGTGAAGACCCATTTTAGTTTAGCTGTAGGTGTTGTTTCATTTTAAGAGATTTATTGCATTTTGCTCTCTGTGGAAGAAATGAATGATAATGATGAGGGTACAGAAAATTGGTACGTAGTTGATGTGAAAGACTGAGAATATTTGGGAGAGGAGCACTATATGCGACAGTGAATCTGATTGGCTAAAATAATCCTACCTATATAGCGATATTCGTTGGATTCATAAGGAAAAGTACATAACAAGTATTACAACTTTTTTGTGGTGGTCTTAATAAGGTGCACAGACCCTAGCCCAGGGCCTCAAGTCTGCTATTACAATAGTGTCAGAATGGTCTGTCATTGATTTCATAATTGTTGATTTTGACAAGTTTTGTAACCTACTAATATAATGGCGTCATTATGACTTTCCAATGGACAACCACTGACACTCCATTGAAAGAAATGGCTTAAAATGGTAATCTCTTACATAATAAGCCCAAAAACAATGTATTAGGGCGATTTTTAAGTTAGCTACAACCGAAAGCTGTAAACCCTACTTTATTAACTACAGAATACTAACACTGCCCTCGCTATATATATTGGAAGTGGTCATGTTTGTGAAACATAACCAACATCGGTTCCCACGCATATCAGAAGGAAGTAGCCGTAGCAGACGCGATGACACTATTCTTCGTGTACCCCAGTCAAAAACCGCATTAATGCAAAAGAGCATTTTTTGTATGGCCCCCATAATTTATAATAAACTACCAAAAGTGTGGAAAGAACTTAATGTCCATAGATTAAAAATGAAGCTAAAACGACACTTACAAGGGAAAGCATACTATGACATACGCGACTTTCTAAATGATAAAATTATTGAAATATGAATGACCTATTAAATTTATGTCGTGAATGAATTTAATTATGCTATATTGAATTGAATCGGATTATAATTATACTATATTGAATTGAATTGCATTGTATTATATTATATTGAACTGTTGTGTAAGTTTGACTACTTTATATATTTGTACGCCTTATAGGCCAAACGTGACAGCTCATTTATAAAGTGCCACCTTGCATGCTATACTGTATGTACACTCATGTTTGCACAAATAAAAATTATCTTATCTTATCTTATCTTAAAAATGTTAAAAACAATGTTACTAACCATATATGAGTTGGCTCGAAATAAAGTTTATTCTATTTTATTCTATTCTATAATGACAAATGAAAGACTGACGTATGTAGTAATCTGCTAAAATTTTGACAGTTCGTTTGATTAGTACCACGATTCTACGAGTATTACGAAACCAGTGACCTACCAATGATCGACCATTATTAATTTAGCAGATTACGAACTTTTAGCAAAATGACAATGGGATCGTGTTGGAATGACGACTTAATAAAAAATAGCAGACTTGGGGCCCAGAACTAGGCGGGAATCTGTATCTCAGGGGATAGTGTTCAGCTATTGACATTCTAATATTTATCTTAGGACATTTGTGTATCACTACCTACTATATACAGGGTTATTGGTTAAACACAAAAAAAAAAAAAATCAGCTGTTCAGTACATTTTGACGAATTATGAACATAAATGTACTGAACAGCTGATTTTTTTCGCGATTTCAGGTTTGGTCCCATAGTAAAAGTTGTTCATAATGATGAGTACAATGACCTCTTATGAGGTTGTTGGTGTTTTAACAATAACCCAGTATATTTCGTCTTAGTACCATTAGAGGCTTATTGGTGAGTTTGAAGATATAAGGTGTGGATATGGGTGTGTGTGTTATTAATATGAGTGGTGAAATATACGAGTGAGTGAGTGAGTGATGTAGTATGAAGTAAGAGAGGAAAGTTCATGTGTTTGTGTGGTAAATGGGATTATACATGAAGGGTCATTAGGTTTTCAGTGTCTTCGTAATCCAATGGCAGTACCTAAGTACATTTTTACCTTATTTTTGGCTTCGTGGCTGCTAAGTTTTATTATATTCGTTTTTTTTTTTGTTTAATCTGTTATATAATAAAGAACATAAAACATAATGTTGTCGCTTTCCAAACGTTTTGCTGTTGGGACACTAGGACAAGGTTGCTGTGCAGGCAGGAGAACTGTTCGGTGCCTTCTCAGAGTGGATGTGAGTACAAAAAGTTGTCGAATAGTTAGCACCTGACATTCTGAGTTGGATATTTAAAAGCTTCTTATTTATAACCTTCAGAACAGTTCTTTGGGCTCGCTCCAGGAAAACGTCTTTGAGGCACCGCCCCACACTGATAGTAATTTATGAGAGATTGACACAGTGCGATGTTTATTTTTATAAGCAACTCTTGTGATGCAGATTCTCTGAAAGTTTTAAACAAAACATTATCGTTTCTCAACTTTTTAAGTGGTTTATCCTAACTTAGGTACTCATCGGCTTGAACGTCTAAATATCTGACAACACTGGCAGGTGATATACTCTTACAAAAACTGATAAAACCGTCGACTGTCAAAACCACATGACGTTATAGGCGATAAAGGCATCAATCTGTGATGGATTGGTCGCGTCTACGGTTTGAACGCGTACAGATTCGTTCCAGTACATGTGTACCTGTAGCTATGTTCATATTGTTGGTGTGCACACGATAGGTTTTATTCGCGAGCGTGAAACTAGTTGCAATATAGAACTTTTAGTTCGTAATAAATAAGGATTTGTGACGGTATCTATGGTTTAAACTTATGGTGCATTGCATTATATAATTAACTAGCCTGTAATTATTATTGTGCCACAGTGGAGCAATTTTCTCACATTTTTTTTCTTTTGTTTTTCTTTACCGTAAGTAAGAGTTAGATTAACAAAGAAAGTATAAGAAGGTCTGGATTAATTGCATCCACCTTGTGCATCAAAATTAGGTACTTGGTAATGCCCTAAGTGAGCAATTCTCAACAAAAGTGTCTCCATCAGAAATATGGGTGTCCTTTATTTAAATTCAAGGTAAATTTCATAACAAAATCAGATGCAATTATTGACTAAAACATTTTTTTGCATGAAAATTCTTTAATTTTAGATTCATGCTAATAAATGCCACCAAAATAATAAAATGCATTTTTTCTGAAAGTTCAATAATTTCAATGTATGCGGTTTCTGGTGTACTACCCCAAACTATAAGATTTGAAAACTCATTTTCTCAAAGAGTTGATATTCCACCAATTCGCACTAAGCGCTTCCAAATGTATTTTATAATGCGCACAGCAAAACAGTGGAACTCACTACCTGCGTCTCTGTTTCCGAGCGCATACAACCCTAATCTCTTTAAAGTGAGAGTGAACAGGCTTCTTCTGGGTAAGCTCACTCCATCGTCGACTTTGTCTCTGTCACCTCTGACCTAGAATAGAGTCAAGAGCAAACCCATCTCAAATAAAATATTAAAAAAGAGTTTATTTTAAAATATTTAGGGTACAAAATTAATGAAAACTGTTCAATTAAAGCGTTCACATTAAATGAAGAAGGAATAAAAGAAAGTTGTGTATTCTTACATCTAATATAACATGGTTTTGAAGCCGTCCGAAACAGAGCAAGCAACAAGCAAGTCTATTAAAAACAAAAAAACATCTTAAACTCTCCTCAAGAGCAGCCACCAAAAATTAAATTTAAAATAGACTCTCTAGTAAATAGGTCAACATCGCAACATTTAATTTGGTGGGTTAATAACCGAGAGATCACATTATAAAGCAGGTAGATTCAGCGGCGATTACACGTAATAACACCGCAATAAATATCGCGAAGCCACTTCAGGTAACCCTCGAGTGGGACGGCGGAGGTGTGGTGCAAGTCATGGACGAAATAACGGTCCTAGACTAGAGGCTGAAGCTACAGTCCTTTTACAGCAGTTGTTACCTCCGATTTTCATATGTCAAAATCACAGTGATCTTTAGTTTCTTTACAATATGGTTGCTGTTGTGCTGCTACAGTCAGAGGTAAACAAATAACTATGAAAGGAATATAATAATATTATACATACTTACATACCAGACAAGAAATAATTAAAAAGGTTCGAAAGATGATGGTTTAGATAATTTTATGACAAAATGGGATCAGGTTGAAGTGTGATAGAGTGATTTATCTTCTTTTTTTGTGTCGGCAGAGAATAGCCCATGCCGTAGTTAAAATATTAGTCAATCATCTAGGTCACTCTCCTAGCTGACTGATTAACCCTAGAAAGATAACCATATTTTGACTGTCACAAAAGACAACCATGCGCTTCGGAGGCGCACGATATATTAATGATTTTTTAAAATGAAATACCTATTTATTGTATTTATTTACTAGATTGTTTTGAAATGTGGTTAATGAACTAATAATAAAAAACTTATTTTAGTGAAATATTTTATATATTTTAAACATTAAACTTAATTTAAAAAACCTATAGAAAAAATCAACAAAATTAGCAGTCTTCTGTTTACAGGAACATAGTATCAAAAATAATATTTTTTTTCTTAAAAACGAATTATATTATTTCTTACTAACTAATCAACTAAAAAAAAATCAGTCAAAACTATAATCGTTTGGCTCAAATTTCTCGATCTCATCCACTATTTCGTCGGTAACAAACAAATTAAAACATAAGATGGGGTCACATATATTTCGACATATGCGCGTTGGACCTCTACTTGTGCGAATAATATTTTTGGCAGATGTCCTTCCGCGACTTTGTCCTTTTATTGTCGACCAGCAATGTTGGTTCTTACCCCTAAGCACACGGCGATCAGGAACAATTATGCGGTGGTCACGACGGGATGATTCCGAAGTTCCAGTGGGTTCTGAAGATACAGGCGGACTTATATCGTCTTCATTTTGTGTATGATTCAATTGCTGTGGCACCTCATCATCGATAAACTCGTCTTCGAATTCACTGTGTATTTCATCTTCACTCAAATTATCTTCTATCTCACTGTCACTTCCTTGCTCTCGTTCATGCTCGTTCTCTTCCTCTTCAGCGATAGATATTGCATCATCAGATAGTGATAAACATTTTATGTAAGTATAAACAATTAATACTTTCACTAAAAGTCACACAAAAGATAACCATGCGCCTTTGGAGCGCAACACTTAGTCATAACTGCAAAACTATGGTACTTACCGCGTAAAAACGACCGTCCCGCGACTCTGTGCACCGACCACTGAGCTAACTTAAAAGGACAGGTAGATACGGGCGCTCATTAGAAAGAGACAGCTATGTCAAACCGACGTGGGCGCCTCTGAAGCGTAGGTTATCTTTCTAGGGTATTTTAACCGTCAATCGTGAAGGCCACTTAAATGCCTCCTGCAATGCATTCGGCATTCTGAAGTTGTTGACAATTTATTGCCTCGATGGTTAAGAGTCAGATACGAAGTCGTATTCGACTTCGTATCTTACTTGAGCTTCTTTTCTACATGAAAGTTAAAAACGAATCGCTGTCTTTCTTATTTCGTTGTCGAAACGACAAGGTGACTTAAGAAATGCCTAACTAACTCTTCACTTGTGCCTAGAATTCACCCAAGTTCCAATATTTTACTTCTTACTAGGCCTTTCTTTCTTCCCGCTGCCGCTTATGGCTTGCTCCATCCCCTATCAAAGCCCGGTACCGTCCGCTCAACACGATAATTCACCCGGTAATTAGCACTCGTCGTATTCCAACAAAAATGTCCGCTATATTCCAACTGTTTTGTGAAATTATTTTTTATTTATGATCACCCCGCGTTTTTATCTTAACAAGGATCTTACTTGACCGTGGTCCTTGTGGAAACCTCACTTGGAAATTATTTAATTAGTTTAAATTTATTGTAATATTTTTATTCAAGTCGTTGGCATGTTTTTTTTACAGTACGTACTAAGTAGCAGGGTCTATCAGTGAATTTAAATCGCTTGAGAAGACCTACGCTTACGCTACTGCGATTTCGGCGGTCTCTCCAGTGCTGGAGCCATAGCGCTTGATGGCGCGCTTCTCCCGGTCTGCTCCGACTTCCAGTATCTTGGTTCACTAGACCGGACTATTAAGCACAGAATTAACACTGGATGGATGAAATGGCGGCAGGTCACGGGAACAATCTGCGACTCCCGCATTCCCCTTCAACTCAAGGGGAAGATTTATAAAACAATGGTTAGACCTGCTGTCTTGTATGGATCAGAATGTTGGGCCATAAAAGGAATGAATGAAAGGCAATTGCATGCAGCCGAGATGAGAATGCTAAGAGGGATGTGTGGTATTACGCGAACGGATAGAATAAGAAATGAGTATGTAAGAGGAAGTCCGAAATTGACACCGGTGACTGAAAAGTTGTGTGGAAATCGGTTGTCATGGTATGGGCATATGATGCGGAGGAATGAGGAAAATGTCGTTAGGAAAGTGTTGAATATGAACGTGGAGGGCTATACGAGTAAGGGAAGGCCAAAGAAACGATGGATGGACTGTGTGAAAGATGATATGGCCAGAAAGGGAGTGACTACCGATATGACGACTAATAGAGAAGAAAAGGACATGTTGCGCCGACCACAAATAAATTGGGACAAGGGCAGGAGAATGATGATGAGAAGGCCTACGCTGACAGTAATGGGTGAAAATGGGCTAAAAAGTGGGAGTATCAGTGACTACTTGCCGATAAGATATAATGCTAATGTTACTCTGCTATTTCCAGACACAATAATACGTAATAACAAAAATGGTGAATTACCTCAAGGTAGTACACGATGCCTGGTCAAAACCACCTAACCAAAATCAACATAAATCGTAGCACTAACAATGTCCCTGGTAAATGAAAAACACTTCTTTGTCAGTAATACCCAAAGTAAGCCGAAGTTGTTATCAGAATATAAATAATTAAAACATACATCTCGTTGAAATAACTACGGCATTTACAAATATTTAGATACAAGAAGTTAAACATCTCATAATCTTCAAATGTATTGTTGGAAAACCTAAACACGGACTTGGTGTGAACTAATTACGTGGCTTTATAAGCGCCTTGGTAGTATAGTGGTTACATATAACCAGTATACCTGACCTAGACCGTGACTGATGAGGTGAACTCCTGCAAGATAGATCCCGTGCTGTGAGTAGTAAGTTTCCCATCAAGAAATTCTCATAAGCAGCCAGCGGGGCAATTGCGTAACACACTATCAACGGAATCGGTTTCATTTTGACAGTTCAACAATATTCATTGCGTTATTTACGTTGCTGAGGAGACCAATTTTTCGAACATATGAAGCAATGGATTAGCAATTTGCTTCAAAATGATTCAAATTCCGATTGATAGTGTGTTTCGCAATTAGGTGGAGTGTGGATTTGTGGTAATTCCAACTCTTAATACATAGGAATTTTAATTTACCTGATCTGTATAAATAAAAATCAATTGCTGAATGTATGTACGTGCATCACTTCAGAACGGTTTTAACTATTTGGCTAATGCTTTTTTTGTTGTTTGTAATTGCCAGGACAAGGTTTATATGAAAGAAAATGTTTAAAAAATTGAACAGAAATGTGAAAATTTCTAAAAAATCTCCGCAGTAGGTCTTCTAAAATATTGACAGAATTGACGTTTGTTGTTCAGTTTCTTACAATGGTTTATCTGTTATATCCGAATTATTTTGTTTTTTGTTTTGGTGTTTTGTGAGAAATGTTGTAGATCTTTACATTTAACGTTTAAAAAAACAGCAATAGTAGTTTATAGAATTGAGTGTTCTGATTGTAAAAAATATTTAATTGTCATTTTATTTCATTAAATGGTCGTACTGCAAAGGGAAAATTTGGTGTCATTTTCCTAACATATTATAGGTACATTACACCTCTCCTTAACCATCAGGTAATACAATGTAGGAGTGATTTTTTAATAATCACCTTATCACACAGTAATTAATAATTATTGATAACTCTAAATTAGGAATTAGATATTGACGCACATTGCATGTTGATTCCTATCAGTTTGCAGAAGTGGGTGATTATGTTTAATAATAAATAAATGAAGGCATCACCTATAAAGCACCACACCAGGCATGATTATAAACATAACATCAAAAGATTATGGTAAAGAGTATGGTAAATACCATGATGGTATTTACAGTTACTTTGAAAGGAAAAACTTACTTTGTAAAGAACAGATTGGCTTTCGTAAAAATAAATCAATTAATATAGCAGTATATAATTTTCTCTACGACATATTAACCCACATGGATAGAGGTAAACAAACGTGTGCACTGTTTATGGACCTCAAAAAGGCTTTCGATTATGTCGACCACAAAATACTCTTAAATAAATTATACGCCTATGGTGTCAGAGGAAACATTTATGACCTGATTAAATCTTACTTAAGTAATAGAACGCAAATAACACAAATAACAAGGATATGCCCCTATGTGAAAAAACTGTTAACTTATTCATCTTCATGTAGACAGGTTACATCAGGCGTTCCACAAGGAAGTGTAGTGGGTCCGCTTCTTTTTATAATATACGTCAATGACCTTCCAAAAGTGACAAAACACAACACAATCCTATTTGCTGATGATAGTACAGTACTGTTCACAGGAGATAATAAATCACACATGGAACCTGAGATAAATATGACTTTAGATAGCACTATAAACTGGTTGGCATCAAACAATTTACACATTAATCTCGACAAAACAAACTTCATGACATTCAGAAGTAGAGTAAGTAAAATAGCAAACATGAACATAAATTACAGAAATAATAAGATCCAAGAAGTTGACGTTGCAAGATTTCTGGGTATAAATATAGATAATAATTTGAATTTTAAAGAACATATCCATATATTATGCACTAAATTGAATACCTTCTCTTATGCATTGTTTAAACTTAAACAAACGGTCAGTACCTCTACAGTCCTGACAGCATACAACGGCTACGTTGCACCTATTCTAAAGTATTGTGTTATTTTTTGGGGCAATTCTACTAATAAAGAAGCGGTATTTAAAGCCCAAAAGAAATGTATACGAGCCATAACAAGTATAAAAGTAACTGACAGCTGCAAACCATCATTTTTAAAATTAAATATTCTTACGTTACCATGTATATATATATTAGAGGTTATAATGTTCGTTAGGAAAAACACAAACTGCTTTAACAAGTTCAATAGCAAAAGATACAAATTCAATATATGTTTACCAAGCAATAAAACAGCGTTATTAAATAAAAGTATACTATGTATGGCTCCACGCATATATAACCATTTACCAAATTCACTTCTGGAGATAGGTGATTTAAATGTATTTAAAAACAGTATAAAAACAATGTTGCTAAAAAAAGCATATTACTCTGTCACTGAATATTTACAGGATAAAGTTATATAATGTTACTCCGTACGATGTTTTAAATGATGTCTTTTATTGTTAAAATTCTAGTTTAGTAGATACCTGTGTATTTGTAAATTTGCATGCCCTAGGGTAGGATATGGCTAATGGACACTATTGTTTGTTTTGAGACCTTTTCTTTTGTACCCATATTCGCAAATGAATAAATGATTGATTGATTGATTGATTGAGATTGCGCTTGAGGTCTAGGTCAGCGAGTGTCGGGTTAGGTTGGTTCAGTTCCTGCAGGAGGCAGCGTTGCTGGCTACGGCTGCGGTCTCACAGGTTCTGAGTCACATTCCACGCCTGGGCCTGAAGGTGGCTCTATATGAACAGCTGACCTGACGGCCCGCCACATCGCAATACTGCGCAAACCGCAGCGAGCGATGGCCGTCAGAGTCATTAGAGAATATCGCGCGATCTTTTACGAGGTGGCTTGCGCATTGGTTGGATCCCCGCCCTGAGACCAGGAGGCGAAGACACTCGCAACACTGCATTTGTGGCGCGAGGAGGCCAAGACAAGGAGCGAGAGACTGATGCAGCGACAGATCACGCTGCGCCGGTCAGAGCTCCATCAGGTCATAATGGCCGAATGGCGGGAGAGGCGAACCGGCCAGTGCTCTACAATTGACTCGGGAGGACGCACGGCTCCCTATTGTTTCGAGCGACGCAGGTGGTCTCGAGGCATGGCTGCTTCGAGAAGTACCTGTGTCGCATAAACAGGGAGCCAGACGCTCGGTGTCAACACTGCGTCCACTGTCGGGTGAATACGACACGGCATATACTGGCGCAGAGTGTGCCGCATGGGAGGAGCCGCGCCGTGCCCTCGTATCAGAAGTCGGAGCTGACCTGTTGCTGCCGGCCGTCGCTCGTTCGATGGTCTGGAGCGCCGAGTCGTGGAACGCGGTGGTATCCTTCTGCGAAACATTCATCTCGCAGACAGAAGCTGCAGAAAGGGAAAAGGAGATCACGAGTGCTCTCCCGTCCTGTAGCAGTGATGTGTATGTGTGTACGTGTGCGTGCCTGCACCATTATGTTGTGTCGGCAACGGTGGTTTTCATTCGGTAGCCGACAGATCACTGGCGACGAGTTACCCACGTTTATAGAAATATAAAAGTTTGTGCAAAAATGTCTAATATCATCGGAAATCTATCGAGTTTCGATCACGACGCCCAAGAGTGGCCTATATTTAAAGGTCGGCTACTGCAATACATAAAATTGAACGGTGTTAAAACCGAAAATAAAAGTGCTTTGTTACTGACTCATCTTTCGGATAACAGCTACCGCCTTGCACGGAACTTACTTCACCCAGATGTACTCGAGGAAGCTAAGTTCGAGGATCTAGTGGAGTAATTAGACAAGCATTTCACACCGAGACGTTGCGTTTTTGCTGATAGAGAGAAATTTTACGAGGCGAGGAGATCTGATGGCGAGAGCGTCGAAGAATGGGCGGCTCGTGTGAGAGGTTTAGCCGTTAACTGTCAGTTTGGTGAGGCATTGGATATGCTGCTGCGAGACCGTTTCATACTCGGGCTTGCACCGTGTCGGGAACGTGACCGGCTGTTTGAAGAGGATGCCAACAAACTCACTTTTGCTAAGGCGTTGGAGGTAGCTCAACAAGCTGCGTATGCGCGATTGGCGCGATCCGGGGCCACTGCAGCAGTTGACAGCACGGCGACAACCTTCAAGGCCACGCAGATCAAGGAGGAACCTGTGTACCGGCTGAGCGGGCAACGCGGGCAGCGCGCGCGCGCCGAGCCTGCCGCGGCCACCCGCAGCTCGAACGTTTCCGAGGAGAATCGTCGGTGTACAGTGTGCGGTCTCAGAAACCACGACGCTGAAAAGTGTCGTTTTAAAAACTATCGGTGTCAAGTGTGTGGTGTGAAAGGTCATCTAAAAAAAATGTGTACTGCTAAAAAGGGTGAATCACGATTACATTGCTTGAACACAGAGGAAACAATTTCGGAGCAAAGTGACTGCGAGGAATGTGAACTATTTAACATAAGGTTTGTTAGCAACTCGCCTATAATAATAAATGTGTTGATTGACTCAGTAAGATTAAATATGGAGTTGGATTCGGGGTCGGGGGCTAATGTAATTTCCGAAACGATTTACAAAAAATATTTTCCCAAACGTATTCTGATAAAATCTAATTTAAAAATGTGTCTTTACAATGGTCATAAAATCTCGCCTCAGGGATATTTTCAAGGTCGAGTTACGTACTTAAATAATACCCATGACATTAAGATATTTGTATTGCCAAACGGAGGTCCAGCTTTGCTGGGACGAGATTTTATGTCGAGGTTTAGGATATATTTTGCCTCGGATATCAATAACATCAAAACTCAGTCAATAACCGAGTCTGACACGAAAGAAGTGAAGCAACTTTTATCTAAATACTCCGACTTGTTTGCTGACGAATTAGGTAGATTCAACAAATTTGAAGTGAAACTTGTTTTAAAAGAAGGCACCCAACCAAAAGTTTTTAAGCCACGTTCTGTGCCTTTCGCCTTAAAGGAAAAGGTGGAAGATGAGATAGACAGGCTGATAGGTTTAGGGATATTACAACCGGTTAAATTTCCTAAATACGGAACCCCTATTGTTCCAGTACTAAAAGAAAACGGGAAGGTTAAGATAGCCGGTGATTATTCAATAACATTAAATAAAGATTTAGAAATAGATAAATACTCAATGCCTAGAATAGAAGAGGTTTTCGCAAAGTTAGGTGGAGGGGAGTGTTACAGCAAAATAGACCTAAGTAATGCTTATAACCAATTTGTCCTGGAGGAATCGTCGCAAGAACTGACCGCGATAAGTACATCTAAAGGTTTTTTCAAATATACCCGACTTGTATATGGTTTAGCAAACGCCCCAGCTATATTTCAAAGAGCGATGGAAGCGTTATTAATCGGCATAGAAGGTGTTAGCATTTGGTTGGATGACGTTTGTGTAACTGCGCCGACTAGACAATTACATTTTAGCAGGTTAAACGAAGTACTAAATAGAATGAAAGAAGCCGGCTTAAAATTACATAAAGAAAAATGTTGTTTTCTACAGGATAGTGTGACATATCTAGGCTACATTATAGATAGACATGGACTACGAACTTGTCCGAAAAAAACGGAGGCCATTACAAATGCGCCGCGGCCAACAAATGTCACAGAAGTTAAGCGATTTATAGGTATAATCAACTATTATCGTAACTTTATACCGAATGCATCAGCTAAGTTACATCCACTGCATGAATTATTGCGTAAAGGAGCGCAGTGGGAGTGGGGTGAACGTCACGAACGTGCATTCAATAGTGTAAAGGTCGAGCTATCTTCAGAAAGAGTGCTAGCACATTTTGATCCAGCAGCACAGCTGGTGTTGACAGTGGACGCGGGCCCGACCGGGCTAGGCGCGGTGCTCGCGCAGCGCGACAGCGACCGCGTGAAGCTCGAGCGACCGCTGGCGTCACTGTCCACAAGTGAAAAAAACTACAGTCAGATTCAGAAGGAGGCGACAGCCATAATTTTTGCTGTCAAATATTTTCACCAATACCTGTATGGACGTCAGGAACCATTCGTCCTTAAAACTGATCATCGTCCTTTACTTTCGATATTCGGGAAGAAAACAGGTATTTCAGTTATGGCAGCATCGAGGTTACAGCGTTATGCGATAATATTGTCTGCATATAATTATAACGTACAATACATTAAAAGTGAAAATAATGTTGCGGCAGATTATTTGTCGCGCTCGCCTTTACCTGAACCTGACTGTAGAACGGATGAACAAAGTGATCTGTCTTTTCTCAATTTCTTAGATGCTAACGTGGCCCCGCTAACTTTTCGCGATATAAAAACAGAAACGGGTAAGGACGAAATTTTACAAACAGTGATTAAATACGTGCAGAACGGCTGGCCGCGTAAAATTAATTGTAAACTGATTCTGCCCTATTTTAACTGCAAAACAGATTTAGAGGTTGAAAACGGTTGTATCTTTCGAGGCCACAGAGTCGTTATACCAGCAGTGTACCGGAAAAGGCTGCAAGAACTACATTCAGGTCATTTCGGGGTGGTAAAAACAAAGAGTGCAGCTCGTAGTAGATTTTGGTGGCCATCGATCGATAAAGACATAGAGGAATGGGTGGGCGCGTGCCACACGTGCGCCGGCACACGCGCCGCGCCGCCGCGCGCGACCCCCGCACCCTGGCCGCGAGACTCTGCTCCGTGGCGACGCTTGCATATCGACTACATGACTATAAATCAACGTGTATATTTGATCGTCGTAGATTCATATAGCAAATGGTTGGAGTGTTTACATATGAGTTGTGGTACAACAAGTCGGGCGCTTATAATAAAATTAAAGGAATTGTTTTCCAGGTTCGGTATACCGAGTGTCATAGTTTCCGATAATGATGTCAAAATTAAGTCGAATGAATTTAAATTATTTTGTGAAATGAACGGTATCCGATACATAACGTCTCCAATTTATCACCCTTCCAGTAACGGACAGGCCGAAAATTCTGTAAAAACATGCAAGAAAATGATAAAATGTATTATTAGCGACAACAGTCAGCAAAATGTGATTAACGAAAAACTGTTAGGATTTTTATTTGATTACCGCAATACACCACACTGTGCAACGGGCGAACGCCCAGCAAAGCTTATGTTCGGCCGAAATATAACATCAAGGCTAGATCTGTTACTAGAAAATAGTCATAACAATGAAACAAATGATGATAATCTAACAACTAAAAGAACATTAATCATAGGCGATAGGGTATGGTTAAAATGGTACATAGCCAGGAAAGAGATATGGATTTTAGGTAAAATTATTAAAATAGTAGGAAAACGCATGTTCGAAATATTAGTAAACGATTATAATATAAATTGTAGAAGGCATATTGACCAGATAAGGAAATATACAGGCGCAACCGTAACAACAAGCGAGACGAGCGACGCACGTGCTGATGTCGTGAGCCCCACGCATTCAACGCCGCCACGCCCACGCACCCCGCCGGCGGCGGAGTCGCAGTCGCCTCAGACATTACCTTCTGTTACTGAATCGCAGGCTATAGCAGGCGAGGGAAATGGTATTGGGGAGGAGGATGAGTGGGCTGAGGCTCAAAGTGAAGTCGATGCTAACGATAATAATAATGCTGAGACTAATCAAGAGTTAGCAGAGGATCGTGGCGATCGTTCTGTGGAACCACAGCCTGTAAGACCGACTCGTAGTTGTAGACGTAAGATTAATTATAAGGTTTGAATTGTAATTGTATCGCACACCCCGCATTTGAATATCTAGATCTAGATCTATAAAGAAAAACACTTTAATCGGGTTAAACACTTAATCGTTATATGTGTCTATACTTCTATAGTTTGATAACGAATGATGTACGGTGCGTAGTGTGCGACCAGCTGAGTGTTATGACCTCTTGTCGTTAGTAGTTATATAAGTAAAATTATTATTTATACCTACTTACTTAGTGTTTAGTTTTTTATTTTGAAAATAGTGTCGGAGGAGTGGTGTGTATGTGTGTACGAGTGCGTGCTTGCACCATTATGTTGTGTCGCTATACCAGTAATAAGCTAGCATCCAATTGCAACGGTGGTTTTCATTCGGTAGCCGACAGATCAAGCAGGCGCACTGCGCGTCAGCGGATGTTGCATAAAGCCCTCTTCCAGCCCCCATAACTAGGATCCATAACTAGGGGTCCAGGGGCGACGGACTCGGGGACATCCATCGCCCCTCATTCCACAGGACCTACAGGTAACGCGTAGTGTTCCACGCGCGCCTCTCTAAGACGTAACAGGGAGAGTTCAAGACCTCACTCTCCAGTTTCAAGCATTCGAAATGCTTGAAACTCACTGAAAGTAGTTGGCAAACAAAATAAGTGAAGGAACTACTAACTGGTAATTACTGACCGATATTGTAATCCTTGAACACAAACAACTTTTACTATGGGACCAAACCTGAAATTGCGAAAAAATCAGCTGTTCTCTAAATTTATGTTTGCATAACTCGTCAAAATGTAGGGAACAGCTATTTTTTTTTGCGATTTCAAGTTTGGTCTCATATTAAAAGTTGTTTGTTATCATGAGTACAATCATGTGTATCGGTTACTAATTACCAGTCACTATATAATTATGTATAAATATAATTAAAAACCGGAACAAGTTATTGAAAGATGTTATTTAATTTAGTTTATTGGCTATTTACATAAATAAATGCATAATTTATCATTAGATCACTTATCAAAAGAACTGTCCAAAACGAAAGTTTTTATCAAAACCTATAAATAAACACTTAGTAGCTAGTCTTGCCAAAGATGTAGTTTCCAGCAGCGTTGACATCTTCGGATGAGAAGTATTCCTTCCACAGCTCCTGGAACTCGGGCCACGTGACCTCAGCCTTGCCTTTAGCCATCTTCTGGAAGGCAGAGACAGCTTCTTCCTTGTTTAGTCCAAACGAAGCGTAGACTGAAGAGAACTCCTCGGCATCAATGGATCCGTCGTTGCTGGCATCTTCAATCGTGAAGGCGAACTTGCAGTAAATGTTCTGCCATTCGAAGGGATTCTTAGAGAAAGTCTCCCACATGGCGATCCACTCGTCTTGACTGACTTGGCCGTCATTGTTAGCGTCAGCAACTTCTTGAATACCGCTCCAGATCTTCAATAAGGTTTCTTCTACGTATTTGTATTTCTCGTCACCTGCTTTCCAGCCTCGGTTCTTGGTGATCCTCTCAATAGCTGCAGTGAAGTCATCCTTCTCGATGTTGCCACTGCCATCTGTATCGAAGAAAGAGTTGAAGACGTGGAGGAGCTTCTTCTTCTTGAAGTCAGAAACCATGTTGCTATCTGTTGTCTGTTTCACTGGTAAACTGGTAAATACTCCCGGTATCTTTTGTGTTGCTTATATAGTCAAAGTCACTGCGGGTGATACGTGTCTATGTTTGTGTATGAATCATGAGATAATAGTGATTAGTAAAGTTAAAGTGAAAGTGTGACCGTGTAGAACTTTGTGACATTTCCGTCTGTCTGCTGTTTTAATTAACTAATTACAAAAAGGTACAAATTATGATTACTTGCTTGCCAGCTTGTTTAACATAAACATGCCTATTCCAAACCCAAATTGATCACATACTTATACAAATTGATCACATAATTATACAAATTGATCACATAATTATACAAATTGATCACATAGTTACACAAATTGATCACATAATTATACAAATTGATCACATAATTATACAAATTGATCACATAATTATACAAATTGATCACATAGTTACACAAATTGGTCACATAATTATACAAATTGATCACATAACTAGACAAAATGTAAACAAGTTTCGTCCACTAAGTAACAATCGTTCCAATAGTCATGTGGGAATTATAAACTGGTTAGTGACGGTAATTGTCACCACCGCATGCAGGCTGTTACAATGTTTAAATGGAACAGTTATCGCAATGAGTTTCCCAGTGGTGCACTTGTAATATGGTTTGGGGTCATTAAAGAGCCGTTGTACGGAGCGGAATCTATCCAGACTTTATTTTACCGTCTAAAATCGGCTTCTGGACGATTTTATTCTCGTTTCTCTTTAGGATACTTACAAGTAATCCAACCAGACAGAAAATTATGGGACTCATTTTTAACGTGTTTTTATTTTTATTCTTAAACTAATCTCCACACAAATGTCACTTTATTATTTTTTGACAGTATTGTGATATTGGATTGGATTGGATTAGAATTCCAAGGTTGCCTAGAAGAGATCGCAGTAAGTGATTAGGCCGCCAATTGTATTTTTTGTAGTGTATAATTTATTTTTATGTAATGTATCATCTAGTGTACCATAATATATATAAATAAATAAATAATATTAAAGGTACACGTATAATTTCCCAACAAGGCAATTGGTTATTCTTGAGAATCATAGCAAGTCTGAACATGCTAAGCCATCGAAGCTAACAGCCGACATAAGACGGAGATAAATGGCGTATTAATGGTGAAATATCTATTATACATTACCCCATGTCCGGACAGCCATATGGATCACGGAGCACCCTCTAATGGGGCTGAGCGGGTGCAATATATCTGGTGAAACCAAATTATAACGCGTCTGGTTTTTGGTTGAGAGATAAAAATATTTTCGTCAGAAAATTGTTATCAAAATAATTTCTACTTATTTTGGATACTTTTCTAAATGTTTCATATTTCAGTTGCTTCAGACACAAAAATTCACTTAAACGTTACAAATGAAATTATAGTTCAGTAATACAAATAAACTCTTCGGTTTTGAGTTGCTTCTACAGGTTAAAATTACCCAATATATACGTATAGGTAAAAATTATGATAGCTGTCTACATAACTTAGACAGAAATATTATTCATAAGATTGAAAAAAGGTTGAGTATTTATTTTATTTCTCTATGTGGCCATAAGAAATAAAATAAATACTCAGGCAAACTCGCATAATTGACTAGTGGCATAATTAAAGTAATGAATACTGGTTCTTTAGATAACATGACGTCCACCATTATCTTTTCAACTGCAATGCAGGGAACGAACGCTCAGTGTTTGTTCTCTTATCATTGCTTATATAGACAACAAGTTAGTATCTAATTACGTGCAGTGAAAAAGATTGTGCTGATTAATATTTTTACAGGCCCCGCGCCGGTTTGTAGTTCTAAGTAAGTAGCGTTGAGTTAGTTATTTGGAGAGACGGAAGAAAAGAGAAGCGGTGGACGTAGCTCTATTATCTACGGTAATTATGGTCTGATCAACTGAAGCAAGATCTCCGACGCACTAGGTAAAGTCAGAGAAATTCATAATTGTTAAGCAAATTGACTACCAACCATTTTTTAATTTTTACAACGTTTGTACTAAATTAAGTAACAAACAATAAAAATAAAAATATAATAACCTATCTTAACTAAGGGCCGATTTTTCAATCGTCAGATAACTTTTATCTAAGAACTAAATAAGGCGGTTTGTCATATTTTCAATACAAATGCTGTCAAAACGTCAAACATATTCCACAGAAAAAAGTTATCTGACGATTGAAAAATCGGCCCTTAAACTATTAAGGCGTCGAAACATTCCTCCGCATCACATAAATATAATATTTTAAAATATTTTTACCTAATTTTATGATCGCAGTCGATTGGTAATATACTCAAAAGACTGGCGGCATTGCCACGTTGTATAGTATACATATTATATAATTATACTACTGACTTAAATTGTCCGTGTATTAAAATCACAACTGTAATTCTTTGACAGTTGTATGAAATGGCTATAACACGGAAAATTTACGTGGCATGTCAATTAGTTTAACAATTACTTTCCACAAATGGAGGAAGAGCATCAAAAAGTGTAGTCGGGCACCTCACGACGTTCAGCAGTGAGCAACCGAATCGTGACAGAAGGAGGAGGTGCGTTGAGTTTGAGCTAGTCAGTGGTGTTTCTTAGAGCCTTGCAACAATTAAACATTACATTATCATCAAAACTTTGTTATACTGCAGTACTCTGATTCTAAGCAGGTACCCAGGCCCCTTAATCCTCGATATTACCACTCACATAACAAACTATAACGAGTGTAAGCAGAGCAGTTGATGTTCCTAGTGACAGATACACATAACTCATCATCACTCAACGCTCGTCCTCCCATCACATATTATGACGCCATCACACACGTAAGTACTGAGATATTGGATGGAGCAACACTGTTGATAAGGGAAATAATCTTTGACTGTTTCTTTGCCACACGCCATATGGTTTTTCAAGAATGCCACATTTATAGCCATTATACAAAGTGGCGATTAGGTTATCACATTGATTGAAACCACGTATTCAGTACATGATTCTGGAACTCACTGCGTTGAAATTTTTCGTTGGTTATTATAAAAAAAAAACTGTTGTTTCCTACAAAAGTACAATACCTACGTGCTCAAAATGTATGGAATAGCATTTTTTTTATTTTTATAATAACCGGCAAAATATTTCAACGCAGGGGACCACAGTCATGTCCTGAATATGTAGTTTCAATTAATGTGATAATCGCCACTCTGTATATAGCGACATTTTATTGCAGAATTTTAGGTGATTGCTTATCTGATTTGATTGCACTGTTATTTAACAAACTGGTCCTTTTATTAATACTAGGTTTTTTTGTCTTATCATATTTAAATATCGATACCATCTCATCCTGTATAATTACGTATTATGTCATTGTGCGATTTATAGGTAAGTATATTGTTGTAAACAAAGAAAGGTAAAGGAAGATGGACTATATAGGGTGACTGGTAATTAGTGACCGATACATAAACACGTGATTGTACTCATGATAACAAACAACTTTTACTATGGGACCAAACCTGAAATTGGGAAAAAAAATCAGCTGCTCCCTACATGACGAGTTATGCGAACATGAATGTATGGGACAGCTGAATTTTTTTCGTGAATTCAGGTTTGGTCCCATAGTAAAAGTGGTTTGCTATCATGAGTACAATCACGTGTTTAAGTATCGCTCACTAATTACCAGCCACCCTATATACAAAACTAAAGAATTCATATTAATTCATCGATTTGTACCTATATAATATTGTCATTATCAAAACAGGGCCACACAGAGCAGACTCCTGTCTTCCTGTTGAAAAGTGTCCATGGCTTGTAACATTAGATAACATATGAGCACAGTAGCTAAGGGTAGCTGATGTGCCGCGTGACAGATAGGATGCATCGCTCAAAATACGCCCCTCTGACATCCAAACAAGACACAACGTAGCATTCGCAGTCAGGGGAAGCGTGGATGTGGCATTTAAATAACAACAGACTATATGGCATTATGAAAGTATATGGCAGTAAGCTAACAGGAATTCATCCGGAGGTAGTAAAACAAGCCATTAAACAGCATCGGGATGACCCAGCTAGACAAATTGTGTCAGCGGCCGTAATGTAATAATGATTAAGATGAATAACATCTGAGTGGCTGCTGGCTGGCTAATATGTTCAGCATGGCATAAGCTATTCTCATACATCAATTTATGCCGATAGCACTCAGTACTTTATTGCATTCCACAATGTACATATATGCTTAGGTAGTAAACATTGGTGTCAACTCCCTTCAATATCTAAACTAAAATTAGAGAATCTCTATCTTTTACTAACAGGCAGCGCGAGAAAAGGACGGCTATGAACTAAGTTAGAAATGTCAAACTAGTTTACGCCTTGCGCTTCATCGTGTTTATAGTCGACATGTTTTTGTGTCGTCTAAAGGCAATCTGCCTAACCTTTTCCCAACTATATTGGGGTCGGCTTCCAGTCTAACCGGATGCAGCTGAATACCAGTATTTTACATGGAGCGACTGCCTATCTGACCTCCACAATCCAGTTACTGGGTAATACGATACCCCTTGGTAAGACTGGTTGTCAGACTTTCGGGCTTCTGACGACCCGTAACGACTGTCAAAGATCCTCGATTGACAGCCGGGACCAACGGCTTAACGTGCTTTCCGAGGTACGGAGAAGTTTCGGTATGAAAAGTTAGTCACCTATCTACAGACCAACCCCGGCAAGCGTAGCTTAACCTGATGGATCGACCCGTGCGGCTGTTATTACTTAGCCACGAGCCTCCTTTGTGTCGTCTAAAGTATGGAAATATTAGTTCAACTAAATTTGACAGCTCTAATTTACGTCCGTATCTTTCTTGTTTTATTAGAGCGAAAAATATAGCAATAGCCTAAATTAAGTTTAGGTTGTGCACAACTGAATCGGCAACAATAGAACAATCGTGGACTCTGTCGGGCACAGACAAAAAAAACATAGTAGGTAGATATGAGGACTTACAGTGTATCTTATAATCTAACTTATTGTTAACTTGTTGTTGTTGTTATTGTAGTTTTAGGGAATAGGGATGATGACTAAAAAATGTTTTTTGTCCGTCATGTAGATTATTAAAATATATTGGACCCGTATTTTTTTCTTTTTCTACGTAATCAAATGATTACGGCGATACATTGAGTTCAAATGTGGCATGACGTCACGTCTTCGTAGATTTTATACGTAGAAGTGACGTAGCAAGCCCCCACTCCCGAACTTTAATGCGAGTTATCTAAGTCATTTTTTATTAATATGATAAAGCAAAAAATACGTGTCTAATATTTTTTTTATTATCTGACTGACGGACTAAATAGAATTTCTTTTTTTTACCCAGGCATCATCCCTATTATCATTTAAATATTCATTAACACTGTAATAACATTTACTAAACTTATTAATAGTTTTTTTTTTCTTATTGATTCGGGTAACTTATTATACATTTTTATTGACATAACCAGAAGGCCTGTTGAATGTACTTTTAAGGGGGATGTTGGTAAGTTTAGTCGTGTTTTGTATCGGAGTGTGTATCTTGTTTGTATGTCTTGACATTTAGTGTAACAGCCTTGGTGTTGCACAATTTTCAAGTAATTATATACATGGCATTGTTAAAATATTCACGTTTATAAAATGGGGTTTGCAGCTATCTATCTGTTGTATATTTACTAAGACACGGACAAATTTCTTTTGTACTGTAAACAATGTTGGTGCCTCTGTACTGTTTCTCCACATAATTATGCCGTAACTAAGCCATGCATAAGCATAGGCGTAGTATGTTACCAGGGCAGTCTGTATAATTGTGGTTCTTTTCTTAACTTCACGAAAAGCATACAAGAATTTTGACAGTTAAGATTTTATTTTTTCAATCGACTTCAAAAAGGAGGAGGCTCTCAATTCGTCTGTATGTTTTTTTTTTTGTATGTTTGTTACGCGGTTACTCAAAGACGGATGGACCGATTTGGAAAATTCTTTTTTTTTTTTGTAAGGGTATAGGTAGATAAATTTATATGGGACCACCCATATAAATTTTATTAACTTTGCTGGGGGAGTTTTTGAGTTAGCTTCAATAATAATGCGTATATTTCCCACTTATTTTATGTGGATGATGTTTTAATAACTTCCTATCACTGTTATTTACATGGCTATATCTACAATTATTGTGGTCAATTATGTATTCGAATTTGTGTGGGGTAGGTTCCACAACTAAAAAGTGAAAAATAAAAACTTTTTAGCAAAAAATAAAACCGACTTCCAAAACAAAACACTACAATGTGAAAAATAACTTTAATTTCGGAAGTCAGTGGCAAAAACGAAAATACAAAACCAAAGACACCGACTACCGAAATTAAAGTTATTTTTCACTTTGTAGTGTTTTGTTTTGGAAGTCGTTTTTATTTTTTGCTAAAAAGTTTTTTGTACGTGTGACTTCCACTTTATATTCTCGTCTATAAAAGAAAAAAACAGATTTAAAGGTTTCTTTGGAGGGGATGGAAAGATAAAGTATATCGTCGTACTGTTTAGGTGTATATAGTCATGTGCTCAAATAAAACGCATGGTCTGGATTCTGCTATGAATTTTTTTGATGTCATTTATGTCGATGAGAAATAGAAGACATCCAATAACACTTCCTTGGGTTTATCGCCTTTAGTTCGAACTTTTGAAGTTCGTTCATTTTATTATTGAAGTACTCTATTTCTTCCAACAGTGCTCTATTTTCTAAATAAGATTTGAACCATTACATATTATACGAGTACCACAGAAGAACCACTATACGTATCGTATTTCATACTATCAATATCCGCATCCCCGTATCTTCCCACATCTCACCAGCTAATGCGATAAAAGAGAGTTGTACTGGCGGCGGCCTGGTCCGGGGTACGCCACTCATTTGCCAAATTGTCCAAACTCATAGAATTTTTTATAGCCACTTCTATCTAGAATCCTAGAGTAATGGCTGCCATTACATTGTTGCGTCTCTAATGGGAGTTTTTATGGAAACTTCCAGATGGTGATTGTTATGTTCTTGAGTTTATATTATACCTACTGGGGGATAGATGAGATCGGTTTTCAAGTGAATATAATTCATGTTTACCCATTCTTCAGAAACGAATACAATTATTGTGATAGCAATGAACTATTTGTCAACAACATCTGTTGCAAATGTGGTTCCTCTCCTCATAGCTCTTTGAGAGTCCAAAGAGTCCATAGTCCATACACATGCGACAATAAAAATCAGAATGTTATTGAGCAGCTATTACATCAAAATTTTGACAGTTTTACTTGTCTTTCAAAATAATTGTCTTTACACAAATGAAACATGCTGAAATCTATATTTTAGGTGCTTACATGTATAATTTAAAAAGTAAATACGGGCATACTTCGATTTCTGTTTAGAATATATAAAAAAGTAACAACAACAAAAGTTAAAAATATTTAATCAAATTAAACTTTAACTAAAATTAACCATCAGATAACAATCCTAAATAAATACATCAGTACACTTCTCTAATATTATTCCTAAACTAATGCGAGTGAGAATGGGAATGCTTCGATAGACTGCAGATGTAGCATCCGAAGATGAAGTTCCCTGGAGCGTCCTGATCTTCCGACACAAAGTACTCCGTCCACAGCTGCTGGAACTCCTCGAAGGAGACGGTTTTCTTACCTTTGGCCATCTTGTGGAAAGCTTCGACAGACTCCTCTTTATCAAGACCAAAGGATACATAGACAGAGGAGAACTCTTCAACGTCGATAGCTCCATCATTACTAGCGTCTTCTAATTCAAAGATGAAATTGCAATACTGGTTCTGCCAGTCAGCAGCTGCAGAGGGGTTCTTGGCGAACTGGTCCCACATCTCAATCCACTCATCTTTAGATATTTCACCATCATTGTTGGAATCAGCTCGGCTTTGCAGACCATCCCAAATCTTCAGAAGACTGTCTTCCACTTTCTTGTATTTAGCATCACCAGGCTTGTACCCTCGGAGCTCGGAAATCTTCTGGATAGCTAGTTCGAAGTCTTTCTTGTCAATTCCACCACTCCTGTTGGTATCGAAGAAGGCGTTGAACACATGAAGCAACTTCTTCTTTCTAAAGTCGGACACCATTTTGGCAAATATTGTAACGAACTAATCTAATGCTTCGAGGAAAGACTTTATATATCCTTTCCAGAGATTATTTACACCGATATGTATATATTAATCGGTAAGTAAATCTGTATATTACATGTTATAAAGGCTATCAAGACGATATCGGAGGAATTAGAAACGGCGGGAAGCTATCAGAACGTTATCGGCGAATGATCTCGTTATTAACGATTAGTTCGTTACTTTTATCACGTTGTCGTTAATCTTTTATAGCGGATCGTTACGTCAGTGCGTTATCTAAAGAAATATAATTAAGATTGGACTGAATTTTCGTTACTATGTACGTGATAGGTATTACCAATCACCAGTTTTTCAATATTAGTAAGTTCTTAATTTACTACCATTATAGACATTTTATACAAGACTTTGATTACACTTGTTATGAGGCCTTCTAGTGGAAATCAGACTTTATTGATATTGTTTAACACAATGTTGAGACGATTCCCCAATACCAGATCAATGACATTATTTTTTTATAGAAAAAACGAAAAATCTAAATAAATTATGCTTCTTCTTAATCAATCAAGAAAGAATTCCTGAAGACGAAGCTACAAGATAACAGGAAAAAACATAACATAAAAAGTATGTACGCTATTTACATATTCTATGATGACGGTAGCAAAGCCGCGAACGTCGGCGATCTACCGCGCGCAATACATCAGCTTACAGACTAGACCAGACCAGCGCGAGCGCAAAAACAAAGAAACACGCGTCTTTTGTTTGTTAAGCCCTCAGGGCAAGCAAGAAATTGTTTTGTGGAGGAAAGTGACTGCGTGGGGATTACTACGTTTGTTTGTTTTACTTGTAAAGGGTGTGTAGGCATGTGAGATAGTAGGGATGTTTAATATTAAAAGCAATATTTTTGTATAAAATAACACGCGTGTATTCAACGAAGGGATCTTGGCAGCCATGTCTAGTACTCCCATTAAACCAGATAAGTTATAAGTTCCATGTAATAGGGGGTGACCATATTAGCATAATTCCTAATAATGTAGGTATTGTATGACCTGGAACTATAACCACAAGTAAAATGTAGGTATTGTATGACCTGTAACTGTAACCACAAGTAAATTGTAGGTATTGTACGACCTGTAACTGTAACCACAAGTAAATTGTAGGTATTGTACGACCTGTAACTGTAACCACAAGTAAATTGTAGGTATTGTACGACCTGTAACTGTAACCACAAGTAAATTGTAGGTATTTTATGACTTGTAACTGTAACCACAAGTAAATTGTAGGTATTGTACGACCTGTAACTGTAACCACAAGTAAATTGTAGGTATTTTATGACTTGTAACTGTAGCCACAAGTAAAATGTAGGTATTATATGACCTGTAACTGTAGTTACAAGTAAAATGTAGGCATTGTATGACCAGTAACTGTAACCATAAGTAAAACCTAATAAACACCAAACGCGATGGCCAGGACAGGAAGTGATGCCTTCTTAACTATGAACTAGCACAAGTATAATGAACTTATTGCGTTCCCGCTGCTGGGACACCGGCCGCCTCTATTTAAGAAAAAGTGAGCCGTAATCCTCTACGCAGCCCTACAGCTGGCTGGTGGACTAAGGCAGAATAAAATATCCATAAAACACCTCGGTACTTATTTTTAAAAAACACGAAACTTCCCATATCCTACTATAAAACCGTTACATGAAACAAACAGTAATTTGTCTGTAACAATAAATATTAGATCGGCTAATGGTCTCTGCCGGTGCCTCGTAGATATATATATAGCTAGCGTGATTTACGACGCAAATCGTACATGTTTGCAGTAATCATGGTATCGAATTCGTAATCACTGCTATGAGGGTAAAAATATGGATTGCCGTGTTGATACGCCTCTCATTCCTGGAAGGGTAGGCATAGAAGTACCTACACCCACAATTCGCCAGCGAAATTTTGCTTTTTACGCTAATTTACGTGAATGTACACACGTGATTTTACAGCTAAAATACTATATTTCTATAAGTTTTAATGCACATTACAGGATTTTTTTTTTTATTTAAGTTTAATAAATTGACTTCAACTGTTTTGTGATATTTTTCTGTAAGAGGAATATCACATATTTACAAATCGTTTTGACGTCTAAAGGGTATGAAAAGGGTATGTAAAGAAGTAGGGGGGTAGAAGGGTATGTAAGTAAGTAGGTAAAGAAGGGTATGCATCACTTTTTACCACTTGCATACAAATTTTTGAGTAAAAAAATATTTAACTTAGTCAAATAGAGAAAATTTGCAAAGAATTGCTTCTGATTTCAGCTACTTATAACTCTCATTCATAAAATTAAAACAAAAGAAATACATTTCAGTTCAAAATAAATCCATTTTCTGAAAAAAAATACGCAAAATATATAAGATTTGGCAGCAAAAAAATCTTTTAAAATAACCTAAATCTCGCATTATATACTCGACGCAAAATAAAAAAGTAGCTCATTCATTAGATCATAATTCAAATGATATTTCATGCTGTGCATTAAAACTTATAGAAATGCAGTAGGTATTTTAACAGTAAAATCACATGTGTAAAATCAAGTAAATCAGCGAAATCGGCAAAATTTCTTATATGGCCTCTTAATACTAAGGGATGTGTTCACCAACATTCAAATTCAAACCGCCGGTTAGGTATTTAAACAGTCGGCTTATGTCAAACTTCCTTCTAAATTAGACATAAAACAACTGTTTAAATACCTAACCGGTGGTTTGATTGTTGGTGAACACAGGGCTAAGACACACAATTAATTCCCATGTAATAGGTGGTGAGACAATTGTCATTAACGGGGACCGAAATAGACTGAGGAACACCATGGAAAAAATCCGACCAAGAGCGGATCTGACTCGCACACCGACGGTTCCGTACCATCAAAAAAAAGTATGCTATTTAGAGACATCGTTTTATTTTTCCTGTAATCTTTACATAAACTTCTATCACATAGAATAATTTCAGATTTTTCTCTATGCAAATTTCGGAGATAAGGGGGTGGACAGTTTTTTTTTACATTTTTCATCAAAAGTCGAAAACTATTCGGCCTAAAAAAAAGCAAAAATATTTGAAAATGTGCAAACAGCGCTCTTTCATATGATACCCCACATGCCCTAGTAGCCCCACTTCGAATTTTTAAGCCCCCTTAAAGTCCCTGTTGCAAAATATTATAATATAATTTGTAACGTGGATATCTTCGCAAGTCTGATAGTAATATAGCTAATAATTGCATTTGTTTGAAATAAAACAAATGCAGCAAGTGGAGTCACGGACTAACTTGTAGCGAAATTGCCCCTTGATTTAATAGCTGCCTATTAGGGTATAAATTCGAACAAATTTCACCCCCAAAAATCTTTGCTCAACATTAAACAATACATTTCATCATTATTTCAACTACATTTGAAACGCGTTTGGAAGTTAACACAAACGTAACGCATTAATACAAGTTAATGGCTCGAAACGTTTACATACTTAACTCAGTTATAAATTATTTACAGCTAAAACGTAAACGCGTGAGTTTTGTGATTTATTGTATGTTACGGTAACATTATCAGATTGCGAGTATTGGTGATAGCCTTGACTCTGCTATCGGTCGGTTGATAAGGAAGTATCGTGAATTTGATCACGTGTGCATATTAGGTGTTATATTTACTTATATATTTAATTTAAAATATCGTTTGATCTTGTCTTTTCAATTTAAGAATTGAAGACAGTATTGACTGCTTAGGGTACAACCGACAACGGATGTTCTTAAGGCGACGGTAAACGATTTTTAATTATTTTAAACTGAAGATCACGTATAAACGAGTAGTTTAATGATTTTAAACTGAAGATCACGTATAAACAAGTAGTTTTAATGATTTTAAACTGAAGATCACGTATAAACAAATAGTTTTAATGATTTTAAACTGAAGAATACGTATATACAAATATTTTTAATGATTTTAAACTGAAGATCACGTATAAACAAGTAGTTTTAATAATTTGGAAAAAATATATGTTAAATTAAATCATTTTCTTAATAACTTAATATGTTAATATTTTAGATTACGTTTACATTACATAGTGTAAATAATTTGTAAAGTTATGTCTAACGTGGATAAAAAACTAAGAATCACGCAAAAACTATCAAGCGTATTTTTATGAAACCTTCACTATTTTAAAGATAATTTAATTATTTATCTTTTACTATACGTGTTTTAATTTATAATACCTTTTGTTTTATGTACCTATAATACTCGTAAATTAATAATGCGTTTATACGGATCTGCGGGACAGCATTCCTTGATGGGCAAGTCCTATTACTGGGTGCACGTGTGACGCGTTGCGTGAGCTATGCCGCCTCAACAACTCAAGGCCGTTGGCATATATATCGTCATTCGTGGAGGCCCTATAATATACGCGAAGAAGAAGTGAGCTTGCGTGCCGCTAAGCCGAACACACCGGTGTACATCTCCCGCCTGCACTACAGCACTAAGGCGGAGGACATCATGGAGTACGTGCGCCAGAACACAAGGTACATGCCGAGGGTGCAGTTACTGGAGTCGCGCCGCAACGTCAATTTCAAGGCGTTCGTGGTGCGAGTACCGAACTGTTACCTGCCCGTCGTCATGGAAGAAGACTTCTGGCCGCAGGACATGGTGTTCCGTCGCTTCCGCGGACAAGTGCCACAGGACAGCTCAAGGACAAGCTAGTGAAGTGAAGTGCTACTAACATAGTTTTAAGCTATATTTATTAACACAGGTTTTGTTTTATACTTTATATATGTTAGTTTGTAAGGTATGTATCTATGGGCCATTGTAGCCTGATAATAAAGGTTTTATTATTATTATTATATAAACGCACCTATTGACGTCCGAGCACTTAAATTCTGCAGGTTTCTTTAAGGGATAATTTATATATAATGACTGAATTATTAATGCGGTATCTAGCCCTAACCGATACCACGATACTCGATAGAAAATCACGCTCGTTCCTCGACAAAGCCTACCGATACCCATCGTTAACTGCCGTATAGTCTTGTTTGTACTGCAGTGGAGGCTCAAAAGTGCGGCATGCGGGTAGTATCGCCTTGATTGACGTCACTCCGGGGACATACGAGTAAACACGCTGTCTATACGTCATGAATATTCTGGAGGGAGATTTTATTTAGTTTCTGTAGGGGGTACTGGGCAGGTGTTGTTTGATTACAGTATATAGGTTACGTTATAAACTTATAATAGGCTGTGAAGTCACTTCACACAGGTTATCTTCTTTTAACTGAAGATTGTGAATAAGTTTTTAACGGACTTCAAACAGGTTCTCAATTCGTCTGTATGTTTTTTTTTTTTTTGTATGTTTGTTACGCGATTACTCAAAGACGGATGGACCGATTTGGAAAATTATTTTGGTCTTTGAAAGAGTATACTTCAGAGGTGGTCCCATATAAAATTTATTAATTTTGCTTGGGGAGTTTTTGAGGTAGCTTCAATAATGCGTATATTTCGCACTTATTTTATGTGGATGATGTGATGATGTTTTAATAACTTCCTAACACTGTTATTTACATGGCTATATCTACAATTATTGTGCTCAATCATGTATTCGAATTTGTGTGGGGTAGGTTCCACAACTAAAAAGTGAAAAATAAAAACTTTTTAGCAAAAAATAAAACCGACTTCCAAAACAAAACACTACAAAGTGCAAAATAACTTTATTTTCGGAAGTCGGTGGCAAAAAACGAAAACACAAAACCAAAGACACCGACTACCGAAATTAAAGTTATTTTTCACTATGTAGTGTTTTGTTTTGGAAGTCGGTTTTATTTATTATTTTTAACTTTTCTTTCTGATATGATATGGCTATAGAAAATAGACATTTAAAAAACCTAAGCCTGGCTTTATTTTCTTTGTACCCGTAAGTTTTTATAGTCTGACGAAATCAAACACTTATGAAATCATTCACACAAAAACATATGAAATCATTTTTAACCGACTTAAAAAAAAATAGGAGTTTCTCAGTTCATCGGAATCTTTTATTATTTTTTATGTATGTTCCCCGATTACTCGAAGACAGCTGGACTGATTTGGAAAATTCTTTCTTTGTTTGAAAGGGTATACATTCTAGTTGGTCCCATTGTCATCAGGTCAGGATCTGATGATGGGATCCTGGAGAAATCGACGGAACTCTTCAAATATTATAGGCACACCTATAACGATTTGGGTATTCTTTATAGTAACTCGTGCATTTGTTCTTGAAAAGCACCATTTGATGAAGTGGAACTGATGATGAAGATCACAGATGGCTACCGGAACTACTCAATAATAAGTATTTCAAGGGTTGCGATTCGATTAGGTACCTACTTTAATAATAGTTGCTAAGTAATTTATGCTCGTCACAATACTTATGGTGATGTGGAGTTCTCCTGGTAAGTACCAGCAACATTTAACCAACAACAATTAATCCCCTGCATCGGTAAAAGAAATATTTTCTAAAACGGGATGAGCAGTTGACATTAGGATATTGTAACTTAGATAAATTACAAACTTGGGTCAGTTTGTAATTTATCTAAGAAGTGAAAAATAAAATCTTTTTTCCAAAAAAATCAACCAACTTCCAAAAAAAAACCCACAAAGTGGAAAAAACCTTATTTTCGGAAGTCGGTTGCAAAAAAATTAAATTAAAAACCAAAGACACCGACTTCCGAAATTAAAGTTATTTTTCACTTTGTGGGATTTTTTTGGAAGTCGGTTGATTTTTTTGGAAAAAAGTGTTTTTTCATTTATCTATACTTTAATATTATAAAGACGTGAATTTTGTTTTTTAGTTTGTATGTAGGGGAAAACTTCGGAACTTCTATTCCGATTCCGAAAATTCTTGCACTGATGGGAAGCTACAGTATTCCCAAGTGTCATAGAATACATTTATCACGCGCACGAAGTCGCGGGCAGAAGCTAGTTTCAAATAAAATAGGTAGGTAAACCTATTTCTCTGAAAGCTGATCAGTAATTCTTGTATGATGTAGGTAAGTATTATATTCTTGGTTTCAGAAAGCAAGAGCTACTCTGTGACTTATGGGATGTACAGTCACGAGCAATAACATAGAAACGCTATTTAAAATTCAAATTCATGTAGCAACATTAAATCGCTTAAATAAGTATGCTAACTTTGGCCAATAATTATGTAAACGTGAAATTGTTTCAAAATTAACTACACAGTTTGATCAAATTTTCGTTAACAATAAATTACCAAAAAATAATATTCACTTTTAGTTACATAATTATGTCCCCAAGGAAATTTCAAAAACATTTATACAGTACAGTTTCGAAATTATGTAAACAATTACAAAGCAGCAGTTTCAAGCAGCTTGAACTCGGAAATAAGTCAGTGATTTCACCTAATTGACAAAATCAGTGTACATATTATAATCATAGGATCTTATTTTATTATAATATTTATTTTTAGATTCTTTATCATTAATTTGCGTTATTTCATATTATGTTACAGAAAGGTAGTAAAAGCAAGTAGCCATCAGCGAGTGGCATCGACTCACCCGTCAACTGTTTTTATTTCCGTATACCGTCCTAAAACTTGCTATTATTATTATTAGATTCCTACGGCAACATTGCAAATTGGACCCGGTGAATTGGCCGAGATTAGTGGTCGCATGAATAGCAAGCAATATACCAGTATTTTAGACAAGTTTTACTGCCTAGTCTGGAGGTATACTTTCCTGAATTAACGCCTATTGATTTTGCGCAGGACAATTCAGGAGTCCATAATTCTCGATTCACTCAGGCCTGGTTCAATGACAACCGAAATTTCGTGAATTTATTGCCGTGGCCACCTAAACGCCCTGACCTCAATCCTATTGAGAATTTGTGGGGGCTGATGGTCCAAGAGTGGGACAGCAACGAAGGTAGAACCAGAGAAAACTTGGTCAGACACGTCCACGAGATATGGAACAGTTTTAGAGGCACTAATGTATGTTATAATATGGTTTCGTCAATGCGGGAAAGGTTGCAAGATGTTATAAACGCTGAAGGTGGCTACACAAGATTTTAATTAATTTAACCGATACCTCGTATTTAAAATTAACAATGGTTATGTGTAGCGACAGACAACTATAGTTGATTAAATTGTGATTTTAAATCAATAAATACATATTTGAATAACTATTGATTTAAGGGCGAAGCAGCAGGTAGTCCGCGAAATTCAAATTTTCTTACGTTTTTTGCAATTTGCAAGCCAGTATTAGGTTATATGTTGATTATAGTACGATTCGCGACTGTATCATAATATATGTCTTTACAAAATTATAATCATTAATAATAATAACCTGGGACATTGTTCACACACGGTCATCTGATCCCAAACTAAGCAGAGCTTGTACTATGGAAACCAAATAACTGATATACTACATATACTACTTTTTTTTGTAAATACATACTTATATAGATAATTACACCCAGACTCAGAACAAACAGACATGTTCATGCACACAAATATTTGTCCTGGATGGGAATCGAACCCACGACCTGCGGCATGATAGGTGGTATCTTAACCAACCACGCCAACGGGCCTGTCAAATCAGTAATACAACTCCTTAAGTTAGTATAATCCTAAATGTCAAGATTTCATGAAAAAGTCATTCATGAGGATTATATGAACTAAGAGAGTTGTATTGATGATTTTAATGATTATAATTCTATAAATACAGATTTGTTACGATCACGAATCATATTCAGATCAACATACAACCTGATACTGACCTACAAATTGCAAAAAATGAGTTTCGCGAAAGAAAATTTGAATTTCGCGGGCTTCCTGGAGCTTTCTCCTTAAACGTTAACTACTTCATTAATAATGATTACGTTTGGAGCGGATTACAACACTGATTCTGTAAGCTCTTGTTTTATTGCAGTAACCAACCACTATTGATTTATAAAACAGTCATGTATTCATCGCATTGTATTTGTCGCTCAGCGAGCTATGTTCGGGGTTTCTTTTAGGGATATGATCTGAAATACAGCAAAGAACAAAAGTATCCGACATAGCTTGGACTATTAGCAGTGGACTGAAACAGGCTGATGATGATTGTATTAATCATCATCACTGAATTCGTCAAATTCAGAAACCACTGTATTATAGAATGCTATATGAATAAACCTAATAAAAACAGGAAAAAGTAGATATACACTTTCAATGTCATTTTAATGTATCCATGACAATTTCTATAACACGTTTACAGTTTCTATTACAATTATACATTTTGTATACATGTTATAGAAATTGTCATGGATACTTAAAAATTACATTGGAAGTGTAAACTTTTTACTGATGTTGTTTCGTTTATATTACTGTGAAACCAATGTATACCAAGTTTTGACACAGGTTGATGGTTAGGTAATTTAGAAAAAAAAGTCGTACACATATTTTTTGGATGGTAGAAGTTAAGATATTTTAGAAAATGTGACAATGTATATATATTATTGCTCGTGACTGTACATATGGGAGTTATTTGAAAAAGTGCATTGTGCAGAATACAAGCGTTGCAATCATGACAGTACTCCACTTACGCATTCATTATAATACTATTACTACATGATGACGATCGCACACAGCAGTAGCTTTCAACAACGAAACCAAACTATTAAAATGCAGTCATTCGCGCGGCGCTATCGAGCCCACTAAACGTCCATATTTCGTCCAGATCGCGGCCAACAACAAATAAGCTAAAACTTTACAACGAGGGTAGTTCACTACAATGCCGACCTATGCCCCCCCCCCCCCCCTCCGCCCCGCGCTCGCGATATTCTCAACAAAAGGCCTTCTGCATGCACGCCGTCTTTCATTTGATATTTGTATTTGAGATAGGTAAGTTATATTTTATACTGGATGTGGCTGAAAATGAAGATTTTGGAGCTTTTTAGAATAAATGAGTAGTTATCTCTTTCAGCATTGATTGTGCCTAGACCTATCTACATAATTAACAAAATATACAAGCAGACCACTCATGAACTAGGTGTAAATATAAAGGAATATAGGAAGATTGGGTCAGACTCTCGAACTCGAGCATCCAGGTACTGAACTACTCCCCTACTCCTGATCTAAAAGTCTATTAAAAAAGGTTTTAATAGACTTTCTTTTTTTTTAAGGAGAACAAAAATAGAACTTATGTACTCAGCTAAGTATAGAGATAAGAAATCCCGTTGCATTGTGTAAAAATATAGTCATTACATAGCTTATTTAGTGGGAAATGTTATCAATCAGCCTGACCCTAATAACATTGACATTCGATTTTTCGATTGCTACCATAATTATTAAAACAAGGTAATTTCCGTCTGATGAGTCGGGTCGTAGGTACCCACGACCCGACTGATTATATGTAGACGGAAGACACGTCTGCAGCAAGTAGTTGCTACAGAGGTTTTTTTTTTGGGTGGGAAATCATCAAATAACTTCTCTCGCTCTGGGCTGAGCGGGAGGGCGTGTCAGACCTTCACTGACTAAAACCCACCCGTGTTCCTTAAGTTGCCTGTGCCAGGGCCACGGTAACTCTTTCAAACAACCCGCGACCCTGGCAGGAGCTACAGACGTCAGAGCTAACAAATAATAAACAAAAAGTACTGTTCTATCGAGGTTGTGGATTCAAATCCGGGAAAGTAGCAAAGTGACTTTTTCGATTCATATGTATTTTCGAATTTATCTTAGACATCACTGACATATTACTTTAGTGTGAGAACGAGATGGAGCTATACAGGACGTCTAGCTCCATCACTTTCCCACACTCAAATAAGATTAAAATAATACTGCTTTAAGAGGTGGTGGTCTAGCTCCAGGACGTATAATTAATTTAAATCAAAAATCGCTAGGTAACCCGCCTTGAGGAAGCGTGGTGATCAATGCTCATACCTTCTCTGTGTGAGAAGAGTCCTTGCAGTGGGACAATAGCAGCTTGCAGTATGTATTCTGATCCGTGCCGATACGAGACCTACAGTGGTCTCGTATCGGCACGGACTTCAGAATACCTCATGCCATAACCAAGCTATTATAATTAGTCAGCAAATAAGAAGCGGAGCTTTGCGTTTGCGTTTTTGACTTCGACCAACGAATGAGACTGCGTTTGTCAAACTTCTATTAATTCCATTAGGTACTCTTTTCCCTTAAAAGTACCGCCCACAGTAGCGCTGGCAACTATACCAACTTGCAATCTGTTACTTAAGTAATTAGATATAGCTTTTATAATCTGTGTTATCAGTCTTATCATTGCGAGTTTCTTCATCTGTTTGCGAGTGATATTTTCATGTGTGGTTATTTATAGCAAAAATAAATAGAATGATAAAAACAATTCTTTGCGTTGCTATGTAATAGCGAACTAAGTATTATCATAATTTTTCGTTGGCGTAATATGATAAGAAGGATCCAGGCTGCTCGGTAGGCAGCGCCATCACGTGCACTAGGCACGACTAACTCTCGACTAGTTTCGTACAGGTTACACACGACTATTAGCTGCTCTAGTGTTCCAAAATGTCAGGTTTCTAATTTCCTACATACAACGTGGCAATACCGCCAGCCTTACGGACACTTTTTCACTGAGCTTGACGGCGATACGGATGAATTTTTGATGCCCTTTGAAGACTGATTTGGAAAGTTCGCCAAAATTTCCTTTAACAAAAGAGAGAACCTGCCTCAATTTTCCAATTCGCCGCAGAGTCCACGGTGCCTAAGTGACGTATACGTACCTCGCTAGGTGAACGTGCATGTACCTATGTGTCGATGTCGCCTCATGTCGGCGTATCTCCGTGTCCTGTATTATTTTTAATCCGGCACACAATGCAGCGCCGCGACCTCACCGCACGCTGCTAATCCGAGCCGCGGTGCTGTGCCCACTGTTTTACGATATGGGATTAAAAGTGATATTCATGATTTCTGGTTTCTATTTGATTCTAGTGTGCTAGTTTTAAGTTCCTCGTCAGGAATGCGTAGGCAGTGCTTGAAACTGTTCAGATTTAATAGAAAATGCAGTTCTGACAAAGTCTGTCATCTATCTTACGAGTATTTGACATTGTATTTTCCGATAACTTACCAGCTTGGCTGATGTGCTTGTGTGAATGTGTGAGTTTTTGTGAAGTTACACAAATCTTGAACCTCGATACTACTGCTGTGTTTGACATTTTGTGCTTATTATTGTGATTACAATTTATTTAGCTATTCGATTCAGTAAAAGTAACAGCCCAACTGGACTGTTGCGATGTTGCTTTGTGAAGCTTTTTCTCAATCCCCACTCTTCATCATCTGCCTAGCCTTATTCCAACGATGTTGGGATCAGCTTCCAGTCTAACAGGATGCAGCCGAATACCAGTATTTTACATGGAGCGACTATCTGACCTCCACGACCCAGTTACTGGATAATACGATACCCCTTGGTAAGACTGCTTGTCAAACTTTCGGGCTTCTGACGACCCATAACGACTGTCGATGATCCACCAATGACAGCCGAGACCAACAGCTTCACTTCCGAGGCACGGAGTGGTCATGGTATGTAAATATGGTCACCCAACCACGGACCAACCGTGGCAAGCATAGCTTAACCTGATCGATCGACCTGTGAGGCTGTTATTACTTAGCCACAAGCCCACTCAATCTTATATATTCTTATGTTACCAGACTTTAAAATATACATATGACACATGACGTAAACTCACGCCTTCTTCCCATGGGGGTAGGCATAAACTACTTTAGTTATTTTAGTATTGTGGCGTTCTGCCGCAATACTAAAATAACCAATATACTTAGGGCCCTTTTCCTGTAATGCGTACTTTCGCTCGCGCGCGGATCTGGTCCGCATGCGGCTGATAGTTCGCTCCTGACCACACGCAGGACTTTTGTTTGCCGCGCACGCAGCCGACCCGCGTTCCGCCCGCGTGATGCCCGCATGATAGGAAAAACATGTACGAAATGACAGGATGCGGGCAGCCCGCACGCGGACTAGATCCGCGTGCGGGCGAAAATACGCATGACAGGAAAAGGGCCCTTACAACTAAAATCTTTAAGTTACAAAAGTTCAACTTTTCCCGTACGCTAACAGAACTACCGATACATTGGACACGCACTCACTCGTGCATTGGCGCTCACCTCAGCGATGCGATGGTATAGATAACAACGACCCGTGTCTTATTCAATGCATGTCTAGGTTTAACTTATCGCTGCCGACTTACTCTCTGCCTGCACATCTTCCTGTGTCTGTGAGCGAGCGTGCCCTCGTTGTAGGATGGATGAATACGAGAGTTACAATTGTTAAAAATGCTTTCATAATAATGTTACATTCGATCCTGTAAGGAACTAAGGATGATGGTTTGAAATGGAAGTGGGTTTATGTAAATAGTGCAAAAGACGATATGGGGAATTAGTTGTTTGGCAGTACCTAGTAGAGTTTGTCCCATCGAAATCTAGGTAATTCTGGCCTCTCTGCAACGATGTCGAATTGACTGGCACTACATCGAAGTGTTGCGATGTTTATATGACGCTGCCACGATGACTGCCCAGATCCACGATTAGAAAACCAGCCCCATCTAACTGCTCCGAGGGGTGAGACAAGGGGATGTGATATCCCCGAAACTGTTCATCAATGCGTAAGAGGACGTCTTCAAGGCCCTGGAGTGAACTGGACAGGGTATCGACGTGAACGGCGAGTACCTACATCTCACACCTTCGCTTTGCCGTTGACATCGTCGTAATAACAGAGACGCTGGAACCGTTAGAGTTTAGACCAGATGCTACACAGCCTAAATGCAGCCTCTCGGCGGTCTGGCCTTGGCATGAATGTGGACAAGACGATAGTCATGTACAATTAACACGTCTTGCCGAGCCCAATCCACATCGAAGGTCGTTTCTCGAAGTTTGAAGGAGTATGTCTACCTAGGGCAAGTCATCCAGCTCTGTAGACACAACTTTGAGAAAGAAGTCGACAGAAGGATCCAGTTGGGTAAGCCAGCATTTGGAAAACTTCGTCGAGTCTTCTCGTAGCCTATTCTGCAATGTTTGAAGACTAAGGTCTATATTTTAGTAATAAAAAATAAAATAAAATAAAAATATTTTATTCAGACATAACATCCATAATTTTGTTGGTATTATACGCGACTTATAAACTATGTTAGTAACAGACACACAGATATATTTAAATTGCATTGTTAGTAAAGGATACTTACAGACTATGTTACTAACAAATAACGATAAAATAAAATACAATAAAACTAATTCAAATATCGTCTGCGCTCACCTGACGCTCTGGGCACATGCACGTGCACGTGTACCCAGTGCGCCATGATGGCGCAGCACGGTTTATCACTGATGATCCTCAGAATGCTGTTGGCGCTCCCCCGCACCCTGCGCATCATGGACGCCATCCGTTTTCGCACGATGGTGTTACAACCGTCTACATGCGTTTCGGCAAACATCCCTGATGCACTACAGTACCGTGGGAGCCCCAACAACATCCTGAAGGCGTTATTGCACTGCACTCTGAGGGCGTTATATGCCCTTTGCGTATATCGAACTCACAGGGTGCACGTGTACACCGACTGGCAAAAAGCCTTAAAAAAAGTTGTTTTCACTCCTGGTGTACAACGCGCAAACCTGCGGGTCAACATATTGCATCGGACAGCCAACGCCCTCCGTTCTCTTTCCAAGTCAGCATCATCTTTCAAATCCTCGGTCACTATATGCCCTAGGTTTTAAAATCAGACACTCTTTCAAGGGCCACACCACTTAGCATCACCGGAGGTACATGTGCTGGGTAAAGTCGTCAAGGAAACTTTGGAGGCACTTAACTGGAAAGTCCTACCACCGTATTCACCAGACATTGCTCATTCCGACTACCACTTGTTCCGGTCGATGGCTCATGACCTGCCGAGCAGCACTTCACTTCTTACAAAGAAGCCAAAAATTGGGTTCATTCTTGGATCGCCTCAAAGGATGAGGAATTTTTGAAACGCGGTATCCATATGCTGCTTGAAAGATGGTCAAAGGTAGTAGAAAGCGATGGGCAATACTTTGAATAACATACAGTGTACCAATTTTTGTGAATAAAGCTTCAAAATTACGAAAAAACTTCAAACCTTATTTTTACGCCTATATAAATGCGAAAGTAAGGTAGTTTGTTCGTTTGTTACCTTTTCACGCCTAAACCACTGAACCAATCATCCTGAAATTTTGCGTATACGTTGTCACGTGTACAGAAACGGACATAGAGTACCTTTCATCCCGAAATAAAAGTACTGTTCCCGAGGGAAACAACAATAACGTTCTTATGATAATAGATGGCGCCACGTGTCTTTCGAATCATGATTGAATTATATTGTTATAGAAACTTTAGTAGTGTGTTAAGGGTTTTTTTATTTAAGCACCTAATACATTTTGTGGGTCGATAGACCGATTTTTATCCTACTAATATTATAAATGTGAAAGTTTGTATGTTTGTTACTCAATCACGCAAAAACGGCTGAACGGATTTGGATGAAATTTGGTATACAGATAGTTTATAACCTGGATTAAGACATAGGATACATTTCATCCCGGTAGAAGTTTCCCGTGGGATAATTTCCGACATTCACGCGGGCAACAGCTAGTATATTAAGACATAGGATACTTTTCATCCCGGTAGAAGGTTCCCGTGGGATAATTTCCGACATTCACGCGGGCAACAGCTAGTATATTAAGACATAGGATACTTTTCATCCCGGTAGAAGGTTCCCGTGGGATAATTTCCGACACACACGCGGCCAACAGCTAGTATATTAAGACAGGATACTTTTCATCCCGGTAGAAGGTTCCCGTGGGATAATTTCCGACATTCACGCGGGCAACAGCTAGTATATTAAGACATAGGATACTTTTCATCCCGGTAGAAGGTTCCCGTGGGATAATTTCCGACATTCACGCGGGCAACAGCTAGTATATTAAGACATAGGATACTTTTCATCCCGATAGAAGGTTCCCGTGGGATAATTTCCGACATTCACGCGGGCAACAGCTAGTATATTAAGACATAGGATACTTTTCATCCCGGTAGAAGGTTCCCGTGGGATAATTTCCGACATTCACGCGGGCAACAGCTAGTATATTAAGACATAGGATACTTTTCATCCCGGTAGAAGGTTCCCGTGGGATAATTTCCGACATACACGCGGGCAACAGCTAGTATATTAAGACATAGGATACTTTTCATCCCGGTAGAAGGTTCCCGTGGGATAATTTCCGACATACACGCGGGCAACAGCTAGTATATTAAGACATAGGATACTTTTCATCCCGGTAGAAGGTTCCCGTGGGATAATTTCCGACATTCACGCGGGCAACAGCTAGTATATTAAGACATAGGATACTTTTCATCCCGGTAGAAGGTTCCCGTGGGATAATTTCCGACATTCACGCGGGCAACAGCTAGTATATTAAGACATAGGATACTTTTCATCCCGGTAGAAGGTTCCCGTGGGATAATTTCCGACATTCACGCGGGCAACAGCTAGTATATAGTACATAGGATACTTTTCATCCCGGTAGAAGGTTCCCATGCGATAATTTCCGACATACACGCGGGCAACAGCTAGTATATTAAGACATAGGATACTTTTCATCCCGGTAGAAGGTTCCCGTGGGATAATTTCCGACATTCACGCGGGCAACAGCCAGTATATTAAGACATAGGATACTTTTCATCCCAGTAGAAGGTTCCCATGCGATAATTTCCGACATACACGCGGGCAACAGCTAGTATATTAAGACATAGGATACTTTTCATCCCGGTAGAAGGTTCCCATGCGATAATTTCCGACATACACGCGGGCAACAGCTAGTATATTAAGACATAGGATACTTTTCATCCCGGTAGAAGGTTCCCGTGGGATAATTTCCGACATACACGCGGGCAACAGCTAGTATATTAAGACATAGGATACTTTTCATCCCGGTAGAAGGTTCCCGTGGGATAATTTCCGACATTCACGCGGGCAACAGCTAGTATATTAAGACATAGGATACTTTTCATCCCGGTAGAAGGTTCCCGTGGGATAATTTCCGACATTCACGCGGGCAACAGCTAGTATATTAAGACATAGGATACTTTTCATCCCGGTAGAAGGTTCCCGTGGGATAATTTCCGACACACACGCGGCCAACAGCTAGTATATTAAGACAGGATACTTTTCATCCCGGTAGAAGGTTCCCGTGGGATAATTTCCGACACACACGCGGCCAACAGCTAGTATATTAAGACATAGGATACTTTTCATCCCGGTAGAAGGTTCCCGTGGGATAATTTCCGACATACACGCGGGCAACAGCTAGTATATTAAGACATAGGATACTTTTCATCCCGGTAGAAGGTTCCCGTGGGATAATTTCCGACATTCACGCGGGCAACAGCTAGTATATTAAGACATAGGATACTTTTCATCCCGGTAGAAGGTTCCCGTGGGATAATTTCCGACATTCACGCGGGCAACAGCTAGTATATTAAGACATAGGATACTTTTCATCCCGGTAGAAGGTTCCCGTGGGATAATTTCCGACATTCACGCGGGCAACAGCTAGTATATTAAGACATAGGATACTTTTCATCCCGGTAGAAGGTTCCCGTGGGATAATTTCCGACATTCACGCGGCCAACAGCTAGTATATTAAGACATAGGATACTTTTCATCCCGGTAGAAGGTTCCCGTGGGATAATTTCCGACATTCACGCGGGCAACAGCTAGTATATTAAGACATAGGATACTTTTCATCCCGGTAGAAGGTTCCCGTGGGATAATTTCCGACATTCACGCGGGCAACAGCTAGTATATTAAGACATAGGATACTTTTCATCCCGGTAGAAGGTTCCCGTGGGATAATTTCCGACATTCACGCGGGCAACAGCTAGTATATTAAGACATAGGATACTTTTCATCCCGGTAGAAGGTTCCCGTGGGATAATTTCCGACATTCACGCGGGCAACAGCTAGTATATTAAGACATAGGATACTTTTCATCCCGGTAGAAGGTTCCCGTGGGATAATTTCCGACATTCACGCGGGCAACAGCTAGTATATTAAGACATAGGATACTTGTCATCCCGGTAGAAGGTTCCCGTGGGATAATTTCCGACATTCACGCGGGCAACAGCTAGTATATTAAGACATAGGATACTTTTCATCCCGGTAGAAGGTTCCCGTGGGATAATTTCCGACATTCACGCGGGCAACAGCTAGTATATTAAGACATAGGATACTTTTCATCCCGGTAGAAGGTTCCCGTGGGATAATTTCCGACATACACGCGGGCAACAGCTAGTATATTAAGACATAGGATACTTGTCATCCCGGTAGAAGGTTCCCGTGGGATAATTTCCGACATACACGCGGGCAACAGCTAGTATATTAAGACATAGGATACTTGTCATCCCGGTAGAAGGTTCCCGTGGGATAATTTCCGACATTCACGCGGGCAACAGCTAGTATATTAAGACATAGGATACTTGTCATCCCGGTAGAAGGTTCCCGTGGGATAATTTCCGACATACACGCGGGCAACAGCTAGTATATTAAGACATAGGATACTTTTCATCCCGGTAGAAGGTTCCCGTGGGATAATTTCCGACATTCACGCGGGCAACAGCTAGTATATTAAGACATAGGATACTTTTCATCCCGGTAGAAGGTTCCCGTGGGATAATTTCCGACATACACGCGGGCAACAGCTAGTATATTAAGACATAGGATACTTTTCATCCCGGTAGAAGGTTCCCGTGGGATAATTTCCGACATACACGCGGGCAACAGCTAGTATATTAAGACATAGGATACTTTTCATCCCGGTAGAAGGTTCCCGTGGGATAATTTCCGACATACACGCGGGCAACAGCTAGTATATTAAGACATAGGATACTTTTCATCCCGGTAGAAGGTTCCCGTGGGATAATTTCCGACATACACGCGGGCAACAGCTAGTATATTAAGACATAGGATACTTTTCATCCCGGTAGAAGGTTCCCGTGGGATAATTTCCGACATACACGCGGGCAACAGCTAGTATATTAAGACATAGGATACTTTTCATCCCGGTAGAAGGTTCCCGTGGGATAATTTCCGACATACACGCGGGCAACAGCTAGTATATTAAGACATAGGATACTTTTCATCCCGGTAGAAGGTTCCCGTGGGATAATTTCCGACATTCACGCGGGCAACAGCTAGTATATTAAGACATAGGATACTTTTCATCCCGGTAGAAGGTTCCCGTGGGATAATTTCCGACATACACGCGGGCAACAGCTAGTATATTAAGACATAGGATACTTTTCATCCCGGTAGAAGGTTCCCGTGGGATAATTTCCGACATACACGCGGGCAACAGCTAGTATATTAAGACATAGGATACTTTTCATCCCGGTAGAAGGTTCCCGTGGGATAATTTCCGACACACACGCGGGCAACAGCTAGTATATTAAGACATAGGATACTTTTCATCCCGGTAGAAGGTTCCCGTGGGATAATTTCCGACATACACGCGGGCAACAGCTAGTATATTAAGACATAGGATACTTTTCATCCCGGTAGAAGGTTCCCGTGGGATAATTTCCGACATTCACGCGGGCAACAGCTAGTATATTAAGACATAGGATACTTTTCATCCCGGTAGAAGGTTCCCGTGGGATAATTTCCGACATACACGCGGGCGAAGCCGCGGGCAACAGCTAGTACTTTATAATAGGTTGGGGAAAAAGTTTCTTCGCATTTTTTAAGAAAATTAAAAACATTTTTTTAATATAGTTTATTTACATTTAACTAAAGTATGTCCCATTGCTATAGAAATTTTGGGACTTCTGCCCTTCCAATCCCACCACACACACAGCATCACCTTGTTGCGAGTTAACCCGGGTTTCGCCACAGTCTGTGAAGCCTGACCGGCCTTTGACCACGACCTTTTTCGCACGTTCTTGTCATACGTGATCCACTTTTCATCACTAGTTATCAGCTTCTTCAAAAATGGTTCGGTTTCATTACGTCGTAATAAAGAATCACAAATGAGTACACGGTTCATTAGGTTTCTTTCAGTGAGCTCGTGAGGTACCCAAATGTCGAGCTTTTTTGTGTACCCAGTTTTTTTCAAATGCGCCAAAACTGTTTTGTGGTCAATTCCCAGTTCTTCAGCTACGTCGTAACTACTGATATGCCGATCTTGCTCCACTTTTTCAAAAATGGCATCCATTTTATCCGTAATAGGGCGACCAGAGCGACGTGCATCTTTGTCATCAAAATTTCCGGATTGAAAACGCTTAAACCAAATTTGTGCTACTCTCACAGACACTACACTAGGTCCATAAACATCGCAAATTTTTTTCGCGGCTTGCGTTGCATTTTTACCTTTGTTGTAGTAAAATTTTAAAATGTATCGAATTTCTTCATTAGATTCACTCATCTTGACGGTACGAAAAACAAATGAAAATCACACATTTTCCTAATTTGAATTTGGAATTATGTTCTTTAAAATTTAAACTTTCAATGATACCAAAACCGCCAGATACAAATAGTATAGCCAAAGAGATTTTATTACAAGTTCATACATACTATAATGCGAAAAGACTTTTTCCCCAACCTAATACATATTATGACTGCACTAATCTTATCTTGGAACATGCGGTACTTGATTATGTTTAGATAATAATATACCGACAAGTGCACTTATTGTACCATGGTATCACGTCATATTGATTGATTGATAACAAGATTATTATGTTGTACTTGTAAAGCTAAATCGCTATTAATGAAATTATGTTTTCAAGTAGGTACATACATACCTTCCGGTAATACTGGTAAAAAAAAAAAACGTTTTGCTAGGAACTTTACATCGAAATAAAGTTTAAAATAGTTATTATTTTTATCTTCATCTATTTTTTATTTTTATAACAGCCGCAAGAGTTGATCCATCAGATTAAGCTACGCTTGCCGGGGTTGGTCCATGAATGGGAGACCATCTGTACATATCAAGTCTCCTCCGTGCCTCGGAAAGCCCGTTAAGCAGTTTGTCCCGGCTGTCATTCGTGGATCTTAGACAGTCGTTACGGGTCGTCAGCAACCTGAAAGTCTGACAACCAGTCTTAGCGGTATCGTATTGCCCAATAACTGGGTGGTGGAGGTCAGATAGGCAGTCGCTCCATGTAAAATACTGGTATTCAGCTGCATCCTGTTAGACTGGAAGCCGACCCCAACATAGTTGCAAAAAGGCTAGGCAGATTGATTGATTTTTTTTATCATTCTGTTTTTATTAAATAAAGAAACAGATTACTAAACTAAAAAAATAACCTTTGCAAATAAAGGTACAACCAGGAACCGCAAAACCTTAGTAAAAACCCTGGCAACTCTATTTTAAACGCAGCAATAGTAATTATCGAAATAGGCCCGAGATTGCTCTGAACGTACGCTGTCGCAGAATGCACTCGAAATGTTCCCGGGTTTGCCCGCTTTAGGCTTTAAGTGCACAGAAAATGCTTAAAAGTATTTAAACGCGTAATATCGTCCTTGAGTCGCGAATTATTTGTCTAGGGAGGGTTTGGGGGACGGGAACTTTTATTTATTGTAGTTGTATGAATGTAGGCGGAGAAGGAAATGGCGTTAGGTTTTGCCTGTAAAAGGGGCTAGATACATTAAAAATCTTCCGACATAATGTGAACATTTAAAAGGAGTAGTAGTTTCCACGTTTAGAAGTAGGCTGGCGAAGCGTCAATGCGTTTTCAATCATAAAAAAATAATTTAGGAATTTTCCATATAACATGTAAAATCAAATAAAACAACGCCCACGTATGGATACGTGGGCGTTGTTTTATTTGATTTGAACTTTCTCGAGTTTACTCGCAACATGGCTCATAGATGATATTTAGCGCTTGCTACCACTATAGTAATATGTGGAGGAGCTTGTGGCTAAGTAATAACAGCCGCACGGGTCGATCCATCAGGTTAAGCTACGCTTGCCGGGGTTGGTCCTTAGATGGGTGACCATCTTTACATACCAAGACTCCTCCGTGCCTCGGAAAGCACGTTAAGCCGTTGGTCCCGGCTGTCATTCGTGGATCTTTGACAGTCGTTACTGGTCGTCAGAAGCCCGAAAGTCTGACAATCAGTCTTACCAAGGGGTATCGTATTACCCAGTAACTGGGTTGTGGAGGTCAGATAGGCAGTTGCTCCATGTAAAATACTGGTATTCAGCTGCATCCGGTTAGACTGGAAGCCGACCCCAACATAGTTGGGAAAAGGCTAGGCAGATTGATTGAAGACTTGTCCATGCGCCGCTATTAAGATCGCTTTGTTACGCGAGCACGCGCCGCCTTTGAAAATTCCTTTTTAGTGAAATCTAGAAGTTCTTCGAAAAATTATTGGACCTGCATCTATGCTTTATCCAGAACTTATAGTGCAGTGTTGTTTTTTGGGGGTCTCGACCATTATTACAACGGTGGATTCAAGAAGATTAGGCTCGCCGGCCGGCAGCCGATCTCGAGGCACCAAGCATAAAACACCCATCTTCCTGAGTCTGAGTGGGACCTCTGGATTGCAAAGGCTTTGCTGCAAATTCATCTTTATGGTATTGGATTGTTTCGAGGATTCATCATTGAGGGAATTTTATTTTCATGCGTACTCCATGTTGGTACCGCTTGTACATAAGTAGTTAATTGGTGCAGGCTATATACACGCCTCACCATAGGTAAAACCTATTTATTTCAAGATACGGTTCTTGTTTATAATGTTGGGTCATCAATAAAACAAAAAAAAATAATTTTCTAAAAAATATATTTTCCATCAATAATATAATTCTATAATACATTAATATTATTTAAGTTATATATTAGTAACATAGCTCGTACATTACTCACACATTAAAATAAACATCTTTAAACAGTTAGATCATACAATTTGTGTGTCTTTGGACAACATAATGATAGATACCCGGCGAATTTATTATACTTGGAAGTCGAGACTTGGCTCATAGTATTATTCAATTTTCTTTAAACGAACGATAAGTATAAGTATAATACTTTCAGTTTCATCCCTAGTTATACCTTTAGTAAATGCACTTTACAATGTATTAAAAATTACAAAAAAGTTTTTTAAGTTTCCCTGCAGCTACGTAAGTACATAATTTATACTTGACTACGTTCTGATTACATTTTTACTTATATATTTTAATTTCTGCTTGTGCATAGTTTTCGATTTTTTTTATATATATTAGCGTGTGCTAGACGATTTATGTCTTGTGTTGCGTAATGTATCCAAATTATGTTGCGTACTATTGTATACAATAAATTTTGTTTAACTGAACAGACAGCTGTGCTGCTGGGGAGTTTGTTGCGCCACTTCTTCTCCTCAGCTAAAGCACTAGGAAGTGGTGAAGGGCGGGCGTTTTGGGGGACTGTTTTATGTAATTTTGACGTTCGAAAAGTGCTGATTCTCAGCCTAGTTTGAATAAATTACTTTTGATTTTGACTTACAGCTTTGTATACCTACATATTATTATTTATGTTACTTGGTTATAATCATTGTATGATATCGAAATTTGCTCTCGTTAACTGGAGTGCAGAACCAATTATACAGAGTTATTGGTAAAACACCAGCAACCTCTTAAGGGGTCATTGTACTCATCATTATGAACTACTTTTACTATGGGACCAAATCTGAAATCGCAAAAAAAATATCAGCTGTTCAGTACATTTTGACGAATTAAGCGAACATAAATTTACTGAACAGCTGATTTCTTTTTCGCGATTTCAGGTTTGGTCCCATAGTAAAAGTTGTTCATAATGATGAGTACAATGACCCCTTAAGAGGTTGTTGGTGTTTTACCAATAACCCTGTATTGCCAAGCGTAGTGTTAAAGTATACGTCAGTTCGTGTTAGCAGCATTATAAGAAGACCATAATATATTATTGCAAATAGTTACACAAAAAATGAATAATACTATGCGAAATGTTATCATTATCAATCAAAAGTGCACACAAAATATCAAATATTTCATACTGTTATGGTACAAATAAATTATACTTTGATATGAAAAGTTAAATACAGTTCCGAGCAATCTTCTTACAAAACATCCCACATTTGTGTATAATATTAGATTACTTTTCTATTAAAATTATATTATTTGTGTAAACGATGAGGCCACCGATTAAGTGGAGTCGAGTCGATTACAGTCATATTATTATGAATTTAATATTATTATAAACATCGATCTTCTCCGGCCACTGGTTCTTTTTGAGTTATTTTAAGTTATATGTGGAGATCCCTTTACATATTGAAGTATACGTGTCATAAATAACCCGTCAATAGACGTTGAACGTAACTAGCTGGATATTATACTGATCATATAAGTTTTGCAACACTTTCAATTATATTGCAAGGAAAGTAGGTGATACAAAGTTATCGTATCTGTCACCTCCCGATAAAAAATTCAAACATTATTTATTTGTGTAAGTTTCAAGAGCGCTGTTCTAACATTTATACAAACTACATACAAGGTGTATTTTTGTATGCAAGAAGACAATTATGCTGCTTCTGTGCTAAATAAATATTGCCTCATTTCGATTGTTTTGGCGAGTTGAAAGTGTAGGTACCCACTCTCACTGACAGCTAGAATCGCGTTTAAAAGTGACACAAAACCCTCAATCAGCATACTTCAAATTTAAGTATAACAGCTCTATCTCTTTCACCGCACGTAGACCTGCAGCTGCGAGGCCAGCTGGCACAACATCTTCAGGCCCGGCAGGAACGAGGCCACGGCGGCGAAGTCAGCGCCTGTGGCCAGCGACGTGGCCACGGACAGCGCACCCGCGTGGTTGCCGCTCTGTGCGTACTGGCAGCACGAGTGCAGGGATGCGCACGCGGTTTCTGATAGCTGAGGGAGGGAAACAATATTGATAAAATCATCAATGATAGGTTTTCAATACAAAATCTATAAGCTACATTTTTATTTTACGGAGCAGATTTTAAACAAAGAAACATTTTAAACGAAACATCATCAATTATAGTTTGACCGATACCGCTGTACCGCTGGGGGTGGGGCGCCATGAGCGTTGACGAATGAGCGGCCTGCACTGACCCCCCACCTCGTGAGCAGCTCACGTACCAAAATCTTATAAAATATCAGGCTTGATACTTTTTTTTGGATATTGAATGAGCACAAAAGGTGTCATGCTCATTAGCTTACCTTGTATTCGCGTAGCATATCATAAAGAGTTTCTAATCTTCTCTGCACGTCATCTAACTTTCTCTTCATTTGCTGCAAACAAAATTAAAATATAAAGATTACTAAATAAAAAAAAATAAGTACCTTTAATATCAATTACAATGACCACTTTGTTTTACGAGACGTCGCCAAGCGGTTAGTCGACTCTCCACGTGACCAGAGGGCCGTCCTATTTTTTAGCCAAATAATCAGCATTGCCATACAACGTGGCTATGCTGCCTTTCGGCCAATTTTCCTATTGAAAGCGATGAGGACGAATTTTTTGATGGCCTGTGATTTCTTCCCCTCCTTTTTTAAATACATTTTATTATTATTTTAAGACTGTCATCTATGTTATATAAATATCTTGTTTGAAAATATTACAATGTGAATAGTTCATGCCTGAAGCAAGTCGCAAGAAGCATTGAGCTTCTTCGATTGAATTTTGACGTTTCTTGAAAGACATGTTGAATAAAAGATGTCAAGCAATAAGAAATAGCGTAAATAAGACGAAATCACGTACCGGGTTAGTAGCCCTGTTGGAGCACTCCAGCCTGATGGCGTCGAACACAGTCTGCAACACCACGTGTTGCTCCGGCAGCGGCCCCTTCTGTACCGCGGCCGGCTCGGGCGGCGCGGGGCTCTCCGGCTGGGGAGGCAACGAGTATTCATAATGTTACTTTTTAATATTTTCTCATATTTGCAGAATTTGCTTTATAGCAATAATTTGTGCTTCTGCTAAAAAGGTTCCCGGCAGGTGTGACTGTGGCCAACTCCGAGCACCGTCAAGTAAAAGCCACACATATTATATCAACAAGATGGGTAGCACCGTCTACCTCGCCTTAATATCCATCGAACATGATTTTAAAAAACATATTAATTACTAATAATTTTAGGAAATATTGTTGTCTAAATAGTCAGTAAGGAAAATTTTTATATTTGTAAATTCTATCCAGATAACTGGACAGAGTTTTTTTTTTAAATTTCATTTCGAGCATCAATTTTGAAGCTTATACCACGGATCAAACTAATAAACATTTTTTTTTTATCTAACTGCAAAGGTCCTTAGGAAAATTGTTAAAACACAAACATCGAATAGTCGTAAAATTGTCTTTAAAACATGTATACAGAAATAAATATCATTTACTATATTGTTATGCCTAATATGAAATAAACACGAGAAGAAGCGATAAATAAACTGTTTCATTTAATCTTTTTTTTATCTATAAATCATAAGTATAACAATAAATTGAAGTTCTATTTAAATTCCAATTAAACATTTACTATTAACAATTATTGCTCTAAATCGAACGGATCAAAGTGGATTAGTCTGACTATAAACAGAGCGAACGCGGCAAGTCTACGCACACAGTAACACCCGCTTCTGTGTGGGTGAAATTTGCAAAGAATTACCTAAATTTGACGTTCGGCGCTAGGCGTAGACAAATCGATGGTGAAATGGCAATTTGCTTTTTGATCTTTTATTTGAATATCGTATCTTTAGCTGTAGATGTTTACACGCTAAATAAGTAGTACATCTTCAATAACAAACCTTCTGCGGATAAGCAGGTGAGATAGCCGCGGCCTGGTAGTCAGGGTACTGGTTGGGGTACTGCTGTCCGTACTGCGGCGCTGGCTGGCCGTACTGCTGGCCGTACTGCGCCGCCGGCCCGAGGGGCACGTGCTGCGGAGGCTCCACTCCGAACAGCGGGTGCGTGATCGGTGCCTGTGCTGTTACTTCTTGTTTTGGCTAGAATAAAGGGTTTTGTTAAAAGACTGTTGTGAGACTGGGTTAAGTTGATGGTGTTTGTGTTGGGTGAGCAAAATGGAAGAAACAACTTGAAATATGCGTTCTCTTCTGACAGATTACCTATTCTTGTTAACGTGGAGTTTCTTACACGTTCTTCTCCGTAGGAAATGACCACTACGCAGGGTACGTAGTGCGTATGATTTGAATTTAGATACTTATTAATTTTATTTTTTACTTATTTAAAAAAAAAACTAGGTATGCCATAGGCTTCTACTCCGTTCACCTACTCGTATTATACCCTATTTTTTTTCAAGACGGTAAAAATTCCTCCAATATATACTAATAATAAAGTTGAAGAGTTTGTTTTTCTGTACGCGCTAATCTCTGGAACTACGTCGGATTTGAAAAAATCGTTTTGCATGTGAAATTCTTGAAGAAGGGTATAGGCTATTTAATATCACGCTATGACCCTTAGGAACTCAACATAACGAAAAAAAGAGTTAGAAAGAATTCTATGCGAAAAACCAGTAAAAGCGTGGCCGGGCGACGCGATACGACGCGGTGGGTAGGTAGGGAGCCAAGGGAGTCCTAAAAATGTAGCTGTTATTTTAGTTTATTATGTACAATAGGTCTGACGTATCTTGGCGAGCCCGAAGTTCGCACAGAAGGCTGCGCAGTAACAATTTTTAGGAACCAAATGGCGATATGAGGCGAGTGTGAGTGAGAGAACATGCGCGAAAGTTCGCAGTGCCTACTTTCAGACTCGCCAAGATACATCGGCCGTAGTGTACGAGTATCTTACGACTTCCACGCACATTAAGGCGCCAGCAGAAGCTACTACGAAATAACCACATTTTAATAAAACTACCTCGTCCACCGGCCGGCCGCGTTGCTTGCTTTTACTTTATTTTGGCTTAGCGTTCTTTCTCACTTTTTTTTTTTCTTTTTCACGGATCCGAAGGGTCATTCTCGAGCAATGGGCTAATCAAATGCAAAAATATTTTTTCTAACCCGACTTTTTGTTTACAATTTCATGGGTTTTATTTTTTTGCGCAGAGCCCTAATTATTTTTCTACAATAAAAGTAGCCTAAGTTACTCCTTATAATGCCAGCTATCTGCCAGTGAAACTCCCGTCAAAATCGGTACAGACATTTCGGAGAATAGCCGGAACAAACAGACAGACAGACAGACAAAAATTTTAAAAATTGTTTTTTTTTTTAATTTTTTTATAGGTACCGTATATTTTCATATCCATTTAGTAAAAAGCTGTTATTTTGTAATTACAAACAGACACTTCAATTTAATTTATTTGTGTAGATGATGAAAGATGGTCAAACTTATATTAATAATTAAAAATATAATTAGTAACAAAACAAAACTCTGCATTGAAAACTGCAGCCACTTCAGATTTTAATTCTAACTCTACATTTCGTAGCTCATAATTAAACGGAAATACAAAAATAAACAATTTTATCGTCGATGCATTAAATTCACAAGACGAAAGGCTACTAATGTAGAGATGATCTTTACGACAGATGATATATTCGGCGGAGCTTGGTGTTCATAAAACGACGTTACAGCATCCGAATTTATCACAATTTATGAAAATGTCAGTATGAAGTCAACAAGAGGAGTCAACAACATGCATAAACATATGAAATGTATTAAACAAATTCAAAACACACGTTAGAAGATATACAGAATGATCCAATCGGGTTTAACACATCAAAACGGCAACACTTTGTGTCAGGCTGTTTGTACCTCGTCTAAATGTCGTCTGTGCTCGATAATGTTGTTCCAGCGGCGCGTGCCTGCGTGCAAGGCCGACATGTCAGCCGTGTCTAAGTGCTGACAATGTTACTGCATCAAATACTATGTAAACTGACCTAACTACATACATAAACTCACGCCTTCTTCCCATGGGGGTAGACTACAGAAAGCCACCTGCTACGACCCTTACTTACTCCTTTTGCCTCGTTTACGTTCATACATCTGGTCATACACAGTCAACACGCATGCCGGTTGCCAGTACTACGCACCCTGATCTTTCTGAAGAACATCACCGATAAGGTCACTACGGATATCTCTTACTAGGGCGTCCCGTTCCAGCGTTTCCACTCACACCTACCTTGTACTGACCTCTAACGGTAAAATTATCACCGTCGTCGGCTAAAAATACCGCGTCTTGGCTAGCAAATAATGAGCAATATACAGGGTTATTGGTAAAACACCAACAACCTCTTAAAGGGTCATTGTACTCATAATTATGAACAACTTTTACTATGGGACCAAACCTGAAATCGCAAAAAAAAATCAGCTGTTCAGTACATTTTGACGAATTATGCGAACATAAATTTGTGTTTTACCAATAACCCTGTATATGAGAGCGTGTTTGCAGACAAATCCTCATGTCAAGTGACTTATTGGCTCTTATTATTTCAGTGACTAATCGCAACTCCATGAACAGCTTTATTTTCAAAGGAGATCATTAATTTATGGGCCAAACAAAAAAAGTCATATTCCGTTATAATAATGTTATTTCTCTCCACTTTTCACTGCATGGGACCAAATCTGTACGACCATTCGTTGTGTTGTTATACGTGTTTGAAAAATACTATTTTCAATATATTTTAGTTAAAAGAATAATAGTAAAAAATAAAAGAAAAACAAAAATAAATAAAGAATAACGTATTCTTTTGGAATATAAAGTTTTTTTTGTTTTGTTTGGCACTTTCATATTTAGCCCAAAAATGTATGGACGGTGAATGTTCTCCTTTATTTTCTTTCTTTCGTTCAGCTACGTAAACTGCGATAGTAGATTTCTTTCTCAAGATTTCAATTTTTCATTCATTAAACCGTTGCTTATTTAAACGTCATTACGTCAATATATTAGGTTGGGGAAAAAGTCTTTTCGCATTATAGTATGTATGAACTTGTAATAAAATCTCTTTGGCTATACTATTTGTATCTGGCTGGTTTTGGTATCATTGAAAGTTTAAATTTTAAAGAACATAATTCCAAATTCAAATTAGGAAAATGTGTGATTTTTATTTGTTTTTCGTACCGTCAAGATGAGTGAATCTAATGAAGAAATTCGATACATTTTAAAATTTTACTACAAAAAAGGTAAAAATGCAACGCAAGCCGCGAAAAAAATTTGCGATGTTTATGGACCTAGTGTAGTGTCTGTGAGAGTAGCACAAATTTGGTTTAAGCGTTTTCAATCCGGAACTTTTGATGTCAAAGATGCACGTCGCTCTGGTCGCCCTATTACGGATAAAATGGATGCCATTTTTGAAAAAGTGGAGCAAGATCGGCATATCAGTAGTTACGACGTAGCTGAAGAACTGGAAATTGACCACAAAACAGTTTTGGCGCATTTGAAAAAAACTGGGTACACAAAAATGCTCGACATTTGGGTACCTCACGAGCTCACTGAAAGAAACCTAATGAACCGTGTACTCATTTGTGATTCTTTATTACGACGTAATGAAACCGAACCATTTTTGAAGAAGCTGATAACTGGTGATGAAAAGTGGATCACGTATGACAAGAACGTGCGAAAAAGGTCGTGGTCAAAGGCCGGTCAGGCTTCACAGACTGTGGCGAAACCCGGGTTAACTCGCAACAAGGTGATGCTGTGTGTGTGGTGGGATTGGAAGGGCATTATTCATTATGAGCTGTTACCACCAGGCAGGACCATCGATTCTGAACTCTACTGCGAACAACTGATGAGATTAAAGCAAGAAGTTGAGAGAAAGCGGCCGGAATTAATCAACAGAAGGGGTGTGGTTTTTCATCATGATAACGCTAGACCTCACACATCTTTAGCCACTCAGCAAAAATTAAGAGAGTTTGGCTGGGAGGTGTTAATGCATCCGCCGTATAGTCCTGACCTTGCACCTTCAGATTTCCACCTGTTTCGGTCTCTTCAGAATTCTTTAGGCAGTGTCAGGTTAACATCACGAGAGGACTGCCAAAACCACTTGTCGCGGTATTTTGACCAGAAGTCCCAAAATTTCTATAGCAATGGGATCATGTCCCTACCTACAAGATGGCAAAAAGTTATCGAACAAAATAGTACCTACATACTTTAGTTAAATGTAAATAAACTATAGTAAAAAATGTTTTGAATTTTCTTAAAAAATGCGAAGAAGTTTTTCCCCAACCTATTATTTTAGTTTCATTTTCACATGAATTTACTTCTGCTGAAGACGTCAAATTAATTCATTTTAAGTAATAATAATAAATATGTTTTGTAACACATACCTTAGGCTTAGAAGACATCATAGGCGGATCATTCCACCCCGGAGGAACAGGTTTAGACGGCACTGCGGCCACAGAAGGCTCCGGAGCCTGCGCCGGATTGTAGTACGAGCCGTTCACCGCCGGATTCAAACCGGACTGGTTCAACTGGGCCGGATTCACTGACATCTGTCCCGGAGGTCCGTGGATATGGTTCACGGGAGCCGTGTTCATAGGGCCTTGGTTCATGGGGCCTTGGTTCATGGGGCCCGGGTTCATGGGACCCTGTGAGTAAGCCGGCACGCTAGCGCCTCCGTATTGGTCGGGCAAGGGACTGTTGAACCCGGCGTAAGGTTGAGAAGTGACAGGGTTGTTGAAACTGTACTGGTTGTATAGCGGCGCGGACTGGACGGAAGGATCCACCTTGTATTTGGAACGGGATCCTATGCCTGGAAGAAAAGTGGGTTTTTATTAGTTTTGTTTTTGCTCCTCTACGTTTATCTATATAATATGTCGTAGGGTGATTTCATAATTCGGATTTTCGCAAAAACCTTAGGGATATTGCGAAAACACGGATAATTAGACAATGGTGAAAACATTTCTCAATCTTACTGGAAAAAGATAGGGTTTTTGCAAAAACACGAGTTGCTCTAGTAACATCGAATATCCTTAACTCTGATTGGCTAGATTTTTGCTTACCGACCTAATCTTATTCTGATTGGTTCCTGGTTTTACCCTGTGAGCTTTGAAGTATTATATCATAGAGTTATGAAGGGTTACAAATAACACAACAAACAACTTTTCCCAAGGAACCATATTGTGTTGGAGATAAGAAAAATTTTGACCTTCTCATTCAAAGTGGTTATCAGCTGATCGAGTTATTTCTATAAAGAGGTTTTTTTCGTTTCCGACATTATAGTTCCTTGAAGAAAGTTGTTAGTTTTCATGTTTTGCACACTGTTTACTATCGTGAATTTGTAGAATCGTTATTTTTCTATTAGAAAAAAAAAATGCGTGAATGATTTTCATTTAAAACGTCAACCAATCGGAAGAGGTCTCGTTTTGGGCGCTCCAGCCGGCCAATCAGCGTTCTAAGTTCATAACAGCTAACGTTTCGTTTCGCAATGTTACTTGAGCGACTCGTGTTTTTGCAAAAACCCTATCTTTTACCAATAAGATCGAGAAATGTTTTCACCATTGTATAATTATCTATGTTTTCGCAATATCCGTTTTCGCGAAAATTCGAATTATCAAATCATCCTACGACATATACAAAAATTAATAGCCGTGCATTAGTCTCGCAAAAACTCGAAAATGGCTCCACCGATTTGATTTTTTTTTTTAACTGACAATATTGTTACAGTTTGATCACTTTTGCAGTGATCAAACTGTAACAATATTGTCAGTCTGGATATAGCTGATGCTATAATTATGGTTTCATGAACTAACCAGATGGACCAACGCTGCCGGGTCTGGGTGGCTGCGGCGCCTGGGGCGGCAGCACCTGCGCGGGCTGCATCATCTGCGGCGGCTGCACCTGCGCCTGCGCATAGCCGGCGCGCTGCTGCGGTGGGAGGGACGCGGCCGGCCCTGACGACTGCGGCCAGGGCTGCTCGTAGGCGCAGCCTGGGGAGGTGAATGAACATTTGAAAAATACAGGTCGGGTAAGGTATCAAGTAAAAACGGAAATACGAACGGGAATACGGGTGTTAAATTAAGATACTCCATAGACAAGTTTAGACGTGATTAAAAAATTGCCTACTAAAAATACGTCAATTTACGTCAGGCGCTGACTAATTTGACAGGACTAAACTAATATTTAACGTCTGTCCTTTTGTTAATGAAATAGGAAGAAAAGATGTACTAAACTTAAAAGCGATGGCCCAAAAATAACCCAGGCCCGGCGCAAAAGTTTTGTATCTCAGATTTTAGAGAATATTTAAAAATAATATTTAAAACTATCACTATCTCTCTAAAGGGTGGCTAACATTCTTTTCTCTTTTGCTCAAAATGTTTTGTAGGCGTTCTTATTAAAAACTCATTTACCGATCAAAATATTTATTATGCTATAGTTCGTTAATTGTTTACAAACAAGCATACTGATACAAAACCTATAATAAGCATAGGTACAGGTTATTAATAGGTTGGGGAAAAAGTTTCTTCGCATTTTTTAAGAAAATTCAAAACATTTTTTAATATAGTTTATTTACATTTAACTAAAGTATGTAGGTACCATTTTGTTCGATAACTTTTTGCCATCTTGTAGGTAGGGACATGATCCCATTGCTATAGAAATTTTGGGACTTCTGGTCAAAATACCGCGACAAGTGGTTTTGGCAGTCCTCTCGTGATGTTAACCTGACACTGCCTAAAGAATTCTGAAGAGACCGAAACAAGTGGAAATCTGAAGGTGCAAGGTCAGGACTATACGGCGGATGCATTAACACCTCCCAGCCAAACTCTCTTAATTTTTGCTGAGTGGCTAAAGATGTGTAAGGTCTAGCGTTATCATGATGAAAAACCACACCCCTTCTGTTGATTAATTCCGGCCGCTTTCTCTCAACTTCTTGCTTTAATCTCATCAGTTGTTCGCAGTAGAGTTCAGAATCGATGGTCCTGCCTGGTGGTAACAGCTCATAATGAATAATGCCCTTTCAATCCCACCACACACACAGCATCACCTTGTTGCGAGTTAACCCGGGTTTCGCCACAGTCTGTGAAGCCTGACCGGCCTTTGACCACGACCTTTTTCGCACGTTCTTGTCATACGTGATCCACTTTTCATCACCAGTTATCAGCTTCTTCAAAAATGGTTCGGTTTCATTACGTCGTAATAAAGAATCACAAATGAGTACACGGTTCATTAGGTTTCTTTCAGTGAGCTCGTGAGGTACCCAAATGTCGAGCTTTTTCGTGTACCCAGTTTTTTTCAAATGCGCCAAAACTGTTTTGTGGTCAATTTCCAGTTCTTCAGCTACGTCGTAACTACTGATATGCCGATCTTGCTCCACTTTTTAAAAATGGCGTCCATTTTATCCGTAATAGGGCGACCAGAGCGGCGTGCATCTTTGACATCAAAATTTCCGGATTGAAAACGCTTAAACCAAATTTGTGCTACTCTCACAGACACTACACTAGGTCCATAAACATCGCAAATTTTTTTCGCGGCTTGCGTTGCATTTTTATCGTTTTTTGTAGTAAAATTTTAAAATGTATCGAATTTCTTCATTAGATTCACTCATCTTGACGGTACGAAAAACAAATGAAAATCACACATTTTCCTAATTTGAATTTGGAATTATGTTCTTTAAAATTTAAACTTTCAATGATACCAAAACCAGCCAGATACAAATAGTATAGCCAAAGAGATTTTATTACAAGTTCATACATACTATAATGCGAAAAGACTTTTTCCACTTTATCCACTCAGCAAAAATTAAGAGAGTTTGGCTGGGAGGTGTTAATGCATCCGCCGTATAGTCCTGACCTTGCACCTTCAGATTTCCACCTGTTTCGGTCTCTTCAGAATTCTTTAGGCAGTGTCAGGTTAACATCACGAGAGGACTGCCAAAACCACTTGTCGCGGTATTTTGACTAGAAGTCCTAAAATTTTTATAGCAATGGGATCATGTCCCTACCTACAAGATGGCAAAAAGTTATCGAACAAAATGGTACCTACATACTTTAGTTAAATTTAAATAAACTATATTAAAAAATGTTTTGAATTTTCTTAAAAAATGCGAAGAAACTTTTTCCCCAACCTATTATGTTCTGTGTCGCAGTCATCCGCTAGCGTTTGATGTATACTTTGCTGTGTATTACAATTTCATCCAATTGATTTTGATGTAATTTGATCAATTTAATACTTATATTACTTTGTTTATGTATGCCTACCCCTGTGGTTTCGAGATAATCTTGAATGCGATTGCGATTACACAATAATTGCAAATAATTATACATATTTTGGTCCACACAAATGAGATTTTAATAGGAACGCCAACAAAACTTCTCGAGCAAAAAAAATAATGTTAGCCACCCGATACAGGGATAGTGATATTATGGAATATTATTTTTAAATATCCTCTAAAATCTGGAACACAAAACTTTTGCGCCGGGCCTGGGTATTTTATGTAAGGGGCTTGGGCCAGCTCCTTTAGTCTAGTTTGTGAACAAGGGAATTGGTGCCAGTGTCACATTTTTAATGAGGGTTTTCATGAAAATTCACGCCACCAGTAGGCGCCACTTTGACAAGAGGTGTTCCATTTCGACAACGGATATAAAATATATGATGACGTTTGTTTGTCATTCGTTTCATTCATTCATCATTCAGTCACGTCTAAAGATAATATAGTCGAAAATGTATATTAATGAAATAGAAAGAAAAAGATGCACTGAACTTAAATTTAGTTTAGTTAGTGAACAAGGGAATCGGCGCCATTGAAAAACTGACAATTAAGGAGAATGGGCATAATTAAAAAAAAATGAATTATGGCCAGGCCATTTAAAATGTTTTAGGTCGATTTCAACTCGACATTGGTCAAAGGTGCATGTTGTATAAAGTAATTAATAATAGATTCAACAACTAGGTAGTTGATAAAAGACGCCAATTTAGCCCGAGACGTTTATATCCACCCAAACCGCAGGCGAGGGTGAATAGTTAAGTCGAGTTGTAAAATGGCTCTTTTATGCCCGAGTTCATGCACTCTGCTTTTCACTTCGATTGCGAGGAAATGAAACACGCATAAAATCACTTTTCATTAATCAAAAATGTTGCAAAATTGAAGAAGAGAATAGCTAATTCCCGCCACAAAACTTTTTTTAAAGTTTTTTATTTTTGATTTTGAACATGTTTCATTCGACTTGGGTACTTCATACTTCCAAGTCATAAAAACGTTTCTTTAAATAACAAATTACCACTATTTTATCTGGTATTATTAAATTAACGATAGAAAACCCGAAAGAGAATAAAATAAGACTTGTAATCTGCGACGTTTTATTGTGCGTGTAGATGTTGGGCCTGATTATCTTAGTCTAGGAAAAAAAATACTTTATGCAATAGAGCATAAAAAGCGACTTTATATCGCCTATACACAACATAAAGACGAACTTTTAGAGCATGAGAAGTGAAAATATTTATAATTTTCTATGCAACAGTCTGCTCAATGCCGCAGCTTTAATAGGTATTATGTGTACCGGCACGATAAAGGAAAAAATGGAAAAAACTGACGAAGTCTTTTATATCTTCGTCAGTTTTAAAATACTTTCCCACAATTATGTACGAATAAAAAAAAATAATTACCAGAAGGTGCATAGCTGGGCTCTGCATGCGGCACGTGAGCACGTCGTGTCGGCTGCACGTGGCCCACCGAGTGACGCGGCTGCTGAGCTTGCTGTTGACGAACACGGTTTATTTTATCACGCTTTAACGAGTCGACGGATATGGATAAAGTTTGGCTCACAAAACTATGTCCTGGATTGAAACATAAGATAGTAACGGGATATCTGTAGGAATGTCCCTAGAACATGAGTGAAACGGTGGGCAATAGCTTGTCAGTCATTCATTCAGTCCCAGGAGCACCTGCCACCCAGACCTGACCTGCAGTGGCCTACATGGAAAGCAATTGATGAACTGCGGACCCAAGTGCCAGAGTACTTACATGGCTAGTCCTCCTCTGTTGCACCATGCCCAGTGCATGCATCAGTCTGTCGCGCAGTTCCGTGTGCTGTATGCCCTCCAACGTGTTGAGTGCGCTCTGCAGACAGCCTTGAGAGGCGAGGCGGGATGCGTACTCGTTTAGAACTGTTTCTAGTTTGCCACCGGCCTGTTACAAAGACAAATTACAAAATTAATGAAAGGATCAATGTTAGAATGGACTGCATCACATTTGATTACACTCGCGGAGGCAAGGTTCAGTCATTTCGAAATATTTCTGCATGGCGCATAGCAATAGAATATTTCTGCACGTCGCTTTTAGTACGTAGTCAGAAAAATAAGAAGTTTCATGTACTTAATCACTAGTGAAAATGGACCTTCTGGTGCTTAATACATTAGGCGCGGCAGACGCACATGCGCGTTTTCATAACTTTCTTCGAGTGCGGCGCGCCGCACATGTGCGTTCGTTGTGCATCTCTATTGTTTCGAAAACATCGTAAAAAAAAGGGTCGGTAAGGGTGTAAGCATAAAGAAGCGTTTGCGTAAAGAATTAAGCAGAGAATGTGTTAAAATTTTCATTCTGCGACTGAACATACTTTGACGTCAACTTTAAGAGCGTTCACGCCGCGCGGGCTGGCAACGACGCACTTTTAAAGGTTTTTGTGATTATATTTTATTAAATTTAAATTAAATTACTTTTTTCGGTGAAATAACTAGATCGTTGGTATTTGTAAGTCTGTAAGCTATATTTGACAATTATTTTGGTATTTACTCATAAAAAAATGACATCATTCATTTAACTATTTGACAGAAAAAAATACTACTTTGATCTAAGTTTAATAAAATAATCACAAAAACCTCTAGAAATGCCACGTTACCAGCCCGCGCAGCGTGAACACTCATAAGAATAGGTAGTGGACACCGGAACGATAAATACATTTAAAAAAAACTGGTCAAGTGCATGTCGAACCACGCACAATGAAGGGTTCCGTAGTTGGGATGAATTTATCCCAAGAACAAACTTAACATTGTAGTTGAAAAACATGTTCTCCCATACATTCCAACTACAAAATTTGTAAGTTTGTACGCAAAATATTAAGAGATTTACCATGTTATTTTAAGACCATAGAGTTCTTATAGGTTTTCCTGTAATCTATAGCTATAGAATTATTTTCTGTATTTTTTTCAAAATTTTAAGGTCAGTAGTTTCGGAGATAAAGGGGGGGGGTGAAAATTTTCGTTTATTTTCTTAAATAACTTTAAAACTGTTTATTGCAAACTTATAATATATATGAGACCCTCGCAGTAAGCCCTTTCATTTGATATATCGCATGGTACAGTTTGCAAATATTTTTTTTTTTTTTAATTTTCTTATTTGCCCCCTAAAATTCCCCCATATGACCCCCATATTCAAAATTCATTAATTTACATTACACGTCCGTGTTTGAGTCACAGAAATACATAAATGTGTACAAAATTTCAACTTAATCGGTCCATTAGATTCGGAGCAAATTGGCTGTGACAGATGGACAGACAGACAGACAGACACATGAGTGATCCGCTATAAGGGTTCCGCTTTTTCCTTTTGAGGTACGGAACCCTAAAAATGAAAATGAACTATGTAATAACGAATTTTACTGTCCTAAATCAAAAGTTTTTAAAATAATATAGCTGAAGCAGTGATATTGTAGGCAAAAACTATGTACTACTGACAAGTACTGACAAGAATGTTCGATAAATTCTCCGCAGTCATCTACATTTTATATTTTTCTAATTGGAAGTCAATCGCAATTTGTTACATAAAAGTCTACATCATCACTTGTTTAGGCTATAAAGTGAGCACAAGTTACAAAGAGCAGACTAAACCCACCGGCACTTGTCTCCCCCTCGCTAACGCGGCTCTCCTGGCCAACAGCGCCAGTTCCGTCAACGCAGCCAGTGCAGCCACGTCTCCTCTCCTGCTCTGACTCCAGCGACCCACCAGCTCCTCAGGACTCATGGCGCACAGGTAGCAGATAGTCGCGGCCTCGGATAAGGCCGGGTCCGATTCCTTTGACAGTTTGTCACCTAGCATTTCTGTGAAGGAAATTGTAAGGTGAGCAAGGTAGATGAGAACGAAGGTGTGACGTGTTCATTATTTTACCGCGAACATTCCAATACTTCGCCATTTCCACGGCGTCAGGGGCAGCGCAGAGATCACTTTGGCTGCATGTTTTGGGACACAGAGAGCAGAATAGGAGGTGGAGCAAGTTTGCAACATAGCTCCCATGAATTGTATACAATTTGACAAAGTCACACAAACATACTGTATCCTAAGTTACAGTATATGCTATTTTATGAGTCAGGGTACAATAAGAAGTGTAAGTATCCGTTGATAAATCAATTTAAATGGATTTTTCAAAATTATTTTTACATGTTAATTATTTATTTACATCACCTACAAGGCCCACGATCTCCCTCTGCACTCACCACAGTAATGACTAGCAGCCTCTCCCTCACAGTGCGTCAGTAAGGCCGCCAGCGTGTCTCTCCAGCTGCTCGGCGCCGCTGACGTCACGAGCGTGTCCCAGCGCGCCAGCAGCAAGCTGCCACAGACTAGCGACACGGGCTCGCCGGCCGTCGTGTTTATGTGGTACTTCTGCACCTTGTACAAGAGCTCAGGACTGCCTGTGTATATGCAATTATAAAGTTAAGTTAGCAGCTGAAGAGTGAGATTTGAAATTTAACAGAAACATCAAACAGTTGCCTTTAAACAAAACGTTTTCAATAAATACGGGATTTTAGTTTATTGCCATCTTACTTCATTCACATCCAAAAACAACTTCCAATCACATATTTTTATGAATGAGTAGTACAATTTTGGAAATAAAGCTGTTCATATGACACGAGATACTTTGCTACAAATCACAACAAATTCGATACATTAGTACGTATATACAATCTGAGCCTAGTGAGCCCGCTCAGCTCGTATATCTATTGGATTTGTAACTTCCTGTACCTGCAACATTTGTGATGTGAAAAAAAAACTATAGCAAAAAATGTTGAGCGACTCACCAAGCGAGGCGATGATGAGTGCGTCAGCGACTCTCTTGGCGTCCAGACACAGTTCAACGGCCTCCTCCAGGTGGCCGCACACCAGCGCGCGGCAGATCAGGCTTGTTGAGTCTGTGATGCCATTTGTGAATTTTATAGTATGGAAAATAAATAATACTTCGCTCTTATCAGAATCAGCGAAACGACCGCCATTGTACCCTTAAGACTAGCGCACATTGGGGCGGATCGTACCGCAGTCTGCAACGCAAGAATTCTCCAATCCCAGTCGTACATTTTGTTTTTGCAAGAACTATTGCCCGCTATACAGGCTATAAAGCTCATCGCCGCAAGGTTGCCTGCTTGTCGGTCTTCTACAGATTGTACTTCAGAGAGTGTGCCCGAGAACTCCACGACCTCATTCCACCGGCCCCCTTCTACCACCGGACATCTAGACGAACTGCCAGTTACCATCCCTACCTGGTTGCTATTCCACCAATTCGCACTAAGCGCTTCCAAATGTCTTTTATAATGCGCACAGCAAAAGAGTGGAACTCACCACCTGCGTCTGTGTTTCCGAACGTATACAACCCTAATCTCTTCAAAGTGAGAGTGAACAGGCTTCTTCTGGGTAAGCTCACTCCATCGTCGACTTTGTCTCTGTCACCTCTGACCTAGACTAGAGTCAAGAGCAAACCCATCACAAATAAAAAAAAAAAAAAAAGGCGGCCCGTACCTGCCTTTTTTTTTAATGCGACCCGATGCGGCTGTAATGTGTGCTTTTAAAATTAAAGATACTATGAAGGTCATATACCTTCATACATGTGCAACAAATGGTATACAATGAAGCATATTTTATCTAAAAATGTAATACTTAGTATGGAAGCGAAATTCTCGCTACACCTTCCGACAGATAATTGCTATACATACATACAACAGTGCTATAAAAGTCATTAATCCCACTTGTAAAAAAAAGTAATCGAAACTTGAATGCAAACAACAAAACCGGTCAAGTACAGCAGTTTGGCAGAAAATATGTGATTTTTTTGTTTAGAATATTTCTTGAATGAATACATAAATGTTAAAAAAAAATTTAAAAAAAGTGCGTGTCGGAGAACACACAATGAAGGGTTCCGTAGTTGGGATGTATTATCCCAAGAACAAACTTAACATTGTAGTTGAAAAACATGTTCTCCCATACATTCCAACTACAAATGTCCATAGTTAAACGAAAAGTATCCAACCCACATTAGATGTAATGTGAGTTGGATCCTTTTTGTTGTAACTATGGACAATGTAAGATTGTACGCACAATACTGAGAGATTCACCATGTTATTTGAAGACCATAGACTTCTTATAGGTTTTCCGTATTTTTCTGTATTTTTTTCAAAATTTTAAGTTTCGTAGATAAAGGGGGGGAATGGTGAATTTTCGTATATTTTCTTAAATAAAGTGATTTTTTTTTATTATAAAAAAAAAAATATTTGAGACCCTCACAGTAATCCCTTTCATTTGATATATCGCACGGTATAGTATGCATTTTTTTTCTATTTGCCCCCTAAAATTGACCCCATATTCAAAATTCATTATTTTACATTACACGTCCGTGTTTGGGTCACCGAAACTCATACGTGTACCAAACAACTTAATCGGTCCATTAGATTAGGAGCAAATTGGTTGTGACAGACAGACAGACACATGAGTGATCCTATAAGGGTTCCGTTTTTATTACTTTTGAGGTACGGAACCCTAAAAGCATGCCAAGTGCACGCATCAAGGACGCCTCTTACCTCGAAACCTTTGTTTTGGCCTTAAACATTTTTTCCGTATCGTTTTGAAATATTGGAATACCAATGTATTATTATGTAAAGCCGTTGTACCAATGTACAGACGCCAGCAGGTCAACCTACCCGAAACTGTCAGATTTTCCCAACCTTGAACCTAATGCCTTAACAATAAAGTCGAAAATCTATTAAAGAAATCTGACAGATTGTTGTAGCTTTTTTTTGTGGATGGGAAATCATCAAATAACTTCTCCCGCTCTGGGTGGAGCGGGAGGGCGTGTCAGACTTCTACTGACTAAATCCCACCCGTGTTCCTTCAGTTGCCTGTGCCAGGGCCACGGTAACTCTTTCGAACAACCTGCAACCCTGGCGGGGGATTGTAGTAGCTTGATGTGCTGGCGTCTGTACAACGGCTTTTATTGCGCGGTCATCTGGTTGAAGGTATATAAAAATCGAGCATTCACTTAAAATTTTCGGGTCGTATATACTTTTAACCAGTCAGAATGGTATCGGTTAAATCCCGACTGGTTGAATATAGGTACAGTACGCTCGAAACTAATCCAAACGCGTCCCCTCTCGAGCGATAACTTCACACGTCACTTTCACCTCTAACTCTAGGAACATATAAATTTTTTTTTTCTAAGAGTAGTAAGTAAGTATTTGGTTAGTGCATATGAAATTGTCAATTTAAACAGATCATTTTGTTCTGAGAGTTCGTGTGGTACCCACTGATCAAGCTTCCTTACTTTACCGATTTGTCCGAGGCCTACAACTGAGGAGAGTACAACTGTTGTATGATGGGCAGCGAGTTCTTGTGCAAGTTCTCCTGTGGTTATATGCACATTGGACTCCACTAATTGTTGTAAAACTTGCAGATCCAGTACGCGTGAAGGTCGTCCGCGAGACTCATTTTCAAAATTCTCTACTCCACAATGAAATTTTCGGAACCAATTTTTCATTGTCCTTTCAGAAACGTATTCTCCCGTAATCTGTCATTTATTTATTTTTTGCTGTTTCACGTGTATTTAATCCACCTTTGAACTCATAAAACATGATACCTTTAATTTTTTGCGGATCCGTGGTAAGAAAGAATAATTTAAATTAAATCACGTCTAACGTCTGGATCTTCTGATGGTGTTTAAAATACTAAACAAGTGTCGATACTTTCTTGACAGTAACGAAAATGAACAAGTCAAAACGTGTTCGGTAATACGCACCCACTCTTTTACGTTGTTGCGCAATCGGCAATTTCATATGCACCAACCCAATAAATTGAAAAACATGGCAGGATATAACGTACCTTCTCCATTGGGGATGACCACGTTAGAGACAGAGGGTGTCAAGTCAAGGTTTGCGAGTTTCCTTTCAATCTGTGTGTGAGCGTCCTGTAATAAAATTGTACCTTTAATACTATGTACTTTTAACTAAGCACTTCTTAAAAGACGTATTTATCGAAGTAAAATCACTATCGCCCAACCCTAAAATTATTTGGTTATTATTTTTTTGGTAATAAACACAGATCGGAATATGTAGAGCATAAATACCTAAACTTCGAGGAAAGAAGTAACAAGATTTAAGAAATTGCGAATTATTTATTGTTTTATTATAAATATTTAATTTGTTACGAATGTATTCAAAGTAGAAGCCAGCACATCAAGCTACTACAATCTGTCAGATTTCTTTAATAGATTTTCGACTTTATTGCTAAGGCATTAGATTCAAGGTTGATTGGGAAAATCTGACAGTTTCGGGTAGGTTGACCTGCTGGCGTCTGTACAATAAATAATAAAAAAAATTCTTAAATCCCGAGATTTAATCGTCATGCTTATCATTCCAGGATTTTATAGTAGGTATTATCCACTCTTGTTACTTCTTTTCTCGAAGTTTAGGTATTTATATTTTACCTATTCCGATCTCTGGTAATAAATCGACTATTTTCCGTAACTAAATGCTAAAAGTTTTGCAGTGATACGTTCTTCAGCGTTCATAGGCACATTTATCAGCACAAAGCAAATAAAAGCGGTATACATCCGTTGACTCCTCGACAATCAAACATGCAAGTACCTACCCTGTATTAAAAAAAAAAACTGCCATCAGCTACGTACCGTAAAGAAAATGTATGGTCAGCATATTGAATTATTATTCGCTTAGTATTGCCATTTATAATAAAGGGGAAGACAACTGACAAATTAGTTCCGCGTAGATGGTGCCAAGTGTGTTACTTTTAACCAGCTTCCTATGGAGTTTCTAGCTGAAAACTTCGCCATTATAAGTATGAGACCATTCATTTACCAAAAAGCTTAGTGTTGTTTCAATAAAAGATGGGTGTGGCTGCTACAGATGAGTAAGCCCCCTATTGTGATTTGAATTGATTGAGAATTTAATTTGTTCATTGATATAATCCATTTCCCTGGCTGCTTTAGAAACTACAGGTTTCCTAGTCATATGACAGTCTAATATTAAACTTACCGACAGATCAGTGCTGGTATCAGTAGACAACTCGGCTTCGGTCTCCGTGGACTCGCCCTAGTCGCGGCAGGCAGACAGACAGTGGCATATTATAGATATAGTTACGTGAGCACAGATTACAATAGATGTTATTTACATTAGTCTTGTTAACTTTCACCTACACATTACCAAACTCAAACCGTTTTTCCTAAGGACTATATCCACAGAGTTTCGCGCAGGTTCTTTGGAGGAAATATGGAACCAGGGAAAATGGTTGCTGTGCACGATGACATAAACTTAAATGATCGGTATTGACATTTTTTGACAGTCATGTGAAATTGCCGTATGTGATGTGTCAATCTGCTAAATTATTAATTTCACTGAAAGTACATAGGCGATACTTGTTAAGCAATTATATGTATTGCCGTCAAGTTTTACATTTAAGGCATTTCTTATATCGTGTAAAAGAGCCATTTTTATCATTCAATTATTTAGTCTGTAGGTAGCAGTGAAAAGGTCAAAATAATACTATTATTAGAACTAACGGGATTTTTACCATATATATGAGTATTAATTATTTCGAGTTTCCGATATTTCAGCACTGTTGCAAATGCCATAATCACAGATAAACCGAAATATCGGAAACTCGAAACAATTAATATACATGGTAAATATCCCGTTAGTTCTAATAATAGTGTTAGTGACCATGTCGGTTTAAAAACTTATATAGGTCAAAAAAATAATAACTGAGGAACAGTTAGCTACAAAATAACTCGTGCTACAGAGAACAAACATCAGTCCATTATTTAACATGAAAGTTTAGCACAGTGAAAGATAAAGTTATAATATTAGAAGCACAGAAAACAGCACTGGCAGGTTAAAAGCCATATTAATACAAAACACGTTATTATTGTATATTAGGAAGGTAACTCACTCTACTCAATTCGGCTACGTCGGGTTGAGTACCATCACCGACCGCTGTGTTGGGGCTCTTAAACTTCGAAGACATCTCGTCTTGTTTGAAACCTAAACAATATGAAGAAATTGTATGAAATAAAGAATACTTTAAAATACACAACAGGAGTTTGACCACCTTCAATGTAAAATTGCCCATACTCCTTTGTATGGAATTTATCTATACTGCGTTCGCAATTTAATTTCGAAACGTGTAAACAAACATGAGTTTTTGGAAAAATATTTTTTAGCACATAAGGTTCAGTTTGGGCTACAACTTCAAATTATCAATAGCACTATTCATTCTGAAATTAACTTAATTTACATAGTGATAAAGTTGATATTTGTTTAAGTGGTAATAACATCAATTTGGAAACAAGGATTTGAGCAGTCTTTAATGTTAAACTTTAGACAGTCGTTGTTTAAACAGAGAGATAAAGATAGCAAAAGCCTAAATTAAGTGCAGTTGGTGCAGAATACAATACGTATCTTAAACTTACCCAATAAGTTGAGCACTTCACTTCGGAACGTCGGCAAGAAGTTAGCGCGGAGGAAGAACCATGTGTAGCGTTCATTCTGGTCAGTCGTAGCGTCGCCCTTTTGGCGACAGTACCTGTACAAGCAAATATGTGATTTAGCACTTATGAAATAAGGCTTAAAATCGTACATGACTCAGAGCAATCAGTATGGCATAAGAAAAACAAAGAAAATACGTTCATTTGCGGTAAACATGACGGAAAGAAATTACACAAACACGAAAAAAAGAACAACAAAAAAGAAATCGGAGTTTATAATCGTAGAATAAGCTATCGAAATAAGTGTTCGGCAAAAAAACAGGTTAAAAAACGACAGTCCGCTGCATTGCTTAGACGCGTCAAGGAATTGAAACAATCTACAAAACATAACATAAAATATTAATTATCATAATATTTAATGTGGTGAGTTTTCAACTCAAAACCGTTGAGCATAAAGCGGTAATTAGAGCAACAACAAAACTAATAGAGTTGTCTATTCGGTACACATTTGTACTCACTCAGCAAGTCTTTCAGTGGCAGCCGGGTCATGACTGAGACTGGTTTCTAGCACAGCATCCAACTCCGTGGCTCGCTCTACTATCTCTGGTTCACTTATTACCTGTTTACATAATAACAATGTGACAATAATAAAGTTATTGATACTATACAAAGTCAAATTAAATTGACTGGCTTAACTTCACAGACGTGATGGATTCGCAGATCAATATCTTATGATGATATAAATTTACTTTAAAAAAGTAAAAACCGACTTCAAAAACCAAAAACGAATAAAATAACTTTCATAAAAAACCGACATTGAAGAATTGAATACACCGACTTCAGAAGCTGTTAAGTTTTTTATGAAAGTTATTTTATTCGTTTTTGGTTTTTTGAAGTCGGTTTTTACTTTTTTAATGTAAATTTATTTTTACATTTTTAGTTGAATATACAATTACATAAGCCCAAGACGAACGAAAAGAAGAAGAATCATCAAAATTCGCATAGAAATGCTGGCGATGCAGTACATTTATGCATATAACTTCGTACATAAGAATAATTACCTAATGTATTATATACTAAAACCTTCCTGAAATTATGTAGATCACGATAGTGAAAGAATCATTAAACTTGGTTCATTCGTTTTTGAGAAAATCGTGGACATACAAATAAACAAACATACATACGGGTCGAATAGAGAACCTCCTTTTTTGAAGTCGGTTAAAAACTAAAAAAAAATACTTCCAGCAGCTCTTGACCTACGGGGTCAAGAGCTGCTGGAAGTATTTTTTTTTAGCTGTAGTTACTTGAAGTAAAGAAAAAATGTTGCACGTCTGTGTTGATTCGCCAGTTAATTTTAATGTGATCTTGTATAAGCTTATTCAAAATCTGTTATTATTTACGAAAAGTTCATCAGGATCATCAATATTTAGCACGAGGGTAAGGGCGATTTTGTTTCCAACCTTACATTTGGTTATGTTAATTTGTAAAATAATACTGATTGTTATATTTCTTACCTGGCTTATGTGTACAAGTTTCTGTGGGCCGGCCTCTTGCGGACATTTCTCGAAAGTTACCAATTTGCCGCCAAACTACAAATACACAAGTAAACATAAATGATAAATGATTTTTATTTCTGTAAGTAGGTTTGTACAAACACTTTTACAAGTCAATATTATTTTTTTTTTTTTAAAGTAGACGAGGTCGGCGTTTCCTATCTGACTACTCTGAGAAGAAAGGCCGAAACAAACTCAGAGGTCACAGTCTCTTATAAAGTCCGGACATAATCTTGGTCACTTACATTACATACATACATTTCTTTTGTCGATATTTTCATTTTAAGATGTGACCTATATGCAAACATTTCCCCATTTAACTCATAGCCCATCGAACTGTATGAAAAGTTGCCAGGAACATGTAGTATGCAACATTAAAACATCCCATGAATGCGGGATTAAGGCTATGCATTCTGAATTTCGGCAAAATCGCATAAGGCTGTCAAATATTTGACGGTTTTCATTAATAAATAAAACAATTATATGAAACTAGCTGACCCGAAAAACGTCGTCCTGTCAAAATTCAACAATTCATACAAAACTCCCATAAAAATTGCACTTTCAGTTTTTCCGAATTTTTCAGTATTCCCGGCAGCTTTTCAAACATTTTCTTCCATACAAACCTTGTTAGACAATTATAAACACAACAAAAAAGAATTATCCAAATAAGGAGCAACCATTCTGAAGTGATGCGCTTACATACATTCAGCGATTGATTTTTATTTATATAGATTATTATGATGTTGCAATAAAATATTGATTTTTGAATTGCAATAATAACACTGTATTAACAGTTTCAGGTATAAAAAAGTACTTGAAAGGTTTCAAAATGGTTTTATTTATTTACACCTACAACTAAATATTGTGTCACGATATTAGTTATTGTAAGTCATCATTGTTTTAGTATAATACAGAGCGATATTTCCACACAGTATTGTGACAAATTAATCAAAACAGCGAAATATTTGACAGCTATTCGCGACGTTGCTGGCTTTCAGAATGTTTCTTCTTTAAAACAGTTATCAGTTTTGTATTAAGAACTTTACCTCCGTTGAAATAAAGTTCGAAATTCAAAAATAGGGTTTTTAATTTTCCTATAACGTTTGCATGTTTAGTACATAATACTTACACAGAACTTGGAGCCGACAGGTCGCTTGAGCCAGCAGGGCGGGCGCGGCAGCAGCGGCGCGGGCGCAGGCGGCGGGGCGGCGGCGCGCGCGACGGCCGGCAGCGCGCTGAACGAGTCCACGCCGCCGAACGAATCCATAATGTTGCTCTGATTGTGGGTCGTCTGCAATGAAAGCATGTCGAGTGTAGGGAAGACTAGATACGAGAAAATAACGCACACAACCGTTATCATTTACTCTTGACACCGCATTGCAATTTGCGCCATTCTTTGCGGAACGACTCGTGGATTTCTTTAACGTAGCCGACAGTGGTCGCGGGAATGCTCGAAAGTTCTTGGAAAAACGCGCTACCTTTATTAGTCTCATGTCTAAGTTGTACGTTACACAATGCAAATAAAGTACAAAATAAACAAAACCTACACAAAAACGGACGATACAATAGTAATCTTAAGCCTTTAAAAACCTATCAATTTGTATTTACTCACGATCTCAGGCCGGGAGCCGCCCAGCAGAGAATGCACGGCCACCTGCTGGTCGAAGGACGCGGTGACCATGAGGCTGGGGTCCCTGGGACACCACGACACGTCGAACACCCACTGTTGTTGGTGACTTATCTCGGACAGGAGTTCACCTCCCTGAGGACAAAATGAGAAAAACGATGTCAATACATATTCAAATTCATAATTTAATTTGCGCTTCATAACAAGATCTTACAATGGCTTATAGCAAAGGTACTATCGACAAAACGGACGCCTTTACACCTTAATGTTGATTATTGTGTACACTGATTCATTGAAAAAACCCTGCCCCTATGGTCTTTTGTTTTACTTTGTCATAAGTACAGTTGCAGCTTGCAAGCAACATTATTTCAAAATTGGAAAGGCGTAGCTTTTGTCGATCGTACAATTACAAACTCTGTGGGGCACAGCGAAAAGTAAAAAATAAATTAGAAATACAAGCATTTTCTTAAAAGTTAAGGCGATCAGTTTCTAAATTAGCTTTTCGTTCCCGGCGCCACCCGGGTGAATTTCATGTTTCTATCTTCAGTGCTTTAGGCTGTGTTGTCTGTTCTCATACAAAAATACCATCCAAATTTCCGACTTTGCCGGTGAATTTTTCACAAAAAAATCAGTCATACCCACCGATGTCCTGACAAATTATTACAAACACACAAAAATATATTTTTTTTTAAATTAAATCGACTTCAAAAAGAAATTAACTCAAAATTATGAAATAACTTTAATTTCGGAAGTCGATGTCTTGGAAACTGTATTTTAGTTTTTTGCCACCGACTTCTGAAATTAAAGTTATTTCATAATTTTGAGTTATTTTTTTAATAAATACTGGAATATTTGTTTGTAATAAGTAGTTCATAGTTTTATTATAAATATTGCACTAGAATTTGACCAAGGTTTTGAGATGTTTTCTCTTTTACACCCGTAGCTCGTATCAATAAGCCAGGCCGTCACACTTACACGTATTAGTCCATTATCTTGAAAACTACTGATCCAATTTTGATGAAACTTGCTCTGTTCCCTAAGTTGAAAGTTTCGGAGAAATGCGTGGACAAACATACCTACAAATATATATATATACAAACATACATAGATGTATATCTATAAAATTTTGTATATTTGTTTGGAAGCCCTAATAGATTATCATATGTGAATATATTGCAGTTGCAATAATATTACATACATACGTGTCGAATTGATAACCTCCTTTTTTTAAGTCAGTTAAAAAAAAGAATTAGCCAAATAGATGCAACCGTTCTGTAGTGATGCGCTTACATACATTCGGCAATTAATTTTTTCAGGTGAGGTAGCAAGGAATTTGGGGCTAAATCCGAAATTTTGGTAATCAGAACTTTCCTCAGCTACTCGTAGTCCTGGTTTTCCCTTTGCAGTGTTATCTCAAAAACTAAGTGTCACTATACCGATATTCTTCTCATTTCGAAAAAATTACGCGATCGACGATGTAGTCTTATCGCCTTATTTAAATAAAGCGATACCTAGATAACATCAGACATAAATAAAAAAAAAACGATAAAAACATGCTGACATGATTTTCACGGGTTTTCTGAAAATAAAGGAATATATTCTACTAGCTTTTGCCCGTGGCTTTGCCCGTGTAGAGGTCGTAAATTATCCCACGGGAACATACTACCGGGATAAAAAGCATCCTACTAATCCAGGTCATGGTCTAACCATGTGCCAAATTTAATCCAAATCTATTCAGCCGTTTTAGCGTGAAAGCGTAACAAACAAACAAACTCACTTTCGCATTTATAATATTAGTGAGGATTAGTAGTTTTTATCGTTTACCGCTCCACTTCCCCACACAGCTCTGGCGGAAACCCTTGGAATGGTGGTGATTTTCCATTACTTTGTTGGTATTAAATGTTCAATTTTTTGTTTGTGTTTTCTGTGGCGAGTACTAATAATAAAGCTGAAGAGTTTGTTTGTTTAAAAGCGCTAATCTCTGGAACTTGCAGTCAGATTTGAAAAAATATTTTTGCATTTGATAGCCAAATTGTGGAGGATCCCTCAGTGCAAGGGTAAATGAATACGCTGCGTTAGCGCCGCAGGTGCGCGACGCATGCGCCGCGTTACTGCGGAGTCATGTACAATTGTGTGACGTCTGCGCCGCGTTAGCGCAGCGTTCAATTGACTCCAGAGGAAACGCCGCAACAACGCGACGCCTGCGCCACGTTGTCGCGGCGTCTGCGCTGCGCATACGTTTATCGAAGGCCTACGCTGGACAAACGCTAGTGTGAAGACGCTCTATAAGCGAATTAACATCACGCTACGACACTTAGGATCCGAGCAAAAAGAAAAAAGTCTGAAAGAACGCTAAGCGAAAACGAAGTAATAGTGCGGTGTGTCGGGAGCCGCAATATCACGCGGACGAAGTCGCGGTCAGAAACTAGTAAGTGATATAACTCACAGGCTGGGTGTTGTTCGGGTTCCAGCACAGCACCTTGCCGTCCTTGCCGGCAGACAGCAGCAGGTCGGCGTCCTGTCGGCTCCAGGACACGGACATCACTCCCTTGTTGTGAGCCTCCAGTGTTACTAGGGGGGAAGCTGCCAGTCTGTGAGAAATTGTAGTGCGTTACTGGAAATCCTTAATATTATTACAGCCTATATTTCTATCGGCATTGTGGGCATGTCTACTAAAGTTTGTCAATTCATTTGTCAATTGCACCCTATCGAGCTTTAACATTTAAGACGCTACCGAGCGCGCGGTGGCGTCCTCATCGTTTGTTTGGTTATTTCTTTTATTTTAGAATGAATATGCAGAAAATAAGCACGTTAAGTTGTGCTCCACAAGACAATACGTTATTATTATCATAAACAGTAGTTTTATATTGTTAAGTTTTATTGTAATCATTAAAACGGGAAATGATGACCACTTTTTCCGTTTTAATGATTACAATAAAACTTAACAATATAAAACTACAGTTTGTAATAATAATAGCGTATAGTCTTGTGGAGCAAAACAAACGATGAGGGCGCCACTGTGCGCTCGGTAGCGTCTTAATTTGTGTGTAGCTAGGCTCAAGGGGTCACCGGCAAATTAGTGAGGTTATGATTTTGGACTATAGCCAGAAAAATAAAGCATAAGGAAGGAAGAACTGACCGGTAATACTTAAAAAGTGTTGAAACTACGATCAATAAGCTGTGTGTAAGCTGGAGTGACGTCACCCCAGCTGCTCATGTCATATCTTCCGAACGAAACAAGATATGATTATGTAAAATTTTCGAAATCTCTGGTCAAAATACTCTAAGAGTTATAAACCGATAAACATGGGATGACGTCACACCAGTTTACACTTATTTATCAGTTTATAACTCATAGAGTATTTTGACCAGAGTTTTGAAAATGTTGCTGCCAGTGGCAGCTATTATATTATTCCTTATTATTTTAGCTATAATACATAATCATATCTGATTTCGTTCGGAAGATATGACATGAGCAGCTCCGTTGACGTCACTCCGTATGTTGGAGTACACGGTTTCTTGATCGTAGTTTCAACACTTTTTAAGTAATAATAATAATTGCCATACTAACTGACAGGACTGTTCACTACAATAGACCAGATATAACCCTTAAAGATAAAGTTAATAAAGTCACATACCTTATAGATATTGCAGTCCCTAATACCCGTAATTTACAAAAAACAATAGGTGAGAAAATCAGTAAATACGCTGAACTGAAGGAAGAAGATACCAGAATTTGGAGACAGGAAAAAGTGTACATAGTACCCATTGTTGTCTCCACGACGGGTGTTATACCCAATCACCTCCACCATAGCCTTAAACTAATAGACCTGAAAGACGCGATTTACATTACACTTCAAAAAGCCGCAATCTTAAACACCTGCAGAATAGTGCAGTTCGTTTTCTTCAATTTGCATAAACTTTGTTTATGCAAATTGAAGAAAACGAAACCTCTCCTCATTCTTTATAATAAAATTCACCACACACGCTACAATGACTTGGCTTGGGCCCGTTAATGTAGCTTAAACTAGCCAAAGAGCTAAGAAACAAAACTTGTTTACCAAAAATAATAATAATAATATCCTAGGACATTGTTCACACACGGTCATCTGATCCCAAACTAAGCAGAGCTTGTACTATGGAAACCAGATATCTGATATACTACATATACTACTTTTTTTTGTAAATACATACTTATATAGATTATTACTAGTATTATCATTCAGTTCTTTCCTTCTTTGTGCAGCTATTATGCCTTATTTTTCTGACTATAGTCCAAAACCCTAACCTCACTGGTTTGCCTGTACTGCATGAAGAAGCTGGGGTGACGTCACTCCAGCTAACACACATTAAACGGCTCATATTACCAAAGTTTTTTGTGGTAGCTAAATTAATACTGGGAACTTTGATTGAATTAATTATTTTATCACCTATGAGGAAGCTGGAGTTACGCACATCTGATCATCCCCTTGTGAATGAAGCCTTCCTGTAGACGACTACACTAACTTTCTAACCATTAGACTTCCCTACAGTCCAAAGTAGTAATACCTATTAGTAAATGCTAATTGTTTCAAAGAATCAACTTTAACCGAAAAGAGTAGACAGGAATCTTTTGAAAAAGTAGTTCCATATTTAATCCTGCCAAGTTTGTTTCCTTGCTCTTTACAAAAGTATGTCATCAAATTGAAAACATTTGCCTATTTGGCTGGATACCAGCCTGTATCTCCTCACCTCAAGTCCCACAGCTGCACGACGGGCACCTGGTCGTCTTCTGACGCGATGCACAGCTGCGTGGCCACGTTGGGGTGCCACGCCAGCGAGCGCCATCGCGTACGGGATTGAGAGTCACTACAATATAAACGATTGTCAATATTTGTGTATTTCATAAGTTTAAACTAAACGTTAATAAAACGAAATAACAGAAAAAGAAAGCTATCAATTAAACAACATAGTTGATAGCTGGAGGCTTGCAAAATTCAATCATGGTGAATTCACTTGCGCAACTTTGTAATTTTTTTTTTTAAATTAAACACGCATATATTATATCTACCTAGCCTTTTCCCATGTTGGAGTCGGCTTCAAGTCTATTTTACATGGAGCGACTGCCTATCTTACCTCCACAACCCAGTTATTGGGTAATACAATACCCCTTGGTAAGAATGGTTGTCAGACTTTCGGGCTTCTGACGACCCGTAACGACTGTCAAAGATCCACGAAAGACAGCCGGGACCAACGGCTTAACGTGCTTTCCGGGGCACGGATGAATCTCGGTATGTAAAGATGGTCACCCATCTATGGACCAACCGCGGCAAGCGTAGCTTAACCTGATGGATCGACCCGTGCGGCTGTTATTACTTAGCCACAAGCTCCTCTCCTCCAATATACACACGCACATATACAACCATAATACAATAGCTATTTATTTTTAAGTTCATCTAGGTGGATTATGTTAGGTAAATCAATGGTTAAATAAGCTCTCTCGCGCCCAACAACATTTCGAGTTATGTTTGTGTGATTAACTGATTACTTTATGGCAATAAAGAATTAATTTACAAAATCTGTTCAGGTCATAATTAGCTCAACATTCTCGTCAACAGTATCTTTCATTTTCTTAATTAGAAGGTCACAATGTCATCAAAATTCTCCGTTTATTATTTTATTTTATTTTATTTATTAGGGACAACAAACAGCAGTATATTAAATATTACACATGATTGGAGTACTAAACTAATAGAATTAACAAATACACTACTCACGACGTTATCCACAGATTACCATATAAAATAATTAGCATAGGTACTGTTAATATATTGCATTGTTGCATTATATCTTAATAAACGGTTTGTTTCATAATAGCAAGATTGAGTAATGCCAAGATTTCAATAAAGCAAATACTAAAATAAAAAATAGCACGTAAATCAGCATAATACAATCGTTTATTTTATTTATCTAAACTTAAAAAAATGCTATTGTATTATGGTTATTTATAATATGTGCAATAATAATATTCCAGGTTATTTCATTACTTTGTTTTTAAAAAATAATTCGCCGAAAACTTGCGCAAATAATTCGCCGCGAGCGAATTTTGCAAGACTACAGCCTTACGTGGACAGAAATGAGGTTTTCTTTCCTTTCTTCTTGTCTGTCATAAGCTTTACGAAGTTTACGAGAATAGCTACTGAATAAGTTTTTAAACCGACATGGTCACTGACATTATCATTAGAGTGTGTCGAGAACAGAATCGAGTTGTGAGTGTAACAAGTGACAATAGTAGCGGTGTCAATCGCACTAAACGAACAAGAAAGAGGGTAGACCGTTTTGTCTGCTCGTAAACATCCACCCGCATTAACTTCAGTTTATCCGTGATCATGGCACTTGCAACAGTGCCGAAATATCGGAAACTCAAATCAATTAATATACATGGTAAATATCCCGTTTTAAGTTCTAATGATAATAGCTACTGAAATTAAGATGGAGTAAATTGATTAGCCAGTCAGCAAGGCTAGCTCCCGGGCTGAATGTATATAAAAATAGTCGTTTATAATCTTTTTATTTCTCACCTCAGTTTCATGATCGGCTCATTCTTTCTCAAATCCCAAACGACGCATCTTGTCGCAAATGTGGATCCGAGAATGTGTTGAACCTGTCGAAACAATCATTTTTAGATTAAAGCAATAAAGTTTACGCGTATACAATGATGCAGAAACAATGACTGAACTTAACTGAATTTTAACTGAACAGACAGCTGTGCTGCTGGGGAGTTTGTTGCGCCACTTCTTCTCCCCAGCTAAAGCACTAGGAAGTGGTGAAGGGCGGGCGTTTTTGGGGGACTGTCTTATGTAATTTTGACGTTCAAAAAGTGCTGATTCTCAGCCTAGTTCGAATAAATGACTTTTGATTTGATTTGATTTGATTTGAATGTAATATACCTAGTCGTCTAAGCTAGATATCTGTGATAGTGATAATCTGATAAAAATGTACAAAAGAAAGTTTTATAGTATAAATTTGTCGTAGTATATTGACATACAAAAATGTAATCTTGTATGCAATCACTTGTAATCAATTCCCTACGGACCGTACGACGCAATTCGAATCAGTTATGAATTAATCGAGTTCAAAAAGCTAGAGTTCGTAATTCGATATATTCTCTGGCGTTCTATATGCTAATCTTCAGCGCCTGCCGCTTCTGCACGCACCGTTCCGCACTCATTTGTTTCTTCACAGATAGGATAGGTACACAATAAATACCTAACATGTGACCAAGCACCATTGTTGTGCTCCTTTTAACATTACTCAAAGGTTATTCAATGTGGATGTAGGTATACAGGTATATCCACCTCTGCCTAAACATTCGCGGAAACCAGGAATGGATGACACACTTTGTCACATCGGTTAAAATCGTTTATGAAAGGCTGTTCCGCAGATAAGTAATAATGTTGTTAAATCTCATAATGTTATCTGGTTGTGGCCGAAATAACATCAAACAATCAAGTCAATCTTTACTAATAATAAAGCAAAAGTATTTGTTTGTATGTTTTAACGCGCTAATCTCTGAAACTACCAGTCGAATTTGAAAAATTCTTTGCATTTGCTAGCCCACTTCTTGAGGAACGCTATGGGCTATTTAACATCATACAGGTCCCTTAGGAGCCGAGAAAAAAGAAAAAAGTAAGAAAGCATAAACTATAATCAAAAAGACGTAATAGCACGGGCAGGTGATACGATGCAGAAGCAGAAGCTAGTTCACAATAACATATGAGACTTGACGAACGATTTTTATATAATAATATAATAAAACGTTTATTTAAGATAACTAGGATCCAATTTGTTAGTAGCAAAATAACTTATAACTAGTGTTAGTAATTCAACCTTAATCTACTCGCCCCCTGCCTGACCCATGAATCGAGGTATCAATACTCATGTGAGCATTAATACTTCGACCCATGTACAGGCACTCAAGTCTACTGGCTATCATACTTAAAACGCTGTTGCGACTAGCCCGTACCCTGCTCAGCATTGACGCGCACCGCTTGCGCAGAGTAGCGTAGAAGCAATCGATGCGCGCCTCCGCAAACATACGCGAAGCACTACAGTGGCGAGGCAGCCGCAACATCGTTCTAAGCGCATTATTGTATTGTACCCGTAGGGCACTGTACGCTTTTTGAGTATAGACTGCCCACAGGCTGCAGGTGTAAAAAGATGTACAGAAGGCTCTGAAGAGAGTGATTTTTACCTCATCTGTACATCGGGCAAACCTGCGAGCAATCATAGTTGCTCTCACGGACAGCGCCCTACGTTCACGCTCAATATCCATGTCGTCTTTAAGGTCCTCGGTAATTAGATGACCCAGGTATCTGAACTGACGTTTATGGGAAGTTGTTTCAGTTTAGACTCCTGTAAAGATTAACGAACAAGAAACTTCTTGGTTGCTCTTTTAAATCAGATAATATGTGGTGTGTTCTTACCTGCTGGTTCCAAGCTAACCCCTGCACATGGTCGTAAGGCTGATTCCTATTACCGGGTGCCATGGGTTGGCTGGTGTTGTTGAGGTCCCATATGAAGATCTCGCTGTCTGAGGCCCCGGATGCCAGCAAGTTCTTCTGATAAGGGTTGATGTCCAGCGCTGATACGTTGCCTGGAGGACCACAGATATTGATTGATGTATTGATCAACAGCTAGACACATGACATCACGCCACGCCTGGTTTCCGCGAAGGTTTAGGCAGAGGTGGGTATACCTTTATACCTACATCCACATTTTACCTTTACCATGGGATCAATATATAGGGTGCATGGTGCATCGTTTGGCAAATGAAACTCCTCAGGCCCAAAAAAAACTGTTGGCTCCACGTGATTCTTTATGTCAATTTTTTATTATTATTTTTAAAAATCCCATTCCCATTCATTTGAACTTGAATAAAAAAAAAAACAGTTGTTGGTGTAGCATATTTTATTGTGATGTGTTATGTTGTATGGTTCTATCAAAATCAAATAACTTGCAAGTAACATAGTCTTTTTTTATAGACTCACGAAGGTTTTCTGGTCAACTTAAAATTGCAATAAAAAAAAACTAAAAAGACATCATGTTCTTCGTACTCTTTTAAAAAATCCTTCCGTCTGTCGTCTTTCTATTGATATTAAAATATTATGTAAAAAAAAAACTAGATGTTACTTGCAAGTAATTTTAACCGTACTCCATTACGCATTACATTTTAATTTTTTTTAATGGGAGGCTATACCAATAACTTTTTTTTTAATTCCAAGTTCAAGGGCTGTCTTTTGGGATTATTCGTAAGTCATAAGTCGTTTTATTTATTTGTCTAACATAGGTACAATAATAAGAGTATATAACGGAAATAAAGAGTGCGCTATGTTATGCCAGAGGGCGTACAAATGTTTGTATGCATCAAGCCACCCAAGTCTCAATAATTAAATTAAATAAGCCTGGACAAAAAAAAACATTTCATAATATAATTATTCAATTTAAAAACTATAATAAAAAATTGCCATAAATAATCCTGTGGGGCCAAGAAATTTATTTGAGGCCTGAGGACACGACCCCTCCTATCCGCCATTTTCATTTGTCAAACGATGCACCAAACAGCCTGTATATTATCTGCCTAGCCTTTTCCCAACTATGATTGGGTTGGCTTCCTGTCTAACCGGTTACATCTGAATACCAGTATTTCACAGGGAGCGATTGCCTATCTGACCTCCACAACCCACTTACTGGGTAATATGACACCCTTTGGTAAGACTGGTTGTCAGACTTTCAGGTTTCTGACGACCTGTAACGAATGTCAAAGATCCTCGAATGACAGCCGGGACCAAAGGCTTACCATGCTTTCCGAGGCACGGCGGGGTCTTGGTATGTAAAGATGGTCACCGATCCACAGACCTTAACCTGATCGATCGACCCGTGCAGCTGTTATTACTTAGCCACAAGCCCCTCATATCATCTGCCTGTAAGGCGTTAAAACCTTTGTTTAGTGCGTGAATCAAAAGTGCAAAAACTTAATTGCTCAATCAATACGCGAACTGCACCGTTAACTGAATCCTGATCTTCTTATTTATGTACTCAGTAATAATATAGCTCTGTGCAAAGGAGATTTATTGAATAATTCTTTGGTGCATTAGTATTTTGACTTTTCACGAGTACACCTTGTTATTCTTTTTTACAAATTCACGTACTTCCAAACAATCCCTAATCCCATATATCACAACATATAACAACCCTAATCTCTTCAAACTGAGAGTGAACAGGCTTCTTCTGGGTAAGCTCACTCCGTCGACTTTGTCTCTGTCACCTCTGACCTAGACTAGAGTCAAGAGCAAACCCACCTCAAATTAAAAAAATATATATTATTTAGTTTGTACTGATTATGTGAGAGAGATGACCTCCCTAAAATAGAAAGCTTGTACATACGTACGGATGAGGTCATCTATTGTAATATCGTCACATGCTACACATCGAGCAGTTACACAGTGGTCATAGATAGTGCGTTATCAAGAAGTTTGAATGTTATTCATTTCAAGCAGAAGCTCGTAGATAACGTATATGTTACAGCAATTAACTGGTTGCGTTAATTATCGTTTTTACTAACACTAGGCGACAACTAAATGAAAGCCTAAATAAAAATAAGCGGTAGTTGCACGAGAGCCGAACAGCGCGCTTTTATTTAGGCAAGTGTTAGTGAAAACGGTAATGCGTTGTATTAGTAATTAGTAAGCATTTTGTAAATAAAGACTCCCGCAGACAGTTGCGACGCGACACTGGTGAAACTAAGAAAGTTTTCATACAAATTGTTCCAAGAAAGTCGCGTCGCACCTGTCTGCAGGAGCCTTAATAACAAAAACAAAATGCTATTTATGAACTATGAAGACACGATAGGCATTTAGAGTAAATTAATAGTATGATTTTAGCAGATCAAATGACGAGCTGGTGCTTAATAGCTACAATCTCTTAAATTGACTGTTTGTTTGACCTAATTACTCAATGTAAACGAATTTAATATAATGACGCAACACAGCTGAGCAACGTAACTGAGCAGGGTTGGAAATCTTCTGTTTTCGTTTGTTAGACTCTCAACCTCGAAACTCAAACTCAAAACATTTATTTCAGTTAAGTAAATCATTTATTCTCAAATCGGCACTAATATTTATACAGCCTGCAAGTTTACAGCTATTAAAAAATTAAGTTGAAAATAAATATTTAAAAAAAAAATCGACTTCAAAAAGAAATTACTTACCCCAAAATTATGAAATAACTTTAATTTCGGAAACCGGTGTCTTGAGATCTGTATTTTAGTTTTTTCCACCAACTTCCGAAATTAAAGTTATTTCACAATTTTAAGTTAATTTCTTTTTGAAGTCGATTTAATTTTGTTATATTATTTTTTATTTCGTATTTTTAGTTTTTAATAGTAAAAACTGGAATATTTGTTTGTAAAAGTAGTTAATATTTTTGTTATAAATATTGCACTAGAATTTGACAAAGGTTTTGAGATGTTTTCCCTTACCCGTATCAATAAGCCAGGCCATCACACTTACACGTATTAGTCCATTATCTTGCAAACTACTGAACCGATTTTGATGAAACTTGCACGGTTCCCTAAGTTAAAGTAAATGTAAGCCAATAAAAATAAAATTGCCACGACCCGATTAATAGTTTCGGAGAAATGTATGGACAAACATACATACATCTATAATATTTTGTATATTTGTTTCGAAGCCCTAATAGATTATCATATTATGTCAATATATTGCAGTCCCAATAATATTACATACATACGTGTCGAATTGATAACCTCCTTTTTTGAAGTCGGTTAAAAACCATAATCAGTATGAAAAATCAATTATTTTCTTACGAAGTTTAATAACTATTGGTTTAAAAATTCAACTAGGTATCAATTTCATTGATTGATTTATGACAAATTATAATAAAACTACACATGATAAAGAGAACAGTTATGTGTATAAAACATTTATTTTGTACGTGTTCTATATTCCTCTCTGCTCTGTATAAAAACATTTAATATTTTACTTGGTGACCCATTTCCCTCGCAACCAATATAATGATAAGAAACTCAAATAAGACTACTTGTTTCATACCCTGATAGTTTTTTGGAGGAGAACGATGTTATATAAAGTTCATCTTACTATGACTGTCTCGTGATATTTTTGTGTGAAAAAATGTTGACTTGGTATCAAATTATTTTTAAAGTCATTAAATGCATGAGTAAATCACAGGTTTTGTTTAGGCTCATATGAAATCACAATTTCTACAATAACCCAGGCAATGTAGAAGGAAAATATGGAAGTAGTTGAAAAAGTAGAAAATGGCTAGAAAATAGAATTAAATTGTTAATTCTGATTTAAGCCTTATGTATGTGTCACAGAAGTCATAATGTCTTATCACTACCTACATACAAAGTTATGAGGCGCTTACCATTATGTTTATTGCTACTTCCGAGCAGTGCGTCGGTGGCGCTGCTGAGCAGTTTGTCCGCGCTGTAGAACTGCAAGAGCCCTCCATCGCAGCCTCCGACTATGACACCAGCACCAGACCACACTATCTTTTGAAATCTAGAACAAAATTTTGTTATAAGATTTTTTCCCATTTCAATTCAAGTTTTTATGAACTACCTTTTGCCAGCTGCTTCGCCCCCGTGGAGGTCGGAAATCAACCAACGGAAACGAACTACCGGGATAAAATGTATGCTATGTGTTAATCTATGTTCTAAAGTATGCCAAATTTCATCTAAATCCTATTAGAAGCATAATACTAATGAATCAAATATTATCGTTAATTCATGCAAGCCTAGTACTTTTTGTTAGGTTTACTGCTCAGAAATTGTGCACAACGTGTCGTGTCGTGAATTGAAATACTATCTTGAATTCGTGCAATCCTAGTAGTTTTTGTTAGGTTACAGAGGTATTTCTTTCCAACTTACTAGATATTTTTAAAGCATTTCTTTTCCATTTTTCCAAACTGACATAACTTTCTTACTTATGAACCTATTGAAATACAACAAACAATTAATGTTAAGTGAAGCTTACCACAATAAATTAGTGAAAACCGCACCCGAATCGGTTAAGCCGGTTCTGAGATTAGCGCACACAAACGCACATAAAAATTCTAAAAATCACTGTTTAGTTCTATTACGTTAATAAAGATCCCCATTAATGGTTTTCTCAAACATTTCCCATGTACAGACAGCGATCAGTTACATTTTTATTATAATGGTATGGCCAACGTGGCGCTACAGCGGCGACATTAATTGAAGACACAGGTAGGGTATTAATTTCAAACAAACAAATATAAACCAAAACTGTGCAGTGCTGAAGACGAGCTGGGCTACGTTCCTCTTCAATTTTATTATGTAACCACTGACCATAATGAACTCTAATTGGTTTATCACGCGTTAGCAGTGCATGCACTTTTCTATGAATTTTCTATGAATGGGAGCCACTTTTGGCGCTTTAATACTCTGTGTATGGATCTGTGATGGACGTGAAAATGTCTAGCGAATTGGCGCGGGTGGAGGCTAGTTTTGAGTTTATCTTCAAAATATTGTAGTATATTTTCATCTAACTGCACTAGGTTTTGTTGTGTAGGCCATCTATCTGAGCGTTGAGACCACTGGCCGGATTTCGCGGATGCGCTGAAGAGCTCCTACAATACTTTGAGGATTCCGCCGCATATTCGGCTGCCGTGTAGTTTGGATATGTATTTGAAATCACGATCACAGGTTTTCAAAGCACTAATAACACAAATAAAAGCATCCTTATCGCAATCCTAACTACACAAAAATAAATAAATAAATAAAACATTAGGTAGGCCTTTTTCGCGGAAACATTCACAAAAACATTACACAGCGTAGATATAACAGGGTGTAAGTGACAGCCTTCCACAGACTGATAGGGTGAAGATGACCGGTGTAGGAAATTATTTCAGGAACGTAATGGGAATCCAATAAACCTGATTTGTTTGTGTCGTTTATGCACAAATCGGAGCATCAGCTACTGGTTGGGAGGGGTAGGTAATAGGTATGCGGTGAGTTCGATGAACTCTGTAGCTACGCAGAAAGTGATCAGCTGATTTCAAGCGGTTTTCTTTAGAGTGGTTCAACATTCATGGCTGTTTTTTTTATTGTAGCTGTTTCATTTACATAAATAGAGTACTGCGTACAGAGAATGTAATTTTACATTGAAATAAAGGAATAACTGAAAAGCAAAAATTAAAATTTTCCTGAGAAATTTTCCAGTAGAATATAATTCTAAATAAGGAGCTGAATGCACGCTGTTAGTTTGTGGAGGGCTGTCCCTTACACCCTATATGCGCACGAGTATTAGTACATCAAGGACACTAGGGAGCGTGACGCGGACTGGCGGCCGGTCGAGGCGGGATGGGCATGCGTCATCTGCGCGAATTTCAATACCCATACGCCATATTTCAATTCGCCTACCCTTTTTTCTCATTCGTTTTTTAATTTCATCTCTGCACTATATAGATTGCTCCAAGATGCTATTTTCCAAAATTGTAAATAAATAATAATGTTTAATGAAATTAAAATATCTTCATAAAACGAAAACGCGGAACCGTATACCTGTATCAAATTAATGTCGCCATTAAAGCGGCGCGTTGTATATAGACTTACAAATATTTCTGTGTTTCATGAATATTACATTTTCTTTTGTACTCATTATTTTTACAATAATTATGTCCCAATTCTAGGATGACAAGATGAGTATTATTTTTATTGTTGTCCTGTTGAAATAGAAGAAACCTGTGCAAATTGTGTGACATGCAAGCAAGTGTGATTTATGATTCAACAGACTTACATCATAAATAAATATTTTAACAGCACATGTACAGACGCCAGCACATCATGCTACTACAAACTCAAATTTCTTTAATAGATTTTCAACTTTATCGCTAAAGCATTAGATTCAAGGTTGATTGGGAAAATTTGACAGTTTCGGGTAGCTTGACCTGCTGGCGTCTGTACAAAGGAGGCCCTAGCAAAATTTTAAGGTGATGCGAGATCTCTAAGTGACCCCTCTGAATAGAAAACCTTGGTGTTCCTATGCTATGCAGTTGCTTATCCGTGACTATAAATAGTATTATATCCTCCGAATAACTCCAGGTGTATCTACAGGACAAGCACAGTGGTGAATGTTGTGCTGTACATAGCAGTGGTTCTGCTCATTTGCATTAAAGAAATATTGTCCATCCCGCTCGCACAACTCTGTTGCACTCGACAACGCCACTGTGCTTGCTCTGCTGAGATGACAAGTTGTACATATGAAAAATAATAAGTTAATAATTTTGTTTGAAAACCTGTAGGATTGTTGTTTAGTTCGGATATTATGCCGTCGCTACAGTTTGTGGCACACTTCTTGGTTGCTTGTGTGGTGGTCAGGTTTGACAGTCAATAAAATATTGTTGGATGCTAGAGAAAATTTAGCACCCTCCAACCGCTAGTTTAGATTTTCTCTTGACCATTCATAGAGAAACAACAGCTACTTGGTTGACTTATGTTGAAAATTATTTACTCTGAATATTTTCTGTTATGAATTTAAGCAGCATGAGCGAACGCAGCAATCTCGTAAATTTCAGCTTAATATCCGATCGATCGTCGGTCAATAACGAGTCAGTGAACAGTGTGTGTTTGGTTGATTTCAGTGCCCCGCAATGACTAGCACCAGGTGCGCTTGCAGTGCTCGCACCGCCCTAGGGTGTCTACTGCACATGTATTTAAAATGTTAATACATTATTTATGTACTTAAATGTTTAATGAGCAGGTTGTTTCTGAAGGTCGACCATTCTCAAATGAGTGTCATTAAAGTCATTATTTACAAAACTGCATAGATAAAGACAGTAGTAAAACTTTCATATGGGGACACTGAGTTTTCTTGTACAGTCAGAAACTGGGATTGTTGAGCCACTAGCTTCTCATCTTAACTTAGTTGTGTTACATGAATGCCGCCCGTTTTTCATACTTTCTTTTAATTACCAACTTGTTCTTACTTTTTCACATATAATTTTATTACCTAATAGCTTTTTTCAACAAACATTGACTTACATATTATGTACAATCATTGTAAGCAGAAGGCCCTGTCTCCTGTGATAGTTTTTTAACTAGTACCGGATATAGGTGATCTTTTCCTCTAAAATTAAGTATTGTATTGCATAGTGTTTGCCTATCAATAACTAGTGGAAAAACTATCTGTAACACTGTTTATGGAACTATAAATAAATAAATAACTGGTGTGTTATTGTCTCTTGAAGTAATCAGGGAAAATCTGTTTATTTGCATATTTGTAGTTCTTTCTTTCAGTGTTATATATGGGCATCTCTGTGACAATGGAACACAGGTTCAATTTAGGGCTCCCAATATTCTATCACAATTTGTTATTGGTGTTGTCATCCTAGGAGACTAGTTTCATGCCTGTTGGTCTTATACTAGCTGAATATTGGACTTATACTTAAAATAGTTTTACCTTTCTCCTAATAAGATATAATGGGCAGAACTGGTATGGATAATAGTCAAATTACATTAAGTAATGGGATTTTAAATTATGGATTAGTCCATAATCCCACTACTTAATTTGACTATACTCACTTGTGCTCTGTCTGCAAACTGGATTTAAGCTCTAAATCGAGTCCAGGGTCTTCCAAATTCAAGGCGTAGAGCTCAAGGTGGGAACTAGAGCTGAACGAAGAGTCAACTTGCTGCGCCGCCGAGCCGGCTGCGATCGTCACTGGGTAGTGGTCGGCAGGCGACCAGCACACGTTCACCGTCCTCTTCAGCTCCTTCACTTTCATCTTCACAACACTGGCTCACTACAACAAACACCAACCAACACTAAAAACCACCGAAAAACTGTTTTATTTACCAAATTATGTCACAGAATTGGACCGCTTCCCACTGCCGAATGACAATCAAAACCTGTATTTATGCGGTAGCATATGGTCAAATAAGAATTAGAATGTAGTTTTGTAGCCCATTTTAAAGGGTTTCAATTAAAAAATACTATATTTACCATAAAAACACCAACTTGGCACTTCCAACGTGGCTGACGTAAATATTCTCCGATTTGATTTGACAGATGATCAAGTGACAGTACGTTCGGAAACCAAAAGGTGGCGACACGTCATTTGAATAAATGTTAAAAATGCTCTTATGTTATTAACTTCGATATCTTTGTTACCTAAGTGTCAATTATGGCTATCCACGCGCTACGACTTTAATCGTTGCGATTTTAAGCTGCGAACTAAAATCGCAATCGAAAAATAATTTTTCAAGTGATTTTTTACCGAAGTGCGCGGCCAAGTATAATTGGTATTGTTCATAGATTTGTAATTATTATCCGCAACGGTTAAAATTCGTAGTTGGCGCTTAGCCTAACATAGTATTGTAGGTACTCTTACAGGAGGCTTAAAGATTTAACAACATGTTTCCATAGAAACCAAAATAATATATTGCTGTTCTTCATTTTATTTTATTATTTTTTCTAACAATAAATTAAATGTTGGAATATCATTATTTGAAACTTTGCAACAGAAAAAACTTTTTCAGTACATCTTCCCACTATTTAATCAATTTTCAAATAAATCCTGGCCGTGCGAATATCTAGCAAAAGCAGCAGAAGAAGAAAATAAAAAACTTCATTCATAATCAATCAGAGAACGAACATGAGAGGTAAAAAAGTCTGTCTTCAATTTATGTTATTTACTTACATATTTATTAAGGTACTTTTATTTATACGAGTAGAAGATCAATAAAGGTGCGTACCAAACTTTGTCTCTTCATGTTGTTCTTCGTTCGTAGTCAGATTATAATTGATCTCTAGATTATTTATTTTAAATCGAAATAAGTTGCAGAGTTGTGCTTATGATTGATTGATGTATAATATCTCTGTGATATCTCTTGTTCATACATACATAACTACAAAAATAAATTCATGCTTTCTCCCCATGGGGGTAAGCAGAAACCACAGAACGCCACTTTCGTTTTTGTAGGTAATCAATTTATTATTACAGGATCTCATTTCATCAAGGAATAAATCTAGCAACAATGCCGATTGCTATGACAAAGGATGAATGGGACCGAATCCACAAATGGACGAAATACGATGCAGAGGACCCGGAGGTGGTGCGGCGGCGAGAGTACGTCAAGTATTTGGACGCTACCAGCCATGTCATGACCAAGTCCTGGCCCAACTCTGTAGAGGTAATTAATTGGGGTCTATTAATGAAAAGTACAGACGCCAGCAGGTCAAGCTACCCGAAACTGTCAAATTATCCCAATCGACCTTGAACCTAATGCTTTAGCTATAAAGTTGAAAATCTATTAAAGTTTGACAGATTGTAGTAGCTTGATGTGCTGGCGTCTGTACCTTCTGGTTTCGCTAGTTGTTGGTCAATATGAACCTGGCTTCAATCCTTATTTCAGTGTTATTCGGTTCTTCAATAAGAATTTTTGGTCAGTGGGTCGTCTTAGTTTTCAGTAGTAGCTCAGAGTCCTGGGTCTGTACACTCTGTACTTGGTTGAAGGCAATAGGCTCGCCCGCTATTATATAGAAAATGTTGGTGTACTTACTCCTACTCCTCTCCTTTCCCTTTCCGGACATAATAGGTAATGTCATGTGTTTTTGGTTTCCATCTGTGTAGGTCACGGTTAGTCTGGCACACTCCATACGTAAGTACACTAGTAAAAATCTGGCTTCCATAAACACCAGATGTTCTTCTAGCCTCCATTGTGATGCGTCCCGGTCATGCCTCTGCCCTCCTACAGAACGTAAACAAGCGCAACGAAGAGCTCCGCCTGGCGCGCAACCTGCAAGCCGAGCAAGCTAACTCCAAGTTCTACGCGCGCTACCTGCGGAAGAAGAAGGAGGAACAGGAGCGACTCATGTACTCCGCCAGAGACGTGGTCTTCAAGAATAAGGATGCGCCGAAGTTATTGCTCAGGTTAGATTTAAACAGTGCTGTTGAAGACGGCGACGTCGACGGTTCGGGGGATTTCCCCCGCTTCGCGCAGCTCTTCTATATCAGGATTAGCCACGAAAATTGCCGGCAATATTGCCAAAATTGCCAAATCTACCGGGAATGTTCTCAAACTTCCCGGCGACATTGGGCAAGAAACGTATAAATAGAAAAGTACTTTTACTAAAATAATTGCTTAGTATGATAAAGTTGCGGTCTGCAGGGTGGTAGTTTTTATGCTTATCTACAATATCACAGAAAATTTTAGTTTTTACATTTATTTTCTTACTGATAAACTAAAGAAAAGAAACAAGTTATCCATGATAGTTCATTGGTGATGAAACCATAACTGTTTTAGAGATATCATAATTATTTTTTTCTACGTTCTTATAATATAACTTCACTTGTACCTATGTTAAAAGTATATACATCTATATGTGTCCATATCTGTATGTATAAAAGGGTCAAACCTTGCAAGACGACTTGATCAGCAACAACAAGTTAACGTTTTTAACCTACTTCAAAAAAGAGGTTCTTTATTCTATCCGAATGTATGTTTGTATGTTCGCGATTTTCTCAAATACTACTGACCCAATTTTGAAAATTCTTTTGACGGCACAATTAGTGCTATATATAAATCATATACTACACAGTTGTATGTTTTATATTTATTTCATTCGGTATCAATACCCTCTTTCGTTTTTTATAAAATTTATAAGTGAAATTCTTAAAAAAACTATGGGGTCAGCTATCATGAAGTTACCATATTTAACTTTATCTTCACATAAAAAATATATGCATGAAGTTAGTTAAAGTAAGATAAGTTAATTATAATAAACAGTTAATTAAAAAGGCTTACTAGTAATACGTATAATTATACCATTACATAAAACCCCATGAGCGCATAAACATTGAAAATGGCATTTGAAAAACCCTATGTAATTAATCTGCCAACTTTGGCAACTTTCCGGCAATATTGTCCAATTTAGCCGGAAATATTGGAAACTATCCTGGTAGTTTCGGAAACATTCGGCAATTTTCATCCCTATTCAGGATGGTAAAAAAAATAACCACGAAGGATGGAGGGGATGGCGGGGTCTTTCAGACACCACCCTTCAAACCTAACCTGTCCGAGTCAGGGTACCCCAAGTCACGAACTCATCCATCTTAAGTTCTCCTAGTAACATTGCCGTTTTACGAAGGCTGTCATTCGTGGATCTTTGAAAGTCGTTACGGGTCATCAGAAGCCCGAAAGTCTGACAACCAGTCTTACCAAGGGGTATCGTATTACCCAGTAACTGGGTTGTGGAGGTCAGATAGGCAGTCACTCTATGTAAAATACTGGTATTCAGCTGCATCCGGTTAGACTGGAAGCCGACCTCAAAATAGTTGGGAGAGTATGACAACACTTCAAATTCTGCTTCCCCCACAGTGCGGTAATCGAAACTGCGGTACAAAAGGAACGAGAAGAACAGGTCAAGTTCTTAAACGAGCGGCGAAGGGAAGAAGCACAGCGGAAGAGGCAAGATGATGACGATATCATAAGGAGGGCCAAGGAGTGGCAAGAGCTCATGGCACTACGGAAGAAGAGGAGGTGGGATGTCAATAAACAACATCAGAAGGACATTCTTGATCAGTGAGTGGCTTTTCTCTGCCTCATCATGACAGATTTCCCACATCACATCTCTTATATTTTCGGTTTTGATCTTTTAACCCTATTTTAGAACCCTGCTAAATGAGGCCAGTGGTCATCATTTTCCAATGCCTAAACTTTAATAGCTCAGTGTTTAGGTGAAAGGGTTCGATTGCCTTTTATTATTACCTAGTCTTGCCATAAATATTGTCACGAAGAAAAAAAAAATTATTGCAAATAATATACTTTTACAGTGTGTTAGTTTAATACATAAATATAAAACAATTTAAAATATAAAAAGCTTATTCGAAGTGGTCTCCATTGGCTGCAATACAGTCCTTTTAACGTTGAGGCCAGTTATCAATAGAAGCATGCACTCTTTCCATGGGAAAATTCTTCATTGCCAATCGTATGGATTGTTTTAGGGACTCCAAATTATCATGGCGTTAAGAGCAAGCCGTACTCTCTAAAACTGACCATAAATCATAATCCAGCGGGTTAAGATCGGAACTAGACGACGGCCAGTCTTCAGCTCTGATGAAGTCCGAAACGTTCACTTCCAAACAAGACTGCGTGGACCGAGCTTTATGACCCGGCGCACTATGGGACCAAACATTATTTTCCATCTCAAAAATGGTTTTGACGAAAGTCGTAAATCCATAGATTTATTTATGGTTTTATACTCTCAAAGGACGGAACTTACGAATAAATTACAAAAAAAAATTAAATAATTTAGTTTTACGTTTATAAAATGAACCTCAAACATTGGACATAAATATTTTCATGCCAATTAAATTACCGTAAAGGAAGTTCAACACAAAATTATTCGGAAGTTTTCCAAGGAAGCGTGTTAGTGTTATACATCATTAGATAGCTTAGAATGTACACTTTACAAACACGTTCGGTGTTTGTAAAAAAATATTTTTGTTTTATTTTTTAATATTTTTTTTAGTGAAGTAAAGAAAATTTAGTCTTTGTTTATTTCAATTGGAGTTTTCCTAGTTGCCGAAAGCTGCCGGTGTCAAGTTAATCACTCTATTAGAGACCTTATCTATTCAGTAATATGAGAATTAAAAAAAAACTTGCGCGTTTTTTGCGACAGTGGTGATTTAGAAGCAATAATGTCAATCGGGGGAAAATAAAAAAATCCACGAAAATTACGGTTGTGTCTATCTTGTTTTTTTTTTCCATTTCTATGATAGAAGCATACATTAACAAATTATTAGACTACTATTATATTACTTTGAAAGAATGTTCCCATGACACTTGCTTGCGGTGATCACCTTAACCACAAGTATGATAAACTATATTGCTGCGGAAGTTCTATTTATCTGTTGTGGTAATTAATTACAATCAGTACTGATTACACAATTTCGATGAGAACTGTCATAATCAATTGTCCCATGGTTTTTGCACAAGGCACTAATATATTGGTCCTTTATATACCCGTGTTTTCAGCGTACTATTCATCAAAGTGTTCAGATACTTCTTTTCAATAACAATTAACAGACAAAAAACATATATTACCTAACAATGAGTGAATTCGTTTGTGTTCGGCGCGATCTTTGTGATCAAATAATAAGAGGGAAAAGTACTTCAGACCTGAAAAAATATTTGTTGGACAACTTTCAATTATCGGAATTTGACGTTAATACTGTAATAGAGAGTATTCAAAAAAATCTAACTTCAAGTTGCAACCAAAAATGGACCAAAGCTCAAAGAAAGCCAGACAGGTTCGAGAGCCTATACTCTAATTGGTTAAATGGTGAGTTTAAAGTATCACTGAATTCTTGCAGTACCTCAACATCTGAAAATTCTGGCTTGAATTCTTCTGGTGATCGTGGTAGACCAACAAAACCATATGACGAGTGTTCGGAAAACACAAAGAAACGAAAAAATATGGAACTGGACCAGGAATATGGAATGGGACATGTCCGTAACGCTTATGTACAAGGTTTACGATCCATGGGTGAAAATGACGAAGCGTCGATTGTGACTATTATCAGAAATAAGGAAAAAGAAGAGAAAAAAGTAATTCTACAAAACATATTCAATCCAGATAATGCACTTTCCTTTACAAAAGAGGAGGCATTGAGTATGTGTATTGAAACAGATCTAACCAAAGCCCAATATGCGTACCTAAGAAAAAGGCTCGTTGATAAGAATTTAAGTTCTGTATTACCTTCGTATCAAACACTAAGTGAAGCAAAAATGGCTTGCTATCCGCCTGCATCCAGCATAACGGTGACAAATATAAGCGCAAAAATCAATCTGCAAGATCTCTTAGACCATACAGTCTGCCGTATAATAAAGATAACGTCAAGATCGACAAATTACAATCGTCTCAAGCTGTTCACTAAATGGGGATGTGATGGATCCTCCGGGCAAAGTGAGTATAAACAAACTCTACCGGAAGAAAACGAACAAATATCGGATGCTAATTTGTTTATAGTGTCCCTTGTACCACTGCGACTAGTAGACGAAGAAACTTCTGCAGTTATATGGCAGAACCCTACTTGCTCATCTGTTAGATATTGCAGACCAATTTCATTAGAATTTGCAAAAGAAACACCCGAAAAAACTACAGCGGTTGTCAGTGAAATTGAAGCCAAAATTAATCAATTGATTCCAACTCTTGTGTCAATAGACGACAAAGTCATCGAAGTTAAACATCAACTGTTTATGACAATGATTGATGGGAAAGTTGCTCAAGTGTTAACAAACACATCATCCAGTGCTACCTGCACTGTTTGTGGAGCAACTCCCAGACAAATGAATGATCTCTTAAAAGTTACAACGAGAGTTGAAAATGAAAATGCGTTTAAATACGGATTGTCGACACTACACGCATGGATAAGATTTATGGAAATGATCCTTCATATTTCTTACAATTTAGGTTTTGAGAAGTGGTCTGCAACAACTCCAGAAAACAAGTAACTTAAAGAAGACAAGAAAAAATATGTCCAAAAACGTTTCCGAGAAGTGCTTGGTTTGCACATTGATAAACCACGTCAAGGTTCCGGTAACAGCAATGACGGAAATACGGCAAGGAGATTTTTCCAAAATTACCAATGTTCTGCAGAGATAACTGGAATTGATGAAGAATTAATCAAGAGATTATATGTAATTCTTCAAACTATGTCATCGGGATTCCCTATAAACGCAGAAAAATTCGGCCAGTATACATTGATAACCGCGCAATTATATGTAAGCAAATATAACTGGTACTACATGACATCTTCGGTCCATAAAGTACTTATACATGGTGCTAAAATAATAGAGCATTATGCAGTTTTGCCTATAGGACAATTATCCGAAGATGCCCAGGAAGCCCGAAATAAAGATTACAAGAAATATAGGTTACATCACGCTAGGAAGTGTTCCAGATCAGCAACAAACGAAGACGTTCTGCATATTTTGTTATATACATCTGATCCTTATAATATATCTAGCTTAAATAAACCAAGTTTTGTAATATCCAAAGAATTGTTTGACGAAGCTAAAGAATTGTTGAAAGTAGAAAGTGATGAATAGGTTAAGCGCTAAAAATTTTTTTTTGTCATGTAATTGTTTGTTTAATAATAATAATTTAGTTTTAAACTTATTTTAAGAAAAAGTGTAAGTTTTATTGCTATTTTAATATAACTGTATAATTTTTTGTATAAAATTTCGTATAACATTATCTTTGTCATTTTTTTACGAAAAATATATAATTTTTAAAATGCTGATGTTTGATTTCTTTTATTGCCTAGATATTCACAAATACGTGAAAAAAAATTTAAGGAGAAAAATCACAAAACAACAGACTTATCGATTTTTGAGATGGAAAATACCGGTTGGTCCCATAGTGCGGCGCCGAGTCTTGTTGGAAGGACCATACTTGGTTATTAAACATGGTGTTGTTAAGGGGCTTAACTTTCAAGAATGGTATCTTGATACACTTGTGCCGATGTTTTGATACCTTTTTCACAAAAATATGGCTCAGTCACTCCTTCATAGCTAACACCCCACCAAACCATCACTGAAGTCGGATAATGCCCACGTTGCACTCTGTCGACTAATTGGGAAGCTTCCTTAAAGCTTTGAGCATAAATACGGTCTGTTTGTTTGATTGTAAAGATTTTCTCATCCGTAAACAAAATTTTTCTGTGACCTCCCTTTGCGTACCGCTTCAGTAGTTGTTTCGATTTTACCACCCTATTCTTTTTTAAATTATCAGTTAAAATATTACCAGTGCGTCTCTTATAGGCTGCAAGTCCTAAGTCATCCTTTAAAATGCGCGACATGTTTCTGGGTGCTATCTTCATCTCCCGAGATAAAATCTTTTGCATTCGGACAGGATTTCTTCGAATTCTTTCCCTTACTGCTTTGACCACCTTTTTCGTACGAACACTACGTGGACGGACAGATCTTTTTCTGTCACAAACAGAGGAGGTCTCATTGTACCTATTAATAGCCCGGTACACAAACATTTGACTAATACCAAGCGTAAGGAGAGTTTTAAAAATTGCATTTGGCTCCATACCAACTTTGAGTAGTGCAATCACAGCGATTCGGTTCTCTTTATCACCCCACTCTATTTTAATATCGCAAAATATTGTACTGTATATTGTATTGGCGCCAAAATTAGAAAACTCAATGAACAATCGTATAAAAATGACAGATTCCAAATTCAAATGTAATATATTTCTTATTTTTAATTGTAACAGTATTTATGGCCAGACTGTGTATTTACCGGCTTCGCACAGGTAGTACAGTATATGTGCCTACATTTTTTGCATCAGCTTGTTGCATGAATTAGATTTAAATGTAACATAAAATACCTACCACTTGGAGTATTTGTAATTATAGGGAACCGCGCGTTTTTTTTTTTTTTTTTGTACGGACCTATTGCCACATTTGCGACTGCTTAACAGGGCATTGGTGGGGCCTGACGGGCCTCTCGCCACGTTAAAAATAAAATTTAAGTAGCACAGCTAGGAGCTCCCCATAGTGGGACTCGGGCTTAGGGCGCTACTGCTTAATGAGCAAGAGAGGACTTGTTGCATCTGATTGTTATTATTGTTAGTTGGTCACACTTTTTTTTTATAAATGGCATCTCGTAGTTGGCCTAGAGAGGCCGTGACTACTTAACCGGACTATAATTTGGTTACACGGTGGTCCACAGGGTTTTGTAGTAGATATATTGTGGGAGGGGGGGGGGGGGGGGAGCGCAACGGGGCCATTGGGGAGTAGTGGGAGAGATGTCCTGCTTATTTTTCTTGGTGGAGATTCGGCGACTTCTTCTCTACGACGGTTATAAAGCCGTCGGAGGAAGTGGAGAAGGCCGCAGTGTTGGAACGGGTTGATGCGTGGCCATCACAATCAGGAAATGTATCCGACCATGTCATCTTTAACGGGGGTCGGAGTCAGAGAGGTGTCAGAGAGTCGCTCCTGAGGAGCACTCCCGCCGGAGTGCTCGTCTACACTCGGGGATCTGGCGGGGCTTGCCGAGCTGGCAGGGCTGGTTGGGCTATCAATGAAAGAGCGGGGGTGAGTGCGGCCGACTGCAGGTTATACGCTGCCTGTCGGTTCGCGTATTTATCCCTAAAATCTCCCTCGTTTAACGGTATTTCCATTAGGAACTGTGTGAGGTCTTCCATACTGGAGGGCCTGGTGGTGAGTGTATGTACCCACCCACCTCCCTGACTATACGACAGGGAGGTGGGGTGTGTGGTCGAAAAGTTAATCAGTTGGGCGGGGATTGAGTAACCCTAAGGGCTATCGATTAGGTGGCACTTTGTCGAGTAACCTCGGTACTCTCGTGTCTACTCAGTCCCTGGAGTAATCCCAGAAGAAAGAAAACACAAATCACTATAATTAAACGTAGCGTCTCTGCTTACGTAAGTGAGATATTAGGAATCGCACTTTTTTTTTAAATGGCATCTCGTAATTGGCCTAGAGAGGTCGTGACTACTTAACCAGTCAATCCTGTGGCTGCCTTAAGCTAACTCAAAGCCTCCAGCCTGGGCATAAAACTTATAAAAAACTAAGCGACTACACGCTAAGGGCACCCACTGTAGGAAACGAACCTTGACTTAAGGCGTCGCTGGGGGGAGGACAGCAAGATGGGACAGGCTGGATCAAATCATGGTAATTATTATTGTCAGGGGAATTTAAAGCTGCTGGCTCAGCTACGCCATCAGCTGGCACTTCATTACCGAGCAAGGGACGGGGGGAGGACAATTACTTCGGGGTCGTCGCGAGGGACTTCGGCGGCGAGGTCGGAATGTCGATCTGTTTTTGTTCCTACGGTTCCTGCTGCTCTTCTGGAGAAGAGATAGGACAAGTCTGGGACGGCGGACTTTACTAATACGGGAGGGGATATAACTAGCCGCCTCGACAACCAGAGGGTTGCGATGGTTGGTGGCTGAATCGAAGAAACGCTTGGAGTTGCGTTTCATATACTGAGAAATAGTGGGAATATCAAGGTCTAGGTGGAGGATTTCGTTCCGAACGAACCAAGGGGCTCCCGTTGCCTTTCGGAGGAAACGGTTCTGTAGGGCCTGCATCCTATGAATGAGGTGGGATTTTGCGTGCGCAATCACTGAACCCGCATGATTCATGATTGGGTGAATGCACGCTGTACAAATGCGGAATTTGCAGCTAAGTGAAAATTTGCTACGTCCATTCAGAACGGATTGGAGTCTACCGAGAGCGAAAGCGGCACGCGAACGACCCGCTTTTTGTGCTCAGAAAAGGAGAGGTGGTGGTCGAGAGTCACACCAAGGTATTTGGCTCGCTTCTCCCAAGGGATCGGCTTGTCAAACGCACGCTTCATCGCTCGGCTTATATAACAACAGTAGGTGACAGCGGGTAGTGGAGCTTGGGCGGTGGTGGCTGCATCAAGCGAGTCCCGTCGTGGCGAGTTCACGACGCGTTGGTGAAAGACCGCTTGAATTTATTTTCTCATTCATTTATACTACTGTATGGTATAAAGGGGCTATTAAGCTTCGGCATAGATTAGTTATTGGTCTGCAACCCGCTTGAATTTGTGCCCGGTTTGGCGATAGTCTTGTCTTATTTAGACTTTGTACATTATTGGCGCAATGTGAGTTAACTATACACCTTTAGCTGCTTAACCCTTCGGGGAACAGAAGCGTGTAGTTACGTTGTGTCATGTAATAGCAAAGTACCGAATTCCTCAGGGCTCACGAGGTGGCGGAACGTAACCGCATGGAGTACGAGACCGAGCTGAACCTGCAAAAGATCGACAACATCAAGGCTAATGAACAGATGGAGGCTCTCAAAGAGTTTGATGAACAGTTCGTAAGTTTCTTTGATGTCACCTCCTTTCTGAGTAGAGTAATTTTATGTCAGTGTTTGGTTTAATTTAACGTCTTTTAACAGTTTTTTTTTTATCTGCTAATCTGTGTCAGTGCCAGCCATGTGTACGGCTACTTCAATGAAACCTACCCTCAGAATTTTAAAACCTAAGTAGTATTTATGCATGTGTTAGCTATAGGATAACGACAGCAAAAATCCGGCCAAGTGCGTGTCGGACCTAGCACAATGAAGGGTTCTGTAGTTGTGATGAATTTATCTTAACATTGTAGTTGAATAACATGTTCTCCCTTACATCGATATACGTCACGGTCAATTCTCCAACTGCAAATGTTAGTTTGCCAAAAAAAAAAACATATTTTTTGTGTGATAAAACTACAGACTATCGATTTTCGCATTTTTTTCCTTTACTTGTCCTGTGAGACCATGCTTTTTGCCAAATTTTATGATTTTAGGTCAACGGGAAGACAGTACCCTATAGGTTTTGTTTTATTTATAATAGCGAGCATCAAAATATGTCGCATAAATGGCCGTATTTTTAGGGTTCCGTAACGTACCTCAAAAGGAAAAAACGGAACCCTTATATGATCACTCATGTGTCTGTCTGTCTGTATGTCCGTCTGTCACAGCCAATTTGCTCCGAATCTAATGGACCGATTAAGTTGAAATTTGGTACACTTATGTATTTCTGTGACGCAAACACGGACGTGTAATGTAAATTAATGAATTTTGAATGTGGGTTTCAATTTTGGGGGGCAAATAAGAAAATTAAAAAAATATATTTGCAAACTGTACCGTGCGATATATCCAATGAAAGAGCTTACTGTGAGGGTCTCAAATATATATTTTTTTATAATTTTAAAATAAACTATTTTAAAGTTATTTAAGAAAATGGACTAAAATTGACCATTCCCCCCATTATCTCTGTAATTACTGAGCTTAAAATTTTGAAAAAAATACATAGGTAAAATAATTCTATAGCTATAGATTACAGGAAAACCTATAAGAAGTCTATGGTCTTAAAATGACATAGTAAATCTCTCAATAATGTGCGTACAAACAAACTTGTAGTTGGAATGTATGGGAGAACGTGTTTTTCAACTACAACGTTAAGTTTGTGTGTTTTCCAACTACGGGACCCTTCATTGTGCGTGGTCCGACATGCACTGGACCGGTTTTTTTTTATTGCGTTGACTTGAAGCTTGAGTTTTTTAGAGCTACAAGGGACTGTAGACCTACATTTTCAGTATTAATTTCAACTTGATACCTCCACGCGTTCCTGTGAAAAAGTCTTGACAGACTGACATACAGACAGATGGACAACGAAGTGATCGTGTACCTAATATAAGAGTTCTGTTTTTTCCTTTTGAGGTACGGAACCCTAAAAATTTAATCAAATTCTATTCAGAAAGCAGAGGAGAGAGCTCGCATCTTCAGAGACATAGAACAGTCTCGACAAGAGGCGGACGAGAGGAAACGCGAGCAGGACATACGAGAGAAGATGGACAACAAGCTGATGGAAGTGATGCAGAAGTCTCGCTGCAGGATCGAGCAGAGGAGGAAGAAGACTGAGGCTGACGTAAGTTATAATATGTACAGTCGGTATTTAAATTGGTATGCTACGACAATTTGCCGAGTTATAGTCATTTGATAGAACTGTCAAAGAATTACAGATATGTTTTGAATAGGTAGGTACTTAAACGGACAATTTAAGTTGTAGTCAGTTTGCTTAACAATTAATCTCCCTGTCTCTACAGGACGTTATGACAGAACGAGATGGACACACAAGTATGACCGAGATGACGTCTCCAAGCTCAATTTTTCTTCTAAAACCTGATGTGCGTTAAAACGGCCGCGCACTGTACTTGATTCATCTAAATTCTAAAGTTACGCATTCTAAGGGACTAGGGTAACATAGTTATGTAGGTTCACTGCCGGCCAAAAGTTTAAGACCGCACTTAAACAACATAATTATCTATCAACTGTAATAAAATCCCATAAGATAAATAAAAGAAATGCATATCTGCATATTCTATTGTTAATACCGAATATTTAAAGAAGTCATTCTTTTGTTTACTTTCAAGTTATTGGACAATAAACATCTATTGTTTTCAAACACCGACAAACGCTGTGCTAGAGCCAGGTGGTAGAGTCGTAATAATATTTTTATGATGTGCTCATTACTAATTACTTTGCTTTTGTTTCGCATTGGTCAATAATTAGGATTATTTAGCTTCTGAAAACACGTGTTTCCGTCTTATTATTACCTGAGTTTACTTGGGTTTGTTCACAAACAATCTCAATTAGTCTAAACTTGTGGTTTCTACAGTGAAGACGTCTTAAAATGAGAAAAGCACGCGAAATTAGCAGTGAAGTGCGTTCTGCCATCGTTGTTTTACATGATGAAGGGAAATCCGAACGTGAGATTGCTTTACAACTGAAGTTATCGAAGACTTGTGTTCATGGCACAATAACTCGATACAGGGAGACAGGCAGTTTTCAAGATCGTCCACGCTCGGGAAGGCCGAGAGCTACCACGTCTAGTGAAGATAATTTCATTGTTGTTACCAGCAAGCGAAATAGACGCTTAACAGCACCAGAAATCCGCGTTAAAGTAAACAAAACCCGAGTTAAACCTTTATCATTGACTACAGTAAAACGGCGACTGAGAGATGCGAAATTGTAAGGTCGCGTCGCCGTTCGAAAACCTCTGCTAAGGCCACAAAATAAGAAAAAACGCTTGCAGTGGGCTCTTGCCCATCGAGATTGGACTGAAGAAGATTTTTAAAAAGTTCTTTGGACCGATGAATCCAAGTTTGAACTATTCGGTTCAAAACGAAGAATTTACGTTCGACGCAGTACCTGACCCAAGAAAAGATGATGCCAGACTGTGTAGTCCCAACAATCAAGCACGGTGGTGGCTCAATTATGGTTTGGGGTTGCTTCTCTAGCCAAGGAACTGGCGATTTGATCAAAATTGAAGGAATTTTGAAAAAGGAACAGTACAAAACATTTTAGAACAAAATGCCGTTCCTTCCGGATTGCGATTAATTGGAGATGGATTAATTTTCCAACAAGATAATGATCCAAAGCATAACTCAAAATTATACAGAGGATATTTAGAAGAGAAAGAGGCACAAGGGGTGTTAAAAAACATGGTTTGGCCTCCTCAGAGCCCGGATCTCAATCCCATTGAACTTTTGTGGGAAGAGCTTGATGGGAACGTCCGTAATCGTGGCCCATCCTCGCAAGAAGAAATGTGGGATGCTTTATGTGAAAGTTGGAGCAATATATCACAAGACACCATCAACAAATTGATTACCCGTGTGCCGAGACTTGTGAAAAAAGTCATAGAATGTAAAGGAGGATTTTTGGATGAAAAATCAATTTAGCTAACTATTGCCTTTTTTAGCATGGACTGTTAATATTTCTTTTTTTTTTTTTTTTTTTTTTTTATTTGTGATGGGTTTGCTCTTGACTCTAGTCTAGGTCAGAGGTGACAGAGACAAAGTCGACGATGGAGTGAGCTTACCCAGAAGAAGCCTGTTCACTCTCACTTTGAAGAGATTAGAGTTGTATACGTTCGGAAACACAGACGCAGGTAGTGAGTTCCACTCTTTTGCTGTGCGCATTATAAAAGACATTTGGAAGCGCTTAGTGCGAATTGGTGGAATAGCAACCAGGTAGGGATGGTAACTGGCAGTGCGTCTAGATATCCGATGGTAAAAGGGGGCCGGTGGAATGAGGTCGTGGAGTTCTCGGGCACACTCTCCGAAGTACAAGACCGTACTGTAGAAGTCCGACAAGCAGGCAACCTTGCGGCGATGAGCCAAGCTATCAAGCTTGGCATCCACCAGTTTTACTTCGCCAATGAGCCTCTTAGCTCTGCGTTCCACCGAGTCAAGCGCGGCTAGTTTTTACTTAGCTGATCCATCCCAAAGGTGACTGCAATACTCCATGCAGGATCGGACTTGCGGTTTGTAAAGGGTTAAAAGCTGTCCAGGCGTAAAGTATCGCTTCGCCCTATTTAGGATGCCCAGTTTCTTGGCCGCAGTTTGGGCCTTGTACTCGATGGTGGCGCCGAAGTTGAGACCAGATGTCAACTCCTTCTTTCTTTACGCTTTTAAAGTAAATTGTTTGTCAATCAATGTTTTATTAGATGATTAAACAGGTTAATTAAACTTTTAATATTTTATTGGAGTTATATTTTCCTACTTTAATTAAGGTGGTCTTAAACTTTTGGCCTGCATTGTATGTATGTGGGTGTATGGTATGTATGTGTGTAGATGTTTATGTATATATTTATTTATTTATTTAGGGACAACAAACAGCAGTGTAATACTAAGTAAACATAGGTTAGAGCTTAATAATAGAGGTAACAAATACACTACTCACAACGTTATCCACATATTAGTAAACAGATCTAAGTACTAGTTGTTAGAATGAACGATATCAAAATAAACAGAATAAAAGTAAACATTACTTAATTAGTAGGGTTCTGATCACTTAATATAGTAATAATTTCTTTTGAATATATGTTTGTGTACATTTGCATGTATATCGAGTGAAGTTGGTACCATATATCACACAAAGTTTTTTAACGTGCTAATATTTAAACCTGAAACCCGTCGTAGCGTAAAAGCGAATCGATCTGCCCAATGTTGGGGGAATAAGGAAGCCCACAAATATATCGTAATTTTGTTTATTTATTTAAACTTCATGTAGGTACCTTCAGCAGTGGTACCTTAATGCCAGAAGGCATTCTCTATCTGTCAACCTTTGACCCAAAGGATGACGCAATCTCAATGTTATTCTTTTAACCCTCTCGTTTTTCACGGGCTACCTTTGAGCTCACGCTTCAAAGTGTTGTCTTGTTGCCTTCAGCTGAAGAATGAGAAACTTCGTGTACTGGAGAACATCAGCCAAAGATTGGAGTCTGGAGACGCAGCGCGCATAGCTAAGGAACAGGCCATCTTGGACAAGGCCGTCAAAGAGAAGAATGAGATGTGAGTTTAGATTCTTTAGAATACATACTTTTTATCTGCTTTTTTTATTGCGGTATAAGCCTGCTCTTGACCTCGTTCTCGCGAGATGGAAAGCGACGGATGAGGTCTACGATGGAACGAGAGTACGCAGAAGATGCCTGTTCACTCTTGTTTTGCAGGCAAACGGGTTATATGTGGAAGGGAACACACGCTGGCAGAGAGTTCCACACTGTGCCCATCGTGGGCGCTGAGTGTGGGGACCTATTGCACTCACGGACACACTACACTCTCCAAAGACACACATAGTACATCTATTTGTTATAAATAGGTATAAATACTCTATCTCTCAGCGATTGGAGCTTATACATTGTTGTAGTACGTAAGTGCAATTTAATATTGTAATTTTAAGGGTGTGAGACTGGAGATCTGTAATACAGGCCCCGAGCCCAGTATAGACTCCAGCTCTCACTAAGGTTTGATTCTGCCTGTAACTTTGATACTATGTACCAAAATTGTACCTTTTTGACAGAAATAAATTACTATTACTACTACTGTGTCCAGCTATGCGCATAATAAATGTGGAGAAGCGTAAGCGTAGAGTACGACTGTCCGTATCATTGAGCAGTAGGTACGCCGAGTAGGATTATTCCGATGTGTCACCCTGCTTTGTCGCCTTAGATGTACAGATCGAAAAAAAAGATGATCTGTCCTCCTGTTAGCAACGAGAGGACAGTTCGAACTTTATTCACTCCTATCTGGGACAGATAGGAGTGAATAAAGTTATTAACAGTGGTCAGTGGGACAGATCAAACTTTTTTTCCGATCTGTTCCTCTTAGGGGACAAAGCAGGGTGACAGATCGGAATAATCCGCCTAGCAGACCGGTAGCAAAAGGACGATGCTGGGATTAGATCGTGGAGCTCCTGCGCACACTCATTCTCTCGCTCTCTCTCTTTTCATTTGTCTGTAGAAGACCGACTTAAGGGGGCTGCGCTAAGGTAGCGCGAAATTAAAATTTTCTTGATCAAAATGATTCACAACAATAAGAAATATGTATGTATTTACATAATTAAGAGAAGATGAAAAGAAATAAGAATCATCAATACATCTCTCTAAGTTAGATTTCCTCTGGATTGGTATTGGTCTGATTTCCGAAATCAGACCGATGAAATCCCAAAAAAATGCAAGAAATTTGAGTTTCGCGGGCTGCCACAGTGCATCCACCATAGGTCTCGAGTTATGGAGTTGTGGAAGTCAGTCATTAGTTAATCCGCATAAAATACCTACTTTATTTTGACTTTGACTTTAAATAACACATAGATACATACATAAACTCACGCCTGTTACCCATGGAGGTAGGCAGAAACCGCAGAACGCCACCTGCTACGATCCTTCATATATTTTGCTTCGTTTACGTTCATCTGGTCATATACGAACGCCGGTTACGGTTGCTTGATGTGGATGTTAACATATACCTAATAACTTGACAGAAACGAGGCCCGTCTCCAAGCACAGCTGAAGAAAGCGGAGCAGTTCAAACATGACAGGAAAGCAAGTCGCGAGAAGTTCCTGGCAGACGAACAGCAGCGCCTGCACGAGTTCAACACCATCAGACAGTGGGACATCATGAACAGGTAGGCACTGAGCTATAGCTGTAAGTTCAACACCACCAGACAGTGGGACACCATGAACAGGTAGGCACTGAGCTATAGCTGTAAGTTCAATACCACCAGACAGTGGGACATCATGAACAGGTAGGCACTGAGCTATAGCTGTAAGTCCAACACCACCAGACAGTGGGACACCATGAACAGGTAGGCACTGAGCTATAGCTGTAAGTTCAACACCACCAGACAGTGGGACATCATGAACAGGTAGGCACTGAGCTATAGCTGTCAGTTCAACACCACCAGACAGTGGGACACCATGAACAGGTAGGCACTGAGCTATAGCTGTAAGTTCAACACCACCAGACAGTGGGACATCATGAACAGGTAGGCACTGAGCTATAGCTGTAAGTCCAACACCACCAGACAGTGGGACACCATGAACAGGTAGGCACTGAGCTATAGCTGTAAGTTCAACACCACCAGACAGTGGGACACCATGAACAGGTAGGCACTGAGCTATAGCTGTAAGTTCAACACCACCAGACAGTGGGACACCATGAACAGGTAGGCACTGAGCTATAGCTGTAAGTTCAATACCACCAGACAGTGGGACACCATGAACAGGTAGGCACTGAGCTATAGCTGTAAGTTCAATACCACCAGACAGTGGGACATCATGAACAGGTAGGCACTGAACTATAGCTGTAAGTTCAACACCACCAGACAGTGGGACACCATGAACAGGTAGGCACTGAGCTATAGCTGTAAGTTCAACACCACCAGACAGTGGGACACCATGAACAGGTAGGCACTGAGCTATAGCTGTAAGTTCAACACCACCAGACAGTGGGACGTCATGAACAGGTAGGCACTGAGCTATAGCTGTAAGTTCAACACCACCAGACAGTGGGACACCATGAACAGGTAGGCACTGAGCTATAGCTGTAAGTTCAACACCACCAGACAGTGGGACACCATGAACAGGTAGGCACTGAGCTATAGCTGTAAGTTCAACACCACCAGACAGTGGGACATCATGAACAGGTAGGCACTGAGCTATAGCTGTAAGTCCAACACCACCAGACAGTGGGACACCATGAACAGGTAGGCACTGAGCTATAGCTGTCAGTTCAACACCACCAGACAGTGGGACACCATGAACAGGTAGGCACTGAGCTATAGCTGTCAGTTCAACACCACCAGACAGTGGGACACCATGAACAGGTAGGCACTGAGCTATAGCTGTAAGTTCAACACCACCAGACAGTGGGACATCATGAACAGGTAGGCACTGAGCTATAGCTGTAAGTCCAACACCACCAGACAGTGGGACACCATGAACAGGTAGGCACTGAGCTATAGCTGTAAGTTCAACACCACCAGACAGTGGGACACCATGAACAGGTAGGCACTGAGCTATAGCTGTAAGTTCAACACCACCAGACAGTGGGACACCATGAACAGGTAGGCACTGAGCTATAGCTGTAAGTTCAACACCACCAGACAGTGGGACATCATGAACAGGTAGGCACTGAGCTATAGCTGTAAGTTCAACACCACCAGACAGTGGGACACCATGAACAGGTAGGCACTGAGCTATAGCTGTAAGTTCAACACCACCAGACAGTGGGACACCATGAACAGGTAGGCACTGAGCTATAGCTGTAAGTTCAACACCACCAGACAGTGGGACACCATGAACAGGTAGGCACTGAGCTATAGCTGTAAGTTCAACACCACCAGACAGTGGGACACCATGAACAGGTAGGCACTGAGCTATAGCTGTAAGTTCAACACCACCAGACAGTGGGACACCATGAACAGGTAGGCACTGAGCTATAGCTGTAAGTTCAACACCACCAGACAGTGGGACACCATGAACAGGTAGGCACTGAGCTATAGCTGTAAGTTCAACACCACCAGACAGTGGGACACCATGAACAGGTAGGCACTGAGCTATAGCTGTAAGTTCAACACCACCAGACAGTGGGACATCATGAACAGGTAGGCACTGAGCTATAGCTGTAAGTTCAACACCACCAGACAGTGGGACACCATGAACAGGTAGGCACTGAGCTATAGCTGTAAGTTCAACACCACCAGACAGTGGGACACCATGAACAGGTAGGCACTGAGCTATAGCTGTAAGTTCAACACCACCAGACAGTGGGACATCATGAACAGGTAGGCACTGAGCTATAGCTGTAAGTTCAACACCACCAGACAGTGGGACACCATGAACAGGTAGGCACTGAGCTATAGCTGTAAGTTCAACACCACCAGACAGTGGGACATCATGAACAGGTAGTTATAGCTAAAGTGACATTAAATTTTTGGGACTACAGATAGATTGCAAATTAAATTGGAAAGCACATATAGACATATTGTGTAAAAAATTAAGTTCATCCGCATATATTTTGTACAGATTATCCTCCGTAGTAGATACCAGAACACTGCTTACGGCATACCACCAATCTCAATTACGTTACGGTGTCATTTTCTGGGCAAACTCACCTGATAAAAACACAGCGTTTAAAGCCCGAAAAAGATGTCTACGAACAATGTTTAAACTTAAAATTACAGACAGTTGCAAGCCTTCCTTGTATATTTATATTTTTGAAGTAGCTATGTTTGTGAAGCAAAATCCAAGTCGTTTTGAACGTCGAACTACTACTGTGAGGCTCGCTTTTTATTTTTAAACAAACTTTTTTTTAGGCTGGATATCATCTAGGACAAAGTCCTTGTCAAGACGAATCAAAGGAGCCCAGACTCGATAGAGTTCGTTTTATTACTGAGTTCCCATGGCCACTTCCAGCTTCATCATCAAATCAGTTCCACGTCATAATAATATTGCATTGTCATCCGATTCACATATGCATGTAAAATTTCAGCTTAATGAGAAAATAGGAAGTGGGCCTTTAACTTGCAAGATTAGATTGCAGACAGACAGACACCAGGACAGGTGAAACTAAATAAAGCTTGTAAAATGTACAGATAAAATGGCGGGGGTTGACTTCCACACTCAATAATGGGCCCCCGAAAACGGTCGCTAGCAAATAGTATCGTAGCGACAAGGGTGCAACATGTCCTGAGGTGTTTATGAGGAGTGGAGAGGTATTCCACGGCTAACAGAACAATCCTGGAAGTACGGTCAAGATCCCTACCAGTATCTTACTGGAATACTTCCTTCCTCCGAGCACGAGTCCTCTTGCGAATCTTCACTCTAGCCGACCAATAAAGGCAAAAAAGAGGTGGGAGCTCTGTTCCTCGTCAGTGTTCACTCCAACCGGCCAATAAAGGCAAGACAGAAGTGAGGAAGAAGACTTCTCCCGCGAGATAGGGTCCGTGGGGTCGCTACTGCCAAACAGCTCCTTGCAGATTTATGTACCGGCACAAACCTAGAGTTCTGGAGCGCGCAAGCGACGACATCAACGTAGAGATACGACGGTCCCCTACCATTTTTATTATTATTATGGTCTTGGGTGGGGTCTGACGTCGGACATACAGAGGCACCCTGGTGCATGCTATTTGCCGACGACATCGTTCTTGTCGGTGAAGAATGGCAACGGAAGCTGAAGAAGTGAGAGTGAACAGGCTTCTTCTGGGTAAGCTCACTCCATCGTCGACTTTGTCTCTGTCACCTCTGACCTAGACTAGAGTCAAGAGCAAACCCATCACAAATAAAAAAAAAAAAAAAAAAATATTGGCTTGAAAATCAGCAGAACCAAAACGGAATATAAATATGTTCTGCGATTTCCGCGGTCTCTCCGGTTCTGGGGCTATAGCGCTTGATGGCGCGCTTCTCCCGGTCTGCTCCGAATTTCGGTATCTCGGTTCACTCGTGTAAAGCGATGGCGAAGATCGGACCGTTAAGGACAGAATTAACACTGGGTGGATGATATGGCGACAGGTCACGGGAACAATCCTCCTGCGACTCTTGCATTCATTTATAAAACAATGATTAGACCTGCTGTCTTGTATTGATTATAAAGTTGGGCTACAAAGGGAAAAAATGAATGAAAGGCAAAAGCATGTAGCTGAGATGAGAATGCTAATAGGGATGTGTGGTGTTACGCGAATGTATTGAATAAGAAATGAGTATTTATGAGCAAGTCTGAACGTGACACCGGTGACTGAAAGTTGTGAGGAAATCGGTTGTCATTGTATGGGCATGTGATGCGGAGGAATGAGGAAAATGTCATTGGAAAGTTTTGAGTATAATGTGGATGGCTATAAGAGTAGGGGAAGACCAAAGAAACAATGCCGATGGATGGACTGTGTGAAAGATGATACGGCTAGAAAGGGAGTGACTACCGAGATGTCGACTAATAGAGAAGTATGGAAGAAAAAAAACATGTTGCGCCGACCCCAAATAAATTAGGATAAGGGCAGGAGAGTGATGATGTTCTTGGGTGGGTGGTAACTAGTCTACCTGATGGTTAGTGTTCCCGAAACGTATGGACGTCTGCAAGTGCAATATCTTAAGATCACATATTTTTATGCCTCATTTAATGCTAATGCTTCCAGTCTCTAAAATTTAGGGTGGCAACCCAGATTTACTATGAAAATCCTACAACATTTCTACGGTATGTAGATGTACGGTATAATAATAATAAGCACCTGGGCACACCCACCTTCCTAATCATAATCGCCACTTTTCAATTAGATAGGTTACATGCAATTTATCAATATTTATTTATTTATTTACGTAAATCTTACCTACAACTACCATTACAGATCTGCGATCCAATGCGATAGAGTGGCCTTACATGCTAACTCCTTAATCTACATCCTATAAAATTACATACTATATCCTAAATCTTAAATATGTTAACTTAAGTTCCATATTTTTGCGTCATCAGGTTCAAGAACGTTGAAATGAACGAAGCCTTCCAGGAGCACCTCCGTAAAGAGAAGGAACGCAAGATTGCGGAGTATAGAGCAGAAATACTACGACTGTGGGTGAGTTTGGCCACATTGTCCGCAACAGTCAGTAGCCAGCTATGGGAAAGTTCTTTCGCGAATCTCAAGACGTGTAGGGCCAAGGTACTATAGAGCGCCGAGTGCAGATATCGTGGGTAGTCCTAACTTGTATGTTTTTATCGACTTTAAAAAGGAGGAGGTTTTGCATTCGACGGGTTTTCTTTCGTGTATTTACCACGATTTTTCCGTGATTACGTGACTCATTTTGCATATGGTAGAGGAAGCACGCGCGATGGTTCCATTTACATTTTACTTACCTAGTAGTATTTTTTTAAGTCGGTTGTTTTTTTTTTTTGGTATTTGTAAAGCAGTTTTTTAGGACATGGAAATTACGAACACTTGAGTATAAATAAACATTTTCATATGAAGAAAACCAGCCAAGTGCGTGTCGGACTACGCACAATGAAGGGTTCCGTAGTTGGGATGAATCTCAAGAACAAACTTAACATTATAGTTGAAAAACATGTTTTCCTATACATTCCATCTGCAAATGTAAGTTTGTACGCACAATATTGAGAGATTTACCATGTTGTTATAAGACCATAGACTTCTCATAAGTTTTTGTATTGAACTGTTTTCTGTATATTTTTTTTTCAAAATTTTATGCTCAGTGCTTTCGGGAATGGTCAATTTTCGTCTATTTTCTTAACCTCTCAAACGTCGGCGTAACACCATTGGAAAATAAGATTTAATGGCTCGAAACGCCGCCGTTACACCATTGGAAAATAACAACTGTCAACACGCATGGTTGTCATTGGACGGTAATATTTTCTATTTATTGGCACTTGCAACACGATCTAGCTGTATCATTCGATTAGTCGATTCATGCTTGACCTATTTTGGTAACATTTAAACAGGAGTGCCAACAAAACGGAAGCAAAAAAATAGAAAGAAATTAGTGAAGCTCTGTGACGGCCATATTTGTTGTTTTACGAGTGATTCGTGCGGGTGTCTAAGTTTAGAAAAAATGTTTTCAAGAAGGAAACGGTGAGTAATCTTATGAGATTTATATACAGAATTACTGAGAAATAAGTATAGATTTCGTATGATGTGATAGTTTATAGAAAAGTTATAAATATGTCGAGAAAAAGTTACGAAACTTTTGTAATGTTCATAATTTGATAGGCCGTCGTATTTCGTAATGTTCTATTCTATTTTTAATAAATGGCAAGTAAGCCGATGTCGACTATTCTGCCAGTGTCTAAAGTGAACTAAAAAAAACAAGTGTGCATGGAACAAAAAAAAAAAAAAAATTAATAAAAGTATGTTATAGACAAATAAAAATTCTTTGACTGATACAGTTGTACACCATGTCGATATTGCTGGGTTAGTACGGGACTGAAACAAACAAAGAAAAAAAAAAATATATATATTATAACTGTTAACACATAAAATATACGCAAGCATACCACACCCACACATACAGAATAATTTATAATTTTATGTTATTGTGACGGATGAAGGACATCAGCGCCACAAGCAGATCTGGGGAGGAATACGTTAGTAGCGAGGGAAAATTAGTCGGAAGAGGGATCTTAAATTTTGGGAGGCGCCTATATAGATCTAAAGGTGGGACGTTGTTTGAGCATTCGAAGAAGATGTGGTCCAGAGTGCCCTCTTCCAACCCGCACTCGCAGAGAGACGAGTCTCGAACACGAATTTTTTGCAAAAAAACCGGAGTACAACAAAAACCTAAGCGAATTCTACAAAGGACGGATATAATTGTTTTGGAGACTTTTTTGTAGCTGTAGAACCAAGGTTTTGGTTTTATTATTGGTTGTACTGCATAGTAAAACCTGCCCTTTTTCCTGCCAGTGATATTCCACTGTTCCTGCCATGAGGATTGGAGCTTGGCTTTTGGAAGGCTCAGTAAGTCATACCCCTGATGAGCATTGTAGGTGAGATCAGCTGTTGCTGATGAGCAAGCATCTTTGGCCAAACCGTCAACACACTCATTGCCCTTAATTCCACAATGACTAGGTATCCAAACTAACTGAACCTCTCTTTGACTATTAGCACAAGATAATAAAGATTTTTTAATTTTTAAAAGAAGTGAACTGTGCAGCTTACTTTTGAAGGGGTTTTGTACTAAGGCTTGCAGACAGCTAAGAGAGTCAGTGAAGATAACTGCTTTGTCGATATTGTGATGTGACTCTATGAAAAGACAAGCTTCCAATAAAGCCACACACTCGCCCGTGAATACAGAAGCCTCCACAGGGCATTTGAACTGTAAGATAATTCTGGAGCTTTGGTAATATACCGCAGCGCCAGTGTTACTGAGATCATTAAGTTTTGAAGCATCTGTAAAAAACCTCTGAAACCCGGTCCATCGTTCTCCCACCGCCGCATTGAAGGCCGAATTCGCCGAAGGTGACTTTTTGAAAATACCAATGTCAAAGAAAATTTTTGGAGTGAAGCATAAGACTTCATAGGGAAAGTTAAAAAGAGGTAATCGGGGATTCTGTTCTATTGGACATTCTAAATTACGAATTTGACGAAATGCTTTTATAATTAAGGGAATTTCTTTGTTTTTCCAGTAATTTGAGCTTCTGCATAAGGCATCTAATTCATTCAATCTTGGTAAAAGCGGATGAGAAGATCTAGATATTAGCCTAGCCAGAAAACGGAAGGCCAAATACTGACGTCTTAGGGCCAGGGGAGGTTCAGCACATTCGACCTGCAATGCGTTAACGGGAGAAGACTTCATACAACCAGAGATGATCCGAAGGCATTTTGACTGAATCTTATCCAGCCCAGCCAAAGCACCCTTGTTGCATGGAACTAGATGGAACGTACCATAGTCTAAAACACTACGAATTAAAGCGTTATAGACCAATTTCATAGTATAGGGGTGAGCACCCCACCAGACACCCGCGAGGACTTTTAAGATCGAAACAACCTTTTCACATTTTTTTATTAATAAACTAATATGATGCTTACCATTTAATTTTGAATCCAAAAAAACACCTAAAAATTTTACTTTGTTAACTACCGGAATATTATAACCTGAAATGTCCACTGAGATTGATCCCACTCTTTTGCGAGAGAAAATTACTGCCGAACTTTTTGGTGCAGATAACGACATACCATGCCTTAAAAGCCATTGGTTCAAAGAGTCCAGAGAGAGGCATAAAGATGACGCAGCGTCTACGATAGAGGAATCTGTCACATACAGGACTATATCGTCGGCATATTGGAGGATGTGACAGTTATTATTTAGGCAGGAGTCAATGTCCACCGTATACAAGTTATAAAGGAGGGGGCTCAGCACGGAACCTTGCGGGAGTCCCTTCCAAGTCTGCCTTTCTTCGAAAACCTCGCCCTGGACTCTCAGAACCAAAGAACGAGACAAAAGGAGTCCACAGATGCATTCGATCATCTTAACCGGGAGACTCAGCTGGTGCAGTTTCTGCCTGAGAATGGGAAGAAGAACATTGTCATATGCAGAGGATATGTCTAAGAAGGCGGCCACAACGGATTCGTTTTTGGAAAACGCTAAGCGAATATCTGCAACCAAAATGCCAACACTATCCATAGTCCATAGTCCATCACTTCCTTGAAAGCGGAGATGACCAAGATGCAATCCAGAATGGAGGTTTCAGAAAAAACCAATACTGAGCTACGTGCAGAAATAGCGTTATTGCGTAACGTTGGTACAGTATTTGGGTCACCAGAAGCCTTAAAGGTAAACACACGTCGAGGGGCGCAATTTGCATCAATCGACAGTTTCGAATCGGCGAACACAATTCCGTCACCGGCTGCCAATAACGCTGAGCAAGCGCCGCCCGCTACCTCCGTCGCCCGCACCACAACACCGGCTGCGGAAACGTCACGCGCGCGTACGTCGACCCCTAAATGTGCCTATGCTGCTGTTGTCACCAGCGGCAAACCAGGAAAAGGGGAAAAACTGAAGGTGGGTGCTCAACCTGCCCAGCCTTCGGTCCGTGGCTCCTTGCCAAGGACGAGCCGAGTTGATGAGGAGGGTTTCACGAAAGTGGAAAGGAAGAGGAAGAAGCCCAGTACTCGTAACTTGTGCGGTACTGCACCGAGTGGAGCCAACATGTTGCTGCGCCCTGCTGTGCCTACGACGCAGTTGTATGTATCGCGTCTACATTACACCACAACAGTTGAGGAGGTCGTGCAGTACATGAAAGTGAAGACCAACTGGACTCTGAGGGTCGCAAGGTTGGAATCGCGCCACGACATTAATTTTAAGTCATTTGTGGTGCGAGTTCCAACCCACCATCTACAAACCTGCTTGAAGGAGGACTTTTGGCCGAAGGGTGTCGTATATCGACGTTTCCGAGGACGGTTACGCGACACCGCGCAGCGACACACGACGCCGACAACGTTACGTGTATAGTTATAGTTTAATAAGGTTTTTAATATGTATTAGTTTATTTTTGTTGTTAATATTATTTTGTGTATTTTTTCTATGGGCACCAGTAGCCTGATAATAAAATGATTATTATTATTATTATTATTATTATTATTATAGTGCCAAGCCCCTTCCTGAAACCAAATTGGTAATTCGGCAGTAAATTCCTCGATTCGACTATCCATTCGAGTCTATTTTTAATAAGGTGTTCCAATAGTTTGGCCAAGACTGAGGACAAAGCAATTGGTCTAAGACCATTCGGATCATCTACATGCTTGCCTGGCTTCAATAGGGGAATAATAATTTGTAACTTCCAATGGTCTGGAACCCAACCATGCCTGTAGCAAAAATTAATGATTTCGAGGTAGTAGAGTTTAGCCTTGTCACCAGAATGCACGACAAAAGAATAGGGCACACCGTCAATACCGGGGGCTGAGTCCCGTACATGCCGGAGTACCGCATTCAGTTCTGCCAAAGTAAATGGCACATCAAAAGGGTCCTCTGAAACACTTTGCTGGGACATATTGTTAAAACATTCAGAAGAGAGAGGGACATAAGGTGGAGCAATTTTGTCAAAGAAAAGGTCAGCTGTTTCTCTAGTGATTGGTGAAGAGACTGATGGGGAGCATCCACGTCTAAACCTGTTGATGCTTTTCCAGACTACTGAGACGGGAGTAGAGGGAGATAAGGAGGTACAAAACTTAACCCAACCCACACGTTTCTTCTTGCGAAGGTGACGCCTAGATCTGGCATTTATCCGCAAATATGACAATAGATTTTCGGTGCTCATATCTGTGTTGTAACACTCCTCGGCCTCATCTCGATCTTTGATTGCTGAAGTGCACTCTGGGTCCCACCACGGGGGTGAGGGAATTTGATCACGGGCACTGTTTTTCAGCGGGAAGCAGGAGTCTGCACTAGAGGTAATGGCTGCAACAAATCCCTCATAGCAGTTCTTGGCATGGCAGTGACCAGAAGGATCTAATAAATTTGAATTTAAATTTGGAAGGGCATCAATTTTATCCTCCAATAGTGATGCAAATTTTGCCCAATCTGGTTTGGACAGGTTATATTTCAAAAGTGGAGGGGAAGTTTTCTCTAAATAAGTTTTATTAAACAAAGATATGACAATAGGATAATGGTCACTACCATGCGACAAGGTCGTACATTCCCAATGAGTCGAAGCTGCCAACTCAACCGAACAAAATGTTAAATCAACACAACTCTTTTGTTGACCAGGAGGAGATCTGCGAGTTGGGCAACCGTTATTAAGAATGCAGAGATCCAGATCGTCCAAGATCTCAACCAAAGCTACACCAAAGGCATCACAGCGTTCGGACCCCCATCTGTAATGGTGGCAGTTAAAATCACCCATGACCAAAATGGGTCCATGAGTATTGGAAAATATGTTTTTTAAAATAACCAAAAAATTAAGATGAGGATGAGCAATGTATATTGAAAACACTGTAATGCCTTCCATACTTCCCGCTACAATACTCATATCACCTGTGAGCGAAGGTAAAGGAATGGGCAAAAGAGGGACCCGATTGTTGACAAGGAGAGCCGATCCTCCATAGCCATCAGATCTGTCACATCTGAGAATGTTAAAGTGTGGCATACGAAAGTTAAGACTTGGGGTGAGCCAAGTCTCAGCTATAGAGCAAGCCAATGGCTTATATTTATTTAAAAGAAATATGAGGTCGTGCTTTTTATGCCACACGCTCCTCACATTCCACTGTAGGAATGTTTGGCGAAAAGCCATTTTTAATTTGTTGAAGTAATGAGATAAGTTGATCGGCAACGTTGGACGGTGACTGGGAACTAGCAGAAGAAGAAAAAAATATAGTAGGTAAGAGTTTTATAAGGAGTTCAATAATAGAACCAGTATTATTAGAAGAAACATTGTTGCAATTAAGACCGCAGCCATTAGGCTGTGTAGGTTGGGGAGAGTTGACTATCTGCTGATGGGCAGTTTTGTCATAAGATGGGGAAAGGGGGGCATGGGTCCTGGGTTTTAGAGTTACAGTTTTGCGGTAGGACTGAGATATTGGAGTTTTGGCAATGTTAGCATAATTGCGGGATGCTGCTGGGATAGCCTTGCTAGCCTCAGCATAGGGAATGGATTTCTCAGCCATGACAACCTTAATAGCCCTCTGCCTACCATACTCAGGGCATGACCTGCTATTAGCGAAGTGATTACCCGAACAAAGCACACAGAAGGCCTCGCCCTCAGAAATGCTGCAACCATCACCGGGGTGATCGTGGCCACACTTACTGCAGCGTGGCTTGGACCTGCATAGATTTGCTACATGTCCAAATCTGCAACACTTGCGGCATTGAATTGTCGGGTATATGTATTGCTCAACAGGGAGGGATGTGTAACAGCAGTAAATCCTATTTGGTAATACTTGTCCATCAAATGTAATAACACATGTTTCAGTGGGCTTCCACTCATTAACTCCGTCTCTTTGAGTTTTTCTGTTAATGCGGCGGACTTTCAGTATTCGCCCGCAGCCTGAGGGTACTGTCAAATAAGATATAGCTTCTTCTTCCGTAATATCTGAGGGAACACCGGTAACAACACCCATCCTTGTGACATTAAATGTAGGGATTGAGGCAGAATAACTATATTTGGTCAACAGATTGTTTACCAGGAATGAGTTTGCATCCTGGGGAGAAGCGAATTCCACTGACACACGGTTTCTACCGATTCTGTTAACACCACCACGAACAATGTTCGCAATGTTATTATTCAAAAGAAATTTACCAAAACTAACGGGATGTAGGGTGGTGCCAGCATTTGGTTGATCCTCTAAACGAGAAACATGCACAACATAAGGAGCGTTATCCAATACGGAGTATTTGATTCGACCGATTTGGCTTTTTGGTTGCTTGCTTCGAGGAGAGGGCGTCAAAATTTCGTCGTCTCCGGGACGTTTACGTGAGTTTTGTTGGGAATGAACGACATCCATCTCCGTAATACTACAGACAACATTCGCGAATTGGGTTAATGGATTCGAAGATAAAGGGGAGAAAGGAGTTGAAGGACGTGAAATATCTGGGGGGTCAGGATCAGGGGGTTTATTCTTATCCATCTTGGATAAGACGAGGGGTAAAACAAGACAAACACAGTACAAACCTGGTTACGAACACAAGAACGACACACAAACAAAAATAAGTCACAAAAGTATCAACAGTCACTCAAAAACAGCTAAAAATTCTAAACACACGTGCTATTCTAGAACACTGTGGCGAGAATCCTTCGTAATGTTTTATGATAAATATTTTTGTTTAGTGTTTGAAATACACTTATGTAGTTAGATTATTGTTCCACAAACATATTTTAGCTAATAGCTACCGACATTATTGCGTATTATCATCGTAATCGTATTTCCAAAAGTAAAATACAATAAAAGTAATCCGTCGGCACCACGCGCCGAAATTTTGTCGTTGCGTAAACAAATAGTTTTTATGGTTTGGTTATTGTTTATAAGTGGATTGTTGTTAATGTGTGGTGTTTTATCGTTTCTACAGATATTGTGTTATCGTAATAAAGTGTTTTTTTGGTGAATGTTTGTGTAGATTAGATGTGATGTGAGAAAGTTTGAAGGTTATGTGAGTGAAAATTATCAAAACAAAAACTTAACGCATCGTTGCTAGATAAGGTCAGTTGTATTTGCATAATGAATGGTATAAGTAGTTAGGTAATCTAATAACGAAGCCAGGAAGGTATAACATGTAACGTTTAACTGGCTATGTATTAACGAAATCTGCGTTTTTTCGAAGGCGTGCCCAAAAATCAACAAGTACTTCGACGCTTGTCGAAGTAGGCGACGTTTGCGGTACTAGCGCATACAGAGGCCCGACGGAGTAAGTGAACATTTACACGTCTCGGTCGTTTTTTTTCTTATTGCGTCAGCCAGTTTCTGAAGCTGTTCAGTATAAATGGAAGTCGTAATCGTCCTTTTCGCAGGGAGAAGCTCGTAATAGAGTGGGCCCTTCGCATCCCACCATACGGAGAGAAGTTGCTTGCGTGAGTGACGGTTCGGCTTTGGCTGCGTTAGTGGCTCTGCGTCGTAAGGAAGCCAGACGGCGTGCCGTGTGTTGTTATCATAGAGAATCTAGCTCTCATCGCCGGTTACCAGATCTTCAAGAAACTCTTTCCGATGTGGCTGAAAAACAAGCGATGCACAAATACTAACTCTGACTTGATGATGACTGTCAGTTAGTTGATGTGGAATCCATCGTGCCATTGCTTTACGATAGCCGAGTTTATGGAAATGAGCCTCGACGGTCGAATGATGACAGCCAAGAGTCTCTGCCAAATCACGCGTATTTATTTCTGGATTAGCCTTTAAACAGCGGAGTAATTCGTCATCGTCAAAGGTGGATGGTCGCCCAGATCGCTCGTGATCTTCAAGAGTTATATCTCCCGATGCAAAACGAGCAAACCAGCGGCTTATCTTCCATCGCGATACAACACCTTCACCGAACGCTTTGCCAAAGTTAGCGGTAGCCACACTCACGTTGTGTCCCTGACGCCACTCGTAAAAGATGATCGTTCGAAGTTGATGTTCACTAATCATTTTCACAAACTAACCAAATCCTCACTAGCGCGCCTTTATATACCCTTGATGTGATAGCTTCGATAACCTTCTACAATATTCTTACGTATCCCAGATCAATACTACATATTCCGGAAAATTCTGGTAATTTACAATTTCTTGTGAAATATTTTTCCGCCAACCTGATATATTTGAGGCCCTTACAGTAAGCCCTTTCATTTGATATGTCACACGGTACGGTTTGTAAAACTTTTTTTATTATTATTACTATTTCCTTTATTTCGATTCTTTACATATAAATTATATTTTTAAATATTAAAATACAAAAATAAAAACATATAATTATTATTTTTATTTAAGATGGGTTTGCTCTTGACTCTAGTCTAGGTCGGAGGCGACAGAGACAGAGTCGACGATGGAGTGAGCTTACCCAGAAGAAGCCTGTTGACTCTCACTTTGAAGAGATTAGGGTTGTATGCGCTTGGAAACACAGACGCAGGTAGTGAGTTCCACTCTTTTGCTGTGCGCATTATAAAAAACATTTGGAAGCGCTTAGTGCGAATTGGTGGAATAGCAACTAGGTAGGGATACGAGTAGTAACTGACAGTGCGTCTAGATGTCCGATGGTAGAAGGGGGCCGGCGGAATGAGGTCGTGGAGTTCTTGAGCACACTCTCCGAAGTACAGTCTATAGAAGACCGATAAGCAGGCAACCTTGCGGCGATGAGCCAAGCTATTCAATTTTCTTATTTGCCCCCAAAATTGACCCCCATATACAAAATATATATATTAGCTCCGCCAATATCACATCTCGAAATCATCGATCTTTTTGCTTTCGCGGCTTTTAGTACACCACGTTTCAGCGCCATATAAAAAGACGGAAAAGCTAGAGCACAGGTCAGTCGTATTGGTATTCCGACGGATGCCACGGTTCTTCCAAATTTTCCCTAGACTGGTCATTGCACTTTTGGCCATACCAGTACGACGGCAAATTTCCTCAAGGCAGCTGCTCTCATTCGTGATCGAAGACCCCCAAGATACAGGAACTCGCTGACTTTCTCATATCCGTCGAGTAGATTTGTGCACGGAAGAAGATGAGCACGATCTACCACTATTACTTGTCATGGCATGGTTGGTCGAGAGTCCAGGTGTAGCACTTTCTGCTTCTATTAGTTTTAGCAGATCTGCCATCTCTTCCTCGCTCGACGCAACTATAGCGGTATCATCCGCATATGTTAGGTTCGTGAGTCTTTCACCACCAACAACTTCCACCGTGCCAACCATCAAGGGCTCTCCTGATTGTCATTTTTATTTTCACTCCATGCTGCACCGGTCGACGTCATCACGTCAACGCCGGTTGTCGATGAAAACCAGCGCTGGGGCTCGGATTCGTATGGGGTCTCGGCATTATGCTAAGCGACTGCCGTTTTGCGTGAATGTGACGCATAGTTTCCCCCAACTTGTTCTTTTATTATTTTATATTTTGTTGTGGTTATTTCTTTGCGTCATGTTTACAGCAAATAAACGTATATTCTTTCTCTTTCTTTCCTCATAATATACTCCCCATTGAGGTTGAATAACTTTGGCGGCAGAATACAGCCTTGAGGCACGCCCCGCTCCGTATGAAAAGCCTGCGATTTTTGTTTTCCAGTTTCACAAAGCTGGTGACATGCCATTAAGGTAGGTACATATTCTGGATCAAAAAAGTGAGATGTGTTGGGAAGTCCATTTCAATGAGAACATCATTGTTTGCATTTGTTTAACATAGGTACTGAAAATCCTCGAATGGGAGACCTTTACTTTATTTCGGGATCTAGGCTAATAAATAATAAGCTGTTCACGTTAGACGAATGTATTTTAAAGATTTTTCAATGCTAAATCTTTTAAAACCAACGCGCCGTCTCGCTCACGTCTCCCTAGTAGAAACCCTCAACGCTTGTATAAAAATGACTGTTCTAATATCATATAGTTACTGCCAGTAAGATATAAGGTTGCCTATTGGATGAAATCTCTGCAGTAGGTACCTACAATAATAATGGTACATATGTGTATAATAAATAATGATAATGCAATGACAGGGATGACCCTGTCATTGCATTATCCCAGACAGTAGACAGTTTTTTTATGCGTACCTACTATCTGGGTCAATATTATGCCCAAGCAGTAAGTATATGATCGCTGGGAACTGGGGCTGATGTTAGATGATCAAATTATGAAATGGCGTCGCATCATGAAATGGCCAGGCAGTACACGATATGGCCATTTTACGATCGGACCACAACATACCTATAAAAAATTTATAAACTATCTTTCATGTAATTCACAATACAGCTGTTATTTTTACAAACAATCACTGAACAACGCGGCATTTTGTCAAAAATCATAAGCAGCGCAGCCGTCGCAAGTTGACATTCGACTAATGACAAACTGGCATCAAGCCGCTTTGCGACCAGATGCGTTCGCAAGCACCACGCCTCCTTCCCATATCTCCTGTGTTTTTAAGATCTATGGGTATACCCCTGATTCGGACTTACGAACATTCTAATTCAAAAAATTGCCAAATCGGTCCCCCGTTCTGTGTGTCGAGTGATGCGCTTACCAACGAACAGCGCTTTTTATTATATAGATTACTGTACTTACTTGTGTTAAACAAATAAATTACTTATTGAGACGCTCATCATACTTAAGACTCTCATGACACTCATCTTTGCCCGTGTTCACTATATATACGTATGGTGTAACCTTTATAAATAATAATACTTGAGCGACACCTAAATGAAAGCCGAACTAAAGCGCGCTATTAGATTATCAACTGGCCAGTTGGCGTGGTTGGTTAAGATATCGCCTATCATGTCGCAGGTCGTGGGTTCGATTCCCATCCAGGACAAACATTTGTGTGCATGAACATGTCTGTTTGTCCTGAGTCTGGGTGTAATTATCTATATAAGTATGTATTTACAAAAAAAAAAAAGTAGTGTATGTAGTATATCAGTTATCTGGTTTCCATAGTACAAGCTCTGCTTAGTTTGGGATCAGATGACTGTGTGTGAAAAATGTCCCAGGATATTATTATATTATTATTATTATTATTAACTTTCGACGCTGAACCAAGCTTTGGAATATCTAACAGCGCAGTGTTAGTTATTTAATGCGATTTGATGATTCCAGAAAGAGCGCGATGACCGCGAGGCTAGGGAGCGCGCAGAGTCGCGCTACTTCTACGGAGAACTAGCAGAGCAGAAGCTGCGGGATGCTGACAACAAGCTGCTGACGCACGCAGCCAGCCTGCTGCAGGAGGCCAAGAATCATGGCCGCCCCGACTACGCGTTGCACAGAGCTATCGATGTAAGACAACAGACAGTGAATAAATAATGAAACTTTATTCTCTACTCGCCCAGGACTTTTTTTGTATTTAATGCAGGCGAGAACCCTATATAAGTTGATACGGCGTAAATTCCTTCGTCTCGCAAACAGTAAATGCCTCATTCATATACGTTTCTATAAACTCCCAGTTTACGAGATAAACCCCAGAGGTTATTTTTCTACTCTACGGATATCCCCTTAACTTTGCTCGATAAAGCCGTTTAGAAGACGTACGTACATACCTAGTACTAAGTTTATAACATTTTATGTGCTAATTTCCACAAATTTTCCAGGCGTACTGCAAGTTATACCGGCTGTACCCGATGCCAAACCTTCCTAAGTCTGTGAAGGAGCACTTCAAGAGCTACGTGCCGCGGGACGGCTCGCGGCCGGACGCCGGCTACCGCGAGCCGGCCGCGCCGCACACGCGAAAGGCGGCTGCGAGCCTGCCCGCGTCACGAGCTGAGCAAGCGCAGGAGGCAACCAAGAAGGATGGCTTGCAGGCTGTTGACAAGGTTACTGCAAGCATCATGTTCTGGGAAACTTACTTGTTAGCTATCCTGAAGGTTATCATCATCTGCCTACATGTTTAACCGATTGAAAAAAGAAGGAGGTTATCCCAACTATGTTGGGGTCGGCTCTCGTCTAACAGGGTGCAACTGAATACCATTTGACGTGGAGCGACTACCTATCTGAACTCCATATCCCAGTTCTTGGGTAACTGAGTATCCTGGGGGTATTGCATTAAAATGAATCCTCCAGAGGCAGGAGAGAGAGAGAGACGGGGTAGGGAGGGGGGTTTCGTTCCGCCCCGTTTCGAATCCTTTTTTTTTGCACAATGATTTTATTTTGGTCTACCAATCACATCTTCTCTGAGATCATTTTCCTCTTTATTCTGCTATAGATTTCGTGCTTATAAAATTGATTAGACCTTTCAGAAACACCAGTGTTACATTTCAAGTAAGATTTGATCTCCACGTAAGTTTTGTTGATTCCCTTGCAGTCTGGGCCGTCCAAACCTACGGTAGAGAAGAATGAAGAAAATGCAGACTACAAAAGAGCTGCACCAGCTAATGGACTGCAGAGAAGGAATTTAGAGGTGATTTTAATAAATCTGAAAAAACTGCACTATATATTTAGGGCCTGTTATACCCACATAATAAGTTTCTGTTGTTAGAGGAATTACTGTTTTTCTCAGAAAACATCCGGTCGTGCCCATATATACCGGAAATAAGAACTGCTTTTCCCATATTACAAATAAGTTGTTTGTTTCCAGCAAACGTACACGTTGCCTCCGATATCGGCGCTGCCGTGCGCAACTGAGAGCTGCCGGTGTCCACTGAAGCCGGGAGCCAAATGAAACGACGCTTTTAGAAAATATTTACTTTTATTATCATAATTATCGATAACTTTAGAATGTGTTTTGTCTATTTTTAGACTTCTCACACATTTGCAATTTAGACGCGCGATTTATGGATCAAAATATATAAAGTAATATAGTATTAAAACAGTTCAATATTCAAATTAAAATACTTGTGCGTTAGTTCTGTATCCTGCGACAATTTTGTCGTGTCGCGCGTCTAAGTCGTAAGTGTGTGTGGTCTGTTTAGAGAGCTTGTATGGCACGTGTGTGATGTTACTCGAGAGTGACTAGATACTTGGTGGTCTCAAATTGTAAATGAACTGTAGTAAAGCTTAGCTCCGCCCTAAACAGTGGCTGCTACTAAAAATATAAACAATTTTGAAACTAATTCTAGAGCTTAATTTAAATCTTTGGTCGCAATGAGGGTAGACACGTATTTATATAAACTTCAAAAATATTCGCATTCATTAATAATATTTTATTTTAATATGGTGTTGAATTTTGGTGACCAATGTGCAGTATTTGTGATTAGACTGTTACACTTGGCGGCTAACTGCACTACCTATGAAAGAACTTTGAGAAAAATAAATAGAGAATAACGTCATCTCTTAAAAAAAAGCATGTTTGTTTGCAAGAGCCAACAAAATAACTAGGTACGCATTTACATAGTTTAACCAACACTTCCATAATAAGGTAACTAAAATGTTGCATATTTCGTTATAAATTGACTGTTCTGGTATTATCGGCCAAATGTAACAGTTGTATACTCTAACAGTGCATATAACAACTCGACCTAAGAATATTATGTACTTGGCTCTCATACATTGGAATCGCATATCAACACAGCTTCCGTAATACTTTCGTTGGCTTTGGCTTACACAATATTGTCTAGCGTTATAACAATTGCTATTGTTTTATTTCAAACTGTGTCGAGAATTGTATTGATAAAATATTAAAATATAAAACACTGGAGGCCTTTAACCTGTGGCCATGGAATAAAATTGAAAAAAAATCATGTAGACTTCACCAAAGAACAATCTAATACAAAAAATACGTGACTTTCATTTTTGAACATGTAAATGTCGGAACGCGTCAACAATAGCATTTGTTTCACTCAAAACATAATCTAGACAGATCCTCTCCCCCTCTTCATACCTGCACGAGAATTTAAAAACTTCAGAAAATAATAGGAATGTTTATAACACAAACATGGTTTGTCAAATTTTCGTTAAAAAAAGTTTGATACGTTATCAAAAGGATTTTTTTTCCAAAACTAAAGAAATATTTAATTCAAAACAATAAGGCGAATAACTTTCATCGAGGCATCGAATTACTTTCATCGAGGCATCGAATTACTTTCGTCGAGGTATTAAATTCTCGTGCGATCAAGTGAGCTATCGAAACAATTAGACGGAACGTTCGTATCGGTCGTGACTTCGTGTCGCGTTATACTAACTTAAACTAGCTTGTACTGTGCGTTCGTAATTAAAAACTATGGATTTACGTCAAACGTTAAACTAAAATATTATGCTAAACATTATTTATAGATGGCATGAATTTGTGCTGGCTGGCATAGTCTGTGGTAAGGTTAAGTTGCTATTTTCGAGGCTGCCTCGTGATAAAGTGTGCCTCGAAGCGAAGTGAACAGATAGAGTATAAGGTAAGGCACTAGATATAAATAGAGAAAGATGATCCAATCAAGGAATCAAATTGAAAAGAGTATGCTTAGATGGTTTGGTCATGTTGAGAGGATGAATGAAAGGCAACTAAAGATATTTACAAGGCAGATGTGAGCGGAAACGCCGGGAGGGGACGCCCTAGGAAGACGATCATATACCTGCGATGTTCTTCTGAAAGGTCGGGTGCGTAGAACTCGCACCTGGCGTGCGTGTATAACCAGGTATATGAACGTAAATGAGACAAAAGGAGTAAGGATCGTAGCAGGTGGCGTTCTGTAGTTTCTGCCTACGCCGATGGGAAGAAGGCGTGAGTTTATGTACATATGTATCAAGAGGCTTCGAAAATAGCAATGGATTTAAGCTAGCATCACATTTATCACACAACTCATTTATACGACAAAACATTTTATAAACATAATTCTGATCATGTAAGTAACTTGCCATGTGACAAACTTGAGTCCAACTTTAGTAACTATAGAATACCATACAAATTATTTGAAAAGTTCAAAATACTTCATTATTATTGAAGGGTCATTTCCGTGAATATAACCAAAGGCTGGTAATTGCACAATATATCCTTTCAATTATATTTATTTATACAAAAATAACCCAATAAATAGTAAGTAATACGTCAATTTACCTAATATTTTAATAGTGTCAAAAATACATACATCTAAAGGTTTATTTACAAAGTCTGAGGGGTACTACGGTTATTACTTTATGTAAGGCAAGGCAAGGATTTGACTCGAGGCATACACTCCTCCCACTCGCTCACACATTCCAAACGTGAGGAAACAAATAGGCGGAGTGGCAACAACCGAAACACATGGAATTAGGTTCTCCAAATTATAACTTCGTTCATTGTAATGTGGCATACGTATCATAAATATATCTCTATAGGTTAGTAACTGTTTTATATTATATAATCTAGTAAGAATTTTCACATTATTTTTTAATTATTGGTTTGGGTTATAGCCACATCCCAATGAACAGAGTCGAAATACATTTAAAATCTAAACAATAAATTAAGTAATACAAATAAACTAATGAATTTGGCACTAATCTAATACTTAACGCTAACCTGGCCATGAAATGCATTGTGAAACATTGAAATGCTTAACAAAATTCGAATATTTACAACTTTTTATATGTCATAATTTTACCTTACGCAGAATTTATTTATCATGAGATAATTAGAATGGATTTCAATCTTTCATAGATCTATTTATTAACATAGTCGGTACAAGTTGTAAGAAAGACTAAACAGATTATGTTCAGTTCAGTGTTTAATCATTAACCGGTGTTATATTCCTTTGATATTAAAAATTCTCACCACACAGTCAAAGATATAGGTAATCTTTTAAAGCTTGACTTTTAGCAAAATCATTTTATAGACATTCACACAAACTTTTCTTGCTCAAAAATTCATCGAGAACCCGCATTTTTTAAACTTAACATGTCAGTATAAAACACATCGTCCCACCGAGCGCCACGTAGCATTGCGATACATTGCTTCTCAGAGAAAATTGCGTAGCATGAGATGAGAGTGCAAGTCACTACGCGTTGGTGACGCGATGCTGCGCGCTACTCAGTGCGGACATGGCCGAACGCATAATGTCAGTCTGCAGCATGCGTAGCCGCGGTGACGTCACGCCTCACGTCAAGGCACGTCTCGCGAGCCATCCATCGCGTGGTTAAGGCAGCGACTCACTAGCTCCAACTTGTTAAGGTATGCGGCTGCTACTTCGCCCCGAGGTGAACTGTCAAGTTGTGATACAATAATGTAGTCTTAGTTATAGAAGAACTGCCAGGTTCAAAGTGAAACAACTTACCTTAGGATAAATGGTTCATCGTGCGGTGAGCTTGCAGCATATGGTGATTTTCTAACGAAGTCACCCACTGCAAGAGTAGAAGGAAATTGTTATCTAGAAAGATTAATATCGCAGAGCTTGAAAGAGCCACCTAACTTCCTCTCAAAATGTAACAGTTTGTCATCCTCGATAAGTTCGGTAGTAAAATAAAGTAAAGGCCTGTTTTTCATAGGGTTTTAGATTGTATAGTATGACAGTATCATTACTGACACGCACCGTGAACCGCTCGTGAACACTTGATAACCACTCATTTTATTATTATTTATTAAAAGCCTGTGGTGTTCCACAGCAGGGCAAAGGCGTCCCTACTCTCTTGCCACTTCATAATTCTTCTACTTTGTACTTTTATTTGTCTCCAAACAGTATCTGATGAATGTGCAGACAAACCTAAATTCTTACGCTGTCACTGTCACTCACTAAAGGGAATTAGTAACACATTCGTCTGTATTTAGAAAGTTCCAACTTTATATCTCACCCACAGACATTTCGAGATCTCACCACTTTTACAACAATTATTATTGTTTGAATCAAAGCCACTCTGTTGGGAGTGCGGCCCCCTCTCGGCGAAAGGGAGTCGGCCGTAGTCTAGCACGCTGGATGCGGGTTGTTGGATGTCACGTCTTCGAATTTTTTATTCTAGGACATGTCGGTTTCCTCACAATGTTTTCCTTCACCGTATTAAGAGCAATGGTGATGAAATTATTTACATAAAATTAGGCGCCTGTCGGGGTTCGAACCTACGATCTACAACTCGTAAGTCGCGGCCGTTACCACTGGACCATCACTGCTCTCAATTGGAATAACAATTTTTCTAATTGAATAATCATCGACGAACATCGAGGTTATAAAAACCTCAAGTTTCAAATGAAAAACACCTCTGAGGTAATTTAAAATTAGAATTTCGTGTTAAGTATTCAAATAATCAACTCAAAGCACTCATTTAGAAAGTGGCACTCAAAGGTGCGTTTTCTCATCTGTTTACATGTTCATCAGATACTTTTGGAGCAGATCATAGTAACACTTACTGCTACGACATAAAGGTGCTGTCAAATTCAAATTGTTACCAAGGACGTGTGGTTGAGTGTGCAATATCAACAGTGTGACAAGTAGGATGCAGTAAATAGCAAATATAGTGTGTGGCTCACATCCAGGCGAGGCAGGCAGGTTGAGCCTCATCTCGTGCTTGAGCACTCTGCGTGCGAGTGCGTCGCCGGCGCGCGCAGCGGCGGGCGCCGGCGCCGAGCGGGCGGGAGGGGGGGTGCCGCACACTTGGCTGGTGCTGGAAACAACAGTGGACATATGGAAATAGGTGTCAGGTGGCCAAAACTACATCGCGTTTGCGGTTGGTTACATTAACGACGGATCGGGTTCGATTCCTGGCTCAGACAGAAGCTTTTTCAAATAAAATATGCAGTTTTATTTTTCATCAAAATTGAAAGTCACCGTTCCTTTGACCATGTTGACCCATAGTTTCGAATTTGGCCCTGACCTAGTTTAAAAAAAATGTTAAAAGAAAAGATGCCTTTTTCAAAAATATAATCAATTAGCGAACTAGTTAATAATAATAATTTAATAGGTAATTATTGAAAAAACACATTTTTATTGTGGCAATTATTTAACACATCTCAAAAACAGATCATAATACTTTTTGAGCTGAATTTATTAGGCAACACTGTGTAATGTGTTTTTAATAACTACCTATTAAATTAATATTATTTACTAGCTGACCCGGCGAACTTCGTACCGCCTAACAGTCGATTCTTTATTTTTTTTTATTACTTATTCTGCTATAGTCGGGACTACTACTATTCAGGAATACTAACGTCACTCAATTGTTTTGCCTTCCCGGAACCTCTCCACTAACACTTAAACTTTATGGTATAGTATTAAAGTTCAAATTGACTTTTAAGTATGATTACGAATCGATTGTATGGGAGTATAAGAAAGTGTTGTTTTTAGACCTTTTCAGGCAATTTTTTAAATGATTCTCTCCGTAAGAACCATCCTCGTACTTCAAGGAATATTCTAAAAAAAGAATCAGCAAAATCGGTTCAGCTGCTCTCGAGATTTGCGCTTAGCAACACATTCAGCGATTCATTTTTATATTATAGACTAGTTTGCCAATTGATTACATTTTCAGAAAAGCATGTTTTCATTTAACAATCTTTAAAATTTGGTCCCGTGTGAGCGAGAGAAGTGACAAAATGCAACAGCCCTCTTAAGGACTTGTCAAAATAGAGGTGGCAATGAAAGTTATAACTAATAATAATTCATGCTTGTAGTGAGTTACGTGAATAAAAGTAAATTGCATGCAGCTGAGATGAGAATGTTAAGAGGGATGTGTGGTGTTACGTGAATAAGAAATAAGTACATTAAGAGAGAAGTCTAAAAGTGACACCGTTGACTGAAAAGTTGTGTAGAAATCGAAAGTCATGGTATGGACATGCGATGGGGAGGAATGAGGAAAATGTTGTCAGAAAACTTTTCGAGTATGAATGTGAAGACAAAAGAAACCATGGATGGACTGTGTGAAAGATTATATGGGTAGAAAGGGAGTGACTACCGCGATGACAATTAATTGAGAAGTGTAGAAGAAAAAGACATGTTGCGCCGACCCCAAATAAATGTGTATAAGGGCAGGAGAATGATGGCGACGAGAGTATACGTACGGCGTGGTCCGGAGTAGGTTATCAGTGCGAGAGGTGCGCAGGATCACGTTGGCAGACAGAGCGCGCACGTGTTGCCGGCGCCGCACCAGGAAGTCCATGCGCAGAACTATCACCACCACAGTTGCTATACACCTGCAGGAAACGAACACAGCTGTTAGTTATGTGTGGGATGAGGGTAGTGACGATTTTGTAGACTATTTGGTTTAAAAAGATGCTGTTGGCCGTCTGTAAGCACATATTATATTTTTACCTATAACAGTACTAACGCCTGGGATGCAAGATGGTGAGCACATGACATGACATGACGTCACGCCTATATTCCCCGAAGGGTTGGGCAGAGGTGTAAAGTAACACCCACGTTTTTGAAATTCCATGTAATAGGGGGCGAGCCTGTTGCCATCAGTCAGGCACAAATCCAGACTCCGGGCTACTAATGGAAAAACTTTGCCCGACCTGGGAATCGAACCCAGGACAACCACATAATGGGATAGAGTAAACATTTATAGGCACAAGTAGACGTCATTTTATTAAGACTATCAATGTGTAAAAAGCAAAACACGTTTACAAGGACTCACTTGAACCGCTTCTTCCCCCTGCTGACTTCCGCCACCCTGGACGAGGGTAGCCTTAAGTTCTTCTCCAGTTCGGTGTATCCCGACAGGACCCGTTGAAGGTATCTCTTCTGCCAGACCAGCGCCTTGCGACAGCTCTCGAGACGGAGGCAGCGACCGTGCAGGTAACGTATCTGCGAATAGAGGAAAGAGTGTTATAACGTATGTAAATAAAAAAATATATATAAAAATAGTTATTTACATAAAACAAGACGTACAACAAATCATGGAATTCCCTGGCTCCTGCGCTATTATTACTACACAAAAAAAGAAAACAAAAGAACCTTTCTACTTATATAAAGCCATAATAAGTAATAACGTTCGCGTCTATCAATCAATTAATGATTATCGCGATGATGGACGTTAACCGTAGGTGTAGCCACAACTCGCGATTATTTGACCACGGCATTCACATTGTGGTTTGACGTTGGGCCGAAAACCCGGGTGGCAGTATGTTTTGCCAGATCAAAGAGATTTACCGCGAGAATTATTGCATTGACAGTGCAGCAATAATTAGCGTGTTGTTTATGGCGATGTTGGCATTGACGTTGACCGTTGGTGTGGCCCCAGCATAACAGTAGAAGCGGAATGAATCGAACCAAAACGATGTCTGTTTATTTACGCCAAGTTGAAATGGAACGGAAAATCATCAAGACAGAACTTCTATAATACTCTGGTTTTGATTCGTTTTCAAATCGCCTGTGAAAACTATGATTTCAAGAAACACGTCTGTCTTATGAATATGCACTTTTGAATGTAAATATTCAAAGTAACTATTAACGCCCGGTTTCTGAAGAATTCTTAAACGGAGTTTAAACTCTTGATAGCTATTGATTTGACACCAAAATTATCTATTTAAGCGAATTCTTTCCTTATGCTTTTTGAGGTCCTCAGATAAAACCCCGATAGTAATTCAGTCGATTTTTAAGCTAAATGCTTCCTTAAACGAAGTGTTCAGAAACACGATTTCGAACCGTTGATCACTCTCGATTGGATAAACTCCGTTTAAAAACTTCAGAAACCGGGCATTAGTCCATTACAAAAAGTAATAGCCAAACTTTTTACACACTAAAAAGTTATACCATAGACGCCACTAAAATAACATTGGAAATTAAAAATAGAACATCACGGTGAAATAACTAAATGTCGCTTTGATGTGACAACAGTGCATTTTCCACGCATGTAATTTTATTTTATATTAATTTACAGAAAATCCGTTGTGTTATAATGAATAATCAGTGAGATAAATAGCCTTCAATATGGAGGCAACAAAGAGCGATACGCCAAAATTACCCGACATGGTGTAAGTACGGTGTCCTATGTTAAAGTTTACGTAGATGAGAAAAGACAGACAAAGGACCGTTCCCACTAAGTTTTCAGTCGAAAGAAGTGCAATAGTGAAATATTCAATCAGATTTTACTATTGAAGTTCTTTCTGCAAGCCGCTCAAACCAAAGATAGAACTTTGACAAAGCCGAGCAATAAGAGCAGTCGGTAAAGGCATTTCAAAGTATATTCCGTTGCAGCATGTGTGGCGACCACCCGTCTTTCACAAAGACGGAGCTAAACGTCAAAACAGACCCGAAGATGAATGAAAAAGACAAGGACAAGGTGAAAGAAAAAGTGATGTCCTACGCTAAGATTACGCCATCGGTTTGTAGACAGAGCTTAGTGATATTAGCAATTCTTTTCGCATATTTCGGGACCACAGGGTCCCGGACCTTTGGTAGGCATACGAGGGGCCGAAGCAAACTCGCAGAGGCCCGTTATACTCTATATGAAGCACCAACCGACGATTATCCCTGTATGTACGAGTACTATGCAAGTGCACCCAAGGACAACCCCGGTTGTTGTAGGATTATTGCTGGATATGGAAACAAAAATAAAATTATTGGACTGGTGGCTAAGATGAACTGATTAGGTCATAGAAGGCCTATGGCCCCTGCCTGACATTTTATATAATACAATACACGGATAACATGGCAGGGGGTGACTTGCACACTCAATAATGGCAATATAGGAAGATTGCTGTAAAATCTAATTGCTGTTGTAAGTGTAAGAGAAGTTCCCGTAAATAATATAATAATAAAACATTTATTATCAGGCTACAATGGCCCATAGATACATACCTTACAAACTAACATAATTATATAAAGTATAAAACAAAACTGGTGTTAATAAAATGCACGATGGTGGATTAATGTCAGTGTACGTAGTTCAATGTATAATTGCTTCTGGAAAGAGGATTTACGAAGGAATGCAAACCAGAATCCAAGTGTAATATTATGAAAATCGCTGAGTGTAACGATTGACGTGAATAGGGAATAAATTAAATTATTTAAAAAAGTGTCATGGATTCCGGGCTAACAATGACATACTACGTGATTAGGGCTCTTCGGCCTGTGTAGGTATATCACACATCATAAAATACACATATATGACAAGGTGCATTGCGGGTACCACGCATGCGCTCCGATCCGGCGTACATAATCGATCCGCATGACACTAAAATCGCCCTATGTATATAGGTGTCGGAGCGGTCAGAGCGACCGACGCGATGCGAGGCGCGCGCCGCATCGGAACACGCGCTGCGCCTGAGCGAGGCGCGGCGCCGCGTGCGCTCGCTCGAGGTGGTGCAGCGACCCGATGTCGACGTGCAGGCCACCGGCAACCGCGCGCTCGTGCATGGTAACACCACTATATCAGCCCTTTTGCCTTACCCACGTAGACTGAAAGCTTCGGAAAGCACGTTAAGCAGTTAGTCCCGGCCGTCATTCATAGATCTTTTACAGTCGTTGCATCAGAAGCCCGGAAGTCTGACAACCAGTCTTGCCAAGGGGTATCGTGTTACCCTGTAACTAGGTTAAAATACTGGTATTCAGGTGCATCCGGCTAGTTGACGACTAACATAGTTGGGAAAAGGCTTAAAAGATGATGACCCTCACAGACTGAACATGCTTTTAACAATATAGGAAACATAATGCAGTCATTGTTCGGTACGGGTCACCTACTTTTTTAAGACGCGAGAAATCAAGTATTTATTTAAAAAACATCATTCAGTAAAATAGTATCTGTATTGGCTACTGAGCGTCGAGTTAGCTTTACTAAGATACCAAATAAGTAATGCAGTTGTCGTTACCGTCAACCGATTTTCATTAGGTATACGTTATACATTATCTTATTCTATGACGGAAAGGAATTTCTTGATAATCTGACAGATCATGGTGTCCCACTTCCAGAACGTAGCATCTGACACCACTCGGTGAATTAAAAAGTGGTTTAGGGTCTAGTGTACTATTTACGATCACACAAACCGTTATTTTATGTATGGAGAGGCCTTACTGAACAGGCGAACCTACGTTTGTTTGGCTGAGTGCACACAGGATGTAACAAGACGCATCACGGAGCCATCATCTACGCATTCTGTACATCAAACTAAATAACTTAGGGTAAAAATAATTACTGGGAAACTACTTTTATTTTTAGTGCGAAAATTTGCTGTTTACTGTAGCGCGCAATGTAACTAACACACGCAAAAATTTGTGCTTATGGGTGCATGCAACCGTACTGGGATCGTGGGAGTATTTAGAGGTATTAACATTTGAAACTTGTTTTCGTAAAAAAACGTCAAAAAATTGGAACTTTAACCATCAATATCTCCGTAACGAGAAACTTCCCAGGTATGGTCCAGTACAAAAAAATATCACGATGTCGGGGAGTGTATGTGAGTCTCGGCTTCGTTAAGTGTCTTTTTACACATGTATACGCAACTGAGATTAATGTGGGCTTTAGTGAACAACAGTGTTTTCGGCAGCGGCGCTGGGTAGCTTTCACTGGCCACCCTACCTGCTGTGCGTGTGGGTGCTGGTGCTGGTCCTCACGCATGTGCTGCACTGCCTCGTCAGCCTGCTGGAACGAGCGCTGCCTGCTCTCAGGTCACTTGCTATAACTGTCTATAGTATTTGTAGCTGGGGCCTATAATCATTTGCAGGGTAGGTTACGGTGAGATAGAGCTAAAGGCCGCCTTCATCGGCAAGCTCCGAATGGTAACGTAACAGTGGGGGTGCTAATATGTAGTACAAACTCTCTAACAATCGGTGCACTTCACTTTATGTTTAATGTTGACCCTTCAGGTGTTCCTATAACAGTAACCTTCGGAACTTTATCAAACCTAGTCTAATTTTACCTAACCCTGTTTTCACACTGACACGCATTCCTTCGGTTCCGCTGTGAACCGCCGCCTATTAAAGAATTCAACCTGTTCATTTGCAGTTCATTTTAGTTCACTAACAGACTGAGCATTCTGATTATTTTGTTGGCTGTCGCTTGTAGAATGCCTTTAGTGGATGTTGCGGAAACAAAAAGAAACTTAGCAGGCGAAATCTGCTTTTATTATACAGTATCGCCTTCAGCGAATATATGCGTTATGTTATTATTACAGAAAGTGCACCCAATTCTTTCGCACATGGACGGAGGCGGCGTGGCGCGGCGAGCTGGACATGAATCAGCGCGTGTACCCAGCGGCGCTGGCGCTGGTCACGGCGCTGCTCTACGTGGTGTACTACACGCTGTACGCCGCCCACGGCGTGGTGCTGTGGGCCATCGAGCCGCTGTGCAGCGACGCCGACGACACCAAGCACGGAGCCCTCGACATGGAGCCCAAAGTGACCAACTACGATGAGGACATCGCTAAGCCGTGATGCGATTGTAGGCCGCGTTTTTGTTGTCACTTTTTGTTCAAAGGTTTTTTGCAATTTCACAATTAAATATTCTTAACGTCATAACCAATTTCATTGTTGTCACAAGCAACACGCGTGTGAATATTATAGTTTGTGTTAATTTGTTACCTGGTTTAGTGACAACAGCGGTGTTTATAAAGAAGCCATTTATAATGCTGTTAAAAATAAAACGAGCTTCTGCCCGCGACTTCGTCCGCGTCAAATTTCTTTTTCCCCCGACCCACTGCGTCGCATCGTTTGTTAACCGTGGTACCCCCAGTAGAACCACCAGTGGTACCACGGTACTTTCCCTAACCGTGGTTCCCCCAGTGGTACCATGGTTAGGGAAATGTAACAGTGGTACCACTCAGATTTCAAGTTTCACTTTAACCATAAAGCGGGTTGCAGACCGCAAACTAAGCCAAGTTAGTTTAGCTTAGCTCACATAGCTGGCGTAGTTTTTCATACTTGTGTGCAGAACTATGTAAATTAACTGAAATATGTGAAGCTAAGTTAGTTGTGTATACCGATCCGGAGCTACGCGAGCTATGCTAAGCGCCCCCCGCCCGCCAGCTATGTGAGCTAAGTTGAACTAACTTGGCTTAGTTTGCGATCTACAACCCGCTTTATGGTTAAAGTGAAACTTGAAATCCGAGTGGTACCACGGTTACATTTCCCTAAACATGGTACCACTGGGGGAACAACCACGGTTAGGGAAAAATAACCGTGATACCACTGGTGGTTCTACTGGGGGTACCACGGTTAACAAACTCGTCTCATCTCATCTTCGCTTAGCATTCTTTCGGACTGTTTCCTTTATCTCGGCTTCTACGGGCCCTAGCGCGATGTTAAAGTAAAGGCTAGTTTACTTACCTCAAGAATTGAGCTATCAAATACAAATCCAACTGGTAGTTAGTCTGTGCTAAATAAATGTTTTTTTTTTCTTTCTTTAGTTCCAGAGATTAGCGAGTTCAAGCAAACAAACAAAGAAACAAACTCTACAGCTTTATTATTAGTCACATCAGTCACCGCGGCCGCCGTATTTTTTATAGAGCGTTTTAAATAATAAATATATAATTAGCTATTTAATTGTTTCTAGTTTACATAAAGCAAAATGTGTAGGTAACTTATAGACTAAGCGTAGAGCTGTTCATTTAGCATTTTTATACCCATCTAACTTCTAAACGAAAGGTCCGATTTGAATAATTTAAAAAGGAATTTACATGTACAGTCAACGTCTAGAAGTCCACTTACGCCGCAATGACCAGTATCGCCTGCGCTATACGGGCTGCCAAAGTTGCCAATGTGTAGTATTGTCAAACGTTCTTATAGAAGAAGGTCATAAGTACAACTAATATTGCTATGCCATAGTTTTGTGAGATTGCTAGTCGACTTCTGACTGTTATAGTACGTACTATCGGAGAAACGAACATCTATACACCGTAAGGACTATTCTTGCTTGTAGCGCTCAGCCGCTATAGTAACGCTTGTTAACGGATGTGGTCATCGTGTGCACGGGATTTTGTTTCCAAATTGGTCAGAAGTTTCCTCAATTGTACATAATCAAACCTAGATTATGAAACTATTTAGGTGGAATGTCATCATCTTTCGATTCTACCCGTGTTTTGATTGAGTAATTTGAATTTGTAAGTAATTTGACACGAGTCTAGCCTCGCAGACTTTTTTTTTTTTGTAATGAACGAGTAGGTACTAAAAACATGCAGTACATTATTTTAAAAGAATCAATCTGCCTATCAGCTTTTAAAAAACCTGAAAAACATTATCCTTATAACTAGTGACCCGCCCAAGCTTTGCTTCGCTTTTTCCACTTGACAAAACATCGTGATTTTTTTATTTTATGTAAGTTAAATATAATATTCTTCTTCAATACTTAAATGTTTTAAATAAAATATATTGAATAGCGCATTAAAATTCACACACACACATTGTTTTATACATACTATGTTTAGATTCCGTACTATATACAGCTGCTCTGATAATGGGGATTGTCTAAAATTTTTCACCATTACATTTTATTTTATTTTTTGAAAATTTAGAGCATTTTGAGAAACTAATTTTAATATTTTGATGATTGGCTCAATAGTTATTTTTTTTTTTTATATTTGATATTTTCAAGGTAGGTGACGTCATCAGGGTGCACAAAAGTATGTGCCGTTGCCTCACTAGTACATAATTAAAAATTTAAATCTGTCAACACAACATCATCCATCTCACAGCTGTCAAAGTGTCAATAGACGTCAGGACGACAAAATCGAATCAATGTTATTAGGGTTCCGTACCAAAATGATAAAGGAACCCTTATGGTGCGACTCAGTCTGTCACAGCTGGATATCTCATGGAATTCCGCTAAAGAGCAAGAAAATATGTCCAAACGCCGAGAGACACTATTAAGGATTCTTACTGCCCGAATCACCGGTGCAAACTTTAATAAGTTTGTACGGGTTGCCGGAACCTTAAAAAGTGCCTCCCTTAGCTCGGTCAATGACGTGTGCCCAACTATTTTAAAATAAGAAAGAAATAAAAATACAGATTTTTTTTTGCAACAGGGACTGAAAGGAGGTCTTAAGAATTCGAAGTGGGGCTACTAGGGCATGTGGGGTATCATATGAAAGAGTGCCGTTTGCACATTCTCAAACATATTTTCTTTATTTTTTAGGCCGCACAAGACTTTTGATGAAACACGTAAAAAAAAATACCGACCCCCTGAAAGTCCCCCCTAGAAATTTGTGTAAAGATTACAGGAAAAATAAAACGATGTCTCTAAATAGCACTTTTTTTTAATATATGATAGTACGGAACCCGCGGTGTGCGAGTCCGACTCGCTCTTGACCGGTTTTCTTATTTACAAATACAATCTTATTTTTCGAAATTTCGTCCGAAACAGTAGCAAGTTTTAAACGGAAAGTGGTTTTGGAAGATGTAATCTTCGCAACAATAATACATTGTATAAACCTTGTAATATTCTACGTTTACATCACGACACCACTTTTCTCGTCTTCTCGTCTTCTTAATACTCTCTTCTCCAATACGAACAAATATTTTGTTTGCACTATTATTACTATTATTGCTGCAAGTTGGAACAAAGCACTACCTGTATTCCATGACTCTTTTCCAATATGTGTTGAGATAATACGAGATTATGAGGCAAGTCGCAAGAATATTGAAATATTGTAAAAGATTTTAATGTAAATATTTTTTTTTATATTTTTGACATTGACGCGACAGACTATAGACAATACTTGCCACTTACTTTTTTATTTTCTGAGGCAATGAAACAAAACTGTATGGCCAAAGCCAACACAATTTGAAGGGCAAACAAGGTCATTCGGATTTTATCGAAAATATTAATAAAATATGAATATTTTTCATGATTAATTAGTCCGTAATGATCAGTAACGCTATTTCTCGAAATGGTTTTTCAATTACAACATACAAAAAAATATGAACAATGCCCATTGCGAGGCAACGCCTGTATTTTTAAAAACGTTCGCATTCTAATCTCAGTCTCAATTTGTAAAAAAGACAATGTACGCTAAATTTTTAGACATTGATTGTCGCTGAGATGAGATAGCGAATTGCAACTTGAACGTTTAATCATACGAGAGTTTTAATGTTCATCGTGCGAAAGTTGCCCTTCTGATGTTCATAGCATTCTAAAAATCTGAAAACGAAAAATCTACCTATCCGACCTTAACAACCTAAAACACAATAGTTATTTAAGCTACAGGGGCGGAAATCATCTTACGAACGTCTATCATGCAATGCTTTACTATGCATTGTGCGAGGAAATTATTTAAATTGTTATTATTTAAATTTTCTATTTGATTATGCTGTTAAAATGTTAGCTACTTTAAAATTATTGTATGCCATTATGGCGGGTCATAGCTGTGTACAATTTCGGAAACATGTAACAACTTATTGCTTACCTATGTACCACAATAAAGAATATTTGAATTTGAATTTGAAATCAAAAAATATATTTTGAAAAAGTATTTTTCTTTTGATTTAGCCGGTGAGAGGCTGTTGTTCGCGTTTTAAATACATGCGCGCTCATCATATCTGCTACTGCGCATGTGCAAATAGCTGCCATGTCGTATCGCAAAAAGGCCTAAGCAAAATATACATTCAGCCAAACATTAAAATTAATTTATTCATCAAAATCTAATCTAGAGTAATCAATAACGCGTTTAATGAAGTATTAGTTTTATTGTAACCATTATATGAATGATAATCTGTACTTGACTAATTTGTAAAACTTTTCTCAAGAATAAAAACTGTGCGTCAGTTAAACCTAAAAAAAAAAACTGAAAAGTAAAAAGCACTAGTGCGAAAAAGTGATACTTTCCGCACAATTTGGCTGCTTGGAAAACGCTCTTTTCGAGCCCATGCTACATACAGTAATAAAAACAAATTCTCGTTATATTGTACGCACAAAGAAACGCCACAGAACTAGTGAACCATTTAATAAGACAGTCACTCACAGCCTGGTCACGCTCGTCGGGCTGGCTCGCGGCTCCCTGCAGCCGCTCCAGCCGCTCCAGCTTTGCCGTCAGCTGCAGCTTCTCTGAGCGGAGGGTCAGCAGCTCGGGGCTGGATGCTTCGATGAGGCACTTCCTGAGGGTGGCGAGTTCTCGGGCTAGTTCAGTCTTTGTGCTTTCGATTTCAGTCTGCGAACAAAAATAACAATTCAGCAAGTCATATTCATTTATTGCGTACCATAATGTATAAAACATGTTACAAAAAGACTTCAAGGTAGATACAAATAATATTATGCACCCTATATCTCTCCTTGTATCGATCTAGGTCACAGCAACAGGATGAAAATTAACAAAAAACTATTTTTTTTTTTTTTGTTATTAATAACAAAAAAAAAAAATAGTTTTTTGTTAATTTTCATCCTTTAATTTAATGTCTAGATTTTTTATTTTATTTTTCAATTAATTGAAAAATAAAATAAAAAATCTAGACATTAAATTAAAATTTTACAAAAAAAAAAGGACAAATACTGTCGTAGACAAAGCAAGCTTGTAAAAGCCTGTACGGTCCTTTCAGTTGTGTTACCTCTGACAGCAACCTTATACCAACGACAATAAAGATCACTGTGATTGTGAGTGATACAACATCAAAGGTGAAATAACTGTGAAGGACAGTAGTTGTAGCATTTCACTATCTTGTCAATCATTTGCCTAGCCTTTTCCCAACTATGTTGGGGTCGGCTTCTACTCTAACCAGATGCAGCTGAATACCAGTATTTTACATGGAGCGACTGCCTATCTGACCTCCACAACCCAGTTACTGGGTAAACGATCATACCCCTTCGTAGGACTGGTTACCAGACTTTCGGGCTTCTGACGACCGTAACCACTGTCAAAGATCCACGAATGACAGCCGGAACCAACGGCGTGCTTTCGAAGGCACGGGGGTCTCGCTATGTAAATATGGTCACCCATCCATGGACCGACCGAGGCAAACATAGCTTAGCCTGATCGTTCGACCCGTGCGGCTATTATTAAATATCTAGGCAACTATTGATTACTTTAGATGCAAGTGACTTATAATTATTTTACTGTAACTGCTGCAAATGATATGTATCGGGTGTTTTATAGAGGGGAGAACTTTAAATTGAAATAAAACACAGAAAAATGTTTTTAATATTCATTAAATTAGCCAATTTACGTAATTACGTAATAAGCCTGCGGAATCATGTTCATACATTAATGGCATAAAATTATCTATCAAATAAAGCCTTATTTGATAGATAATTTTATGCCATTAATGTATGAACATGATTCCGCAGGCTTATTACGTATCTTGCAGAAGCCTAGCGATAGCAAAATTTGCGGAATAATTGCTTTTCAATCGCTTGTCAATCGCAAATCAGTATGACGTATCGCTGATACATAATACCGATTTGCGAATGCAAAGCAATTATTGCGCAAATTTTGCTATCGCTAGGCTTCTGCAAGATACGTAATACGGGTAACCGGGCATGTAACCGCGGGTTGACACCAACGCCTAGTTTACTGAAAACTTAACTTTTTATTGGCTTAATTTAAAAGGAAACACGACTAATTTCACAAATTCTGGCCATTTGTTCGTGCGATTTGAAGCCATTACTTTACTTTTTTTTTCTCTGTGAATATGTAAAGCCGCATGTCTACTCCGATAAACCAGGAACAATTGAGCACTTGGATGTCAACATTCGATGCATTATTGCAGAAATACTACCTGATTTACTGCGAAGAGTGTGTCAAAATTTGAGCTCCAGATTACGCCATGTACGCGTCAGCCGCGGCGGCCACATACCCGAAATCATATTCAAACATTAATGCCATAAAATTATCTATCAAAGAAAGCCAATTTCATGGATATTAAAAACATTTTTCTGTATTTTATTTCAGTATAAAGTTCTCCTCTTAAAAAAAAAAACATCCTGTAGTAGTGACCTTGGAGATTATGTAAAAATCCTTGATTTTCATCTAAATTTGACGCAAGTTAAATTTTAAAAGAAACATACCAGTGCATCAGTAACGGGCTTGTGGTTGACGCTGGACGTCAGTTTCTTCTCTAGTTCAGAGATGGTGTGACTCTGCGTGCTGATCAACTCCTTCGCGCGAAGTAACTGAACGCCGGTGTCGTGCTTTAGTCTGTAACAAAAGATAAATTGATCACCTGCTTTTATAATAAAAATTCAATGATGTTCGTTAGTAAGCGCATCACTTGAGATCGGCTGGACCGATTTGACTATTTTTGGGGTTCCGTACCCAAAGGTTTCCAAACCCTATTACTAAGCCTCTGCTGTCCGTCCGTCCGTATATCTGTCAGCGAGCTTTATCTCATGAACCATAATTGGTAGACAGTTGACATTTTTACAGTTTGTGTATTTCCATAGCCGCTATAACAACAAATAATAAAAATGAAATAAAATTAAACATTAATGGGGGTTCTCCATACAATGAATTTTAGATTTTGAAAACTTGTTTTTCTTACCCTGGCATGTGTGGCAGAAGTAGAGAATAATTAATAAATATATTCATTATGAAATACAAAGTTATCTTTGCGATTGTTAAAATGTAAGAGGAAAAATATTCATCGTTTAGTATTCTCATAAAAATAAAAAAGTTAAAAATCTTCGTATGAGTCCGACTCGCACTTGGCTGGTTTTTTTTTTTTTTTTTTGTTTTAAAATGTTCGTAATAGTCCGAATCAAGTTCTTACGGAATGAAAAATTGGAAGTTTCTCGGAAATATTCAAATTCGGGAAAAAATTAACGTGCTTATTTGCAAGAATTATTGAAATTTGGACAGGACAACGTCAGTCGGGTCAGCTAGTCTTCAATACAATTTAGTATTTGAGGTGCAGTGCCTGACTAGAGGACTATGTTTTGGCTAGTCTGTCAGTGTAGTAACAGACAGTAACACAGCGAGACTACGTACAGGGGATGAGATGCAGCGTCTTACATTTTAGTAACTAAATATTATGTACTGTGAAGTGTGTCAAAACCGCGTCAGTCTTGAAAACTGTGCGACGGAGTAGCAGCAGCATCATGATAATGATAGCAGATAGGTTGGACGCGGCTGTGTTCGATCGATTCATCAATCTGCATGTTAGAGATGCGGGTTGATGAATCTACATTAATTTCCACTTTTTATTACTGTACCTACTAACATAGCTTTTATGTTTTTTTTTTACTGTAAACACCACTTCTATCAAGCGGTATGATTACGAAAACATTACCGTAAGCTGATCACTGTAGCAGAAAATGGGAGTTTGTATTTAGTAATTGACGTTTGATATGATAATGTCCCGCTTATTATCTTAGTGGTGTCTGTTTTGAGAGCTGCAACTTGCTTGAAGTTCTGATGTGTTAAAGTAATAATAATAAAAGCAGTGAAGAGTTTATGCAAATCTCTCAAACCTTGCGATGTCTTCCTTACCTCTTCAAGTCAGCGAGTTCATTCTTCAGCGCGGTACACTGTTCGTTCCTGGCGTTCATTTCCCGCTCTGCCTGCAGCCGGCTGTGATCCAACATCGCTTGTAAGTCCTGGTATCTTGAACGTTCTACGTCTAGCTTCGATTTGAGCAAGGACACCTCGCCTTTGAGACGCTCGCTGTTTTCCATCTGCAGGGAAATGGTTGGGATGAAAAATATTTTTTTAATTGGGAGATTTTGTGTAGTTCATGTTATAAATTTTCTTTTGTTATTTTTTTTTTTTTTTTTTTTTATTTGTGATGGGTTTGCTCTTGACTCTAGTCTAGGTCAGAGGTGACAGAGACAAAGTCGACGATGGAGTGAGCTTACCCAGAAGAAGCCTGTTCACTCTCACTTTGAAGAGATTAGGGTTGTATACGTTCGGAAACACAGACGCAGGTAGTGAGTTCCACTCTTTTGCTGTGCGCATTATAAAAGACATTTGGAAGCGCTTAGTGCGAATTGGTGGAATAGCAACCAGGTAAGGATGGTAACTGGCAGTGCGTCTAGATGTCCGGTGGTAGAAGGGGGCCGGTGGAATGAGGTCGTGGAGTTCTCGGGCACACTCTCCGAAGTACAATCTGTAGAAGACCGACAAGCAGGCAACCTTGCGGCGATGAGCCAAGCAATGAAGCTTGGCATCCACCAGTTTTACGTCGCCAATGAGCCTCTTAGCTCTGCGTTCCACCGAGTCAAGCGCGGCTAGTTGGTACTTAGCTGATCCATCCCAAAGGTGACTGCAATACTCCATGCAGGATCGGACTTGCGCTTTGTAAAGGGTTAAAAGCTGTCCAGGCGTAAAGTATCGCTTCACCCTATTTAGGATGCCCAGTTTCTTGGCCGCAGTTTGGGCCTTGTACTCGATGGTGGCGCCGTTGAGACCAGATGTCAACTCCATGCCTAGGAGCTCAAGTCGATCAGTTACAGGAACAGATGTACCCCGAAAAGTAGGAGTTTGGGCGAAACGACTCTTTTTAGCGGTAAAAAGACACGCCTGCGTTTTGGTGGCGTTAAAAGAGACCAGATTATCATCACCCCACTGGGAGACAAAGCTTAAGGTCAAATCTGTCCGCTCTACCATGGCCTCTCTCAAGGAACGAACTTCAGCCCCGCTGGTTTTTGCGCTGGACAAGTATCTCTCTGAAACTGTACTGTCATCTGCGTACCCAACAATACCAGGCCGAAGCAGGTCATTGATGTGCAGCAGGAAAAGAGTTGCAGAGAGAACAGACCCCTGAGGAACTCCGGCATCAATAGCCATAAGGTCAGAAGAGCAGCCATCAACAACTACTCTAATCGACCGTTCACTAAGGAAATCTGATATCCAGCTACAAAAATCAGCTGGGATTCCATAAGCAGGAAGCTTGCTGAGCAGAGCAGCGTGCCAGACCCTGTCAAAGGCCTTCGAGATGTCAAGCGATACAGCCAGTGCTTCGCCGTGTTTCTCGATGGCTTCGCCAAAGCAGTGCGTGACATACACAAGAAGATCGCCAGTTGACCGTCCCCGGCGAAAGCCATATTGACGGTCACTGAGGAGATCATTGTCTTCAAGGTAGTTCAGCAACTTATTGTTCAGTACCCTTTCCAAAACTTTGCACAGAATGGAGGTAATGGCGATCGGACGGTAATGGGCAGGGTCTGCACGGTCGCCTTTTTTGGGCACTGGTTGTACATTTGCAAGCTTCCAGGATTTCGGCACCGTTCTTTTTTCAAGAGAGAGGCGGAACAAACGTGTCAATACAGGAGACAGTTCAGGCGCACACTGCCTCAACACTCTCGCTGGAATGCCGTCAGGCCCGCTGGCCTTGTTCACGTCTAGACTGCACAATACTCTTCGGACCTCTTTAATGTGTACTGCGATCTCCGGCATCGAGGAGTCACAATGAGGTACAGTAGGTGGTTGCTTTGAGCCAGCGTCCAGACGTGAATTGCTTGCGAAGAGAGATGCAAATAAATTTGCCTTCTCAGTTGCAGAGTGAGCCAGCGACCCATCAGGTTTCATCATAGGAGGTAAAGTGGGACGACAGAAATTCGTTTCAACCGCTTTAGACAGGGACCAGAACTGTTTACTACCCGGAGGGTGCGAAGCCAGCCTGGCCCCGATATGTCCGACATGGTCAAAACGTGCCCTACGCAAAACCCGCTTGCAGAACTTGGCGGCAGAATTAAAGGCTCTCTTCTTCGCGCGAACCCTGCGCGCTCTAACTTTGCGGTCGCGGGCCTTGACCCAGGCTTGGTAGGCAGTCTCTTTTCGGGCCTCAGCGTGGGCACATTCTGCATTATACCAAGGCCGGGATTTGTGACCGAGCGGGATGTCGGAGAATGGAATAAAATATTCCATCCCCTGCCGAATCACGTCCGCAACCGCGTCAGCACAGCGCGAGGGGTCACCCGAGGAAAAGCACACTTGCCGCCATGGATAAGACGCAAAAAAGTGCCGCATCTCATCCCAGTCTGCTGACCCGTATCGCCATACTCGCCTCGTGCCTCTAGGGCTCTCATCTGGAGGAGAGCAGGTTGATATGGATTTCACCAGACAGTGGTCAGACGTTCCCAGCGGGGCTGAGACCGATACTGAATGACTGTCCGGATCAGATGCCAGCAGAAGGTCCAAGCAATTGGGTGTATGGCCGTCAACATCCGGTACCCGCGTTGCCACATTCACCATCTGGGTTAGATCTAGCGTTAAAGCAAAATTGCGCGCCTCCAACCCAGCATGGTCAGTTTTCTGGTATGGGAACAACCATTCTTTATGATGGGCGTTGAAGTCCCCCAGAAAAATGAGCTTCGCCGTTGGGTACCGTTGCTGGGCTACGTCAGTCGACTCCACGAGGAAATTAAAGAGCGCTGTTGTCTCCTGGTCACCGCTATGCGATCGGTAGATGCCGATGTAGAGAGATTTCTCCACGCCAGTATCCACAAGTAGCCATATGGCAGAGAAACCCGATTTCTCAAAGCAACGGAGACGACGACAACAAATGTCATCGCGGACGTACACACAGACCCCAGCTTGCTTCTTGAACTTGTATTCAAGAGAGTACCCCGGGTAGTTGAGGTACGCCACGTCCGACGGGGTTGTTATCTTCGTCTCCGTTAGGAAAAACAGGTGCGGCTTCTCGGTCTCAAGGTGGTGATGGACCGAATCGAGATTGGAGTGCAACCCCCTGATATTAGTGAGGTGCACTTTTAGTGGGAGGAAGTGCAGCCGTTGTTTTACCCTATTTTTCTTCGCTTTGTGTGTCATATTGAGTGGAATTGTTGGGGGAAAAAGTCGACTTGTCGAGGCGCCGCTCAGTGATCCAAGTGGAACACTAGAGCCAACCAAACCTACGGGGAACTCATCTGGAGACTGCGGGGACGCCCGAACCCCCCCGGATATGGCCACCGGGTCCTCCCATCCAGTCGCCGGCTGGCACGGTGGAGCATACCGGGATTTTTCGCGAGTTGGCGGGGCAGCCTTTGGCACGTGGCTGGCGTGCTACTTGGGCCCCCTACTGACTGCGGTCGGCCAACGGCTGGCACCGTGCTTCGGATCCCGCTACCCTCCAAAATGAGTTACCCGGCTAGCTGACTCAGAGACCACAACCGGTGCCAAACAGCGCAACTGACAATCTCCTTCTCCCCCAAAGGCACTGGCACTCCCACACACCGACGGAACACAGCAAGCTGCTTGGCGCCAGACTCCGGTGGGATGGTGGTCGCGAGCCAGGCGGCCCCTTGCGGAGCCTACCACCGCTAAGTGGGATCGTTCAGCCGTACCACAGGCAAGCCTGTGGTGCCGTTGCCCGGGGTGGACCACTAGGAGGTAGATCCCAAAACCACCCCATCTATATTGCTCTTAGATGCTGATACCGTCTGTGAAGCTTCACCAATTTATTCAAAAAGGGCCCGTAGTTAGCAGGTAGTACTCAGGTACAGTTATAGGTGTCTTAATATGGCTCAAATAATGCTCTATGTAAGTCAGTGCTCTGCATAACCCGACCCTTCTTCCCCTCTTCTTGTTTGTAAAAGGGGTCAGGTAATGCAGAGCACTGACCGTACCATATACCTCGTTATTCTGTTTCGTTTATCGTAAACTCTTACGACCTTGATATTTCTGGGTACGTATGCGACAGTATGAGTAACCTTTGCTGCCAGCACGGTTATGTCCACTTGACTGTTTTATCAACCTATGACCTAGTTGCCGTCTTTACCTCGTGATTCAGCCGAGACTTCACAGGATCATTGTGTTGCGCAGAATCCAGCAGTTGTCTCTCCAGCTGTGCGAGACGCGCCCTCGCCTGCTGTTCACGTTCTTGTAGTTCTAGTTCGGACTGCATGGCCGCCTCCAGCCGCTTCTTTAGGATTTGGATCATGTTCGAGTCTTGGTTCTGTTGGAGAAGTATGTCGTTAATAAATTGGCAAAATAATTGGAGTATTGGATTACATTACTAAACAAAAAATCTGAAGCTCAGATAATTTATATACATTTATATTGTTACTTATTCAACTATTTTCTTTAGCGCTACGTAATCTTAGGTCTTAGTTCATTTGTAATGAAGGGTCCTAATACATTTTAATTACAATTAAAAAAAACGTGAGTGCTCAATGCTGTTCCAGGTATGCGCTGTCAATCGGCATTAAACCAATGCCGATTTTTTTCGATACTGCCAAAAAAGTTTTTTTTTTATGTTGGTTGCAAACAAGCCCTCCTGATGTTAAGTTATTACCGCCACCTATGGATGACAATTATAATAGCAGAGACAAAGCCTCATGTCCCATGCGCCTGCGCCTGTAATATTGAGCACCCCTTCTTTTCGCATAATATTTTTTTTCGTAATATTCTTTGGCATAACTATTTTGGTATAATTTTTTTGGCTAGTTTATTTATGTTGACATAATTATCTTGTAGGCTAATTTACCTGACCCAAAAAGCCTAACCCTGGACGGTCGACGTCAGTTCATACCGAAGTTCGGTTTGGTTAGGTTCCTTTTTATTTATACAATTATGCGTAAGCTGTTATGCGTGAATGTTTATTACATTTACGCATAACATTTCTTACGCAGCATAAACAAAAGCATGCTATGTTATAATTGTGGCTTAAAATTTTATGCAAATGGATAGCGAGCCGTAATATTGACCTGCAAGCTCTCGGCGGTCTGCTTGTGCGTGTCCAGCAATAGCGATAGTCGGCCGCAGTTGTCTCGCTCGGCTTCATAGCGCAGTTTGCTCGTCTGCCAGTCTTGTACCAACTTGTCACGTACCCTGATACAACGAAGGACATGTTGAAACACTGCACTTACAATACAAGATTTAAACTTCTTTTGCATGAATATGTTCGTTACGATTAGCAAAACTCGACGTTTGCTTCGTTTGTGTAACATGCTTGAACTTCGAACGATTAAAGGTCGCGTTGATTCCCGTTTTATAATATCCCACACGAACATGGTACACAGATTCAGATAATATTCAAGCTACTGTTTACGCTTTGCAAGCAAACAAGTCTTTCTTTTACTTTGCGCGCCAAACGCTCACTTTTAGACAAAGATCGATGTAAAGTAGATTCACATACAGATAAGAGATTCGTAAATGTATAAAGTAGCTATTTTTTTAATATATTTCCATTGAAGTCATTACTTCGTGGTTGATTAAAATCAACAAAAATATCCAATTTTCTTTCCATTCATTTAATTTTTATGCGCGAAAACGATGACAGTGTTTTAATCTGAACATATTTCCCAGATCAGAATTAATGCCATACAAGATGAAGAAAAAAAAAGAAGCGTATTGGTATACGCTGTTATACCTGTTAAGTTCAGTAATAAGCGCGTCCTTATCCTTCAGTCTAGCCTCGAGGTTGTTGACCTGCATCAGTAGTTTGTCGTTTTCGGAACGTAATCTGTTGATGCGGTCCGAAGATGAGGAGTGGATTGAGCTTGACGACCTGTAAAATATAAGTCCTCTCGTCAGAACTCTCGGTTATACAGTTTTTTTTTTCCGAAAGCGGATCTAGGAATAGAAATATCAACCAAAACATACTGCTGCTTGCAGTAAAATAATTTTGTTTGTTGTTGTTGAAATTGTTCATTCTGTAAAACAATAGAGGAACAAAAACCATTACAGAATATTTATCTCAGTTTATGAAACTTACTTAGATGTATTTAATGCTAGGCGCGGTATGTCTTCTCTTTCGTCGCTGCTTGCCGACAGAATCTATGAAAAATAAATTAATATTGTAAAATCTCAACATCTATAAAAATATCGTATTACGTCGCTTGCGCACGTACAGTGCTGCGAGGAACTTTTGGCGCTCGAATGATTATTGTGACAGGGGGGCGCTGTTGGTAAACATTTCTAGGATTCTTTTGTAATGTATTGAAACATCGGGCCAAGTGCGAGTCGGGCCGTGCACAATGAAGGGTTCCGTAGTTGGGATGAATTTATCGCAAAAACATTATAGTTGAAAAACATATAATCCCATACATTGATATACGTCACGGTCAATTATCCAACTGCAAATGTAAGTTTGTAATCGCAAAAAAAATTAAGTGTTAAAACTACAAATCAACGATTTTCGGGCTTTTCCCGTTATTTGTGCTGTGAGAGCTTGCTTCTTGCCAAATTTCATGATTTTAGGTCAACGGGAAGTACACTATAAATTTTTATTTATTTGCGAGTATCAAAATATGTCGCATAAATGGCCGTATTTTTTTATTGCGTTGACTTGGAAGCTTGATTTTTTTAGAGATTCAAGGGACCGTAGACCTACGTATTAGATATTATATTCAACTTGATACCTCCATGCGTTCCTGAGAAAAAGAGTCTTGACAGACTGACAGAGGGACGGACAGCAGAGTGATTCTATAAGGGTTCCGTTTTGTTCTTTTGAGGTACAGAACCCTAAAAACAAGATGGCGGCGTTAAGTTCCAATTTTTTCCACGCACCAATAGAGCATTGTCAGCTATACAGCATGTATCAGAAAGGTGTGCTCTAATTTAACACATTCTCTGCTGAATTCTTTATGCAAACGCTTCTTTATGCTACACCCTTACCGACCCTTTTTTTTACGATGTTTTCGAAACAATAGAGATGCACAACGAACACACATGTGCGCCGCGCCGCACTCGAAGAAAGTTATGAAAACGCGCATGTGTGTCTGCCGCACCAAATGTGTTAAGGGTGTGGTACAAACAATCAAACTGACCAACAATAGTCTCACCATCGTAATCGCGATAACATGATCAGGTGTCCCATACAAAACTTAATACCTACTCGACTCTAATCAGTGTTCCTTTCAAAAGTCTGACCGGCGTCAGACTTTTGAAAGGAACACTGATTAGAGTGAGCAGCGCTGTATTTGTATTGAATACCGAAGAATTCATCATCAAAAAATTGCGAAAAACAAATCGTAACGGCGGCCGCAATAATGTTTGTGACATACCTGTTCCATAATATCCTCATCTAGAGTATGCGAGTAGTCCAGCTGGTCTCTGAGAGCTCGCTCTAACTCAGCCGTGGGTGAGCGCACTGCTAGCGCACGCTGGTCGTGCGTCGTTTGAGGTATTTCGCGACCGGGGGATAGGCGGAGTCTGGGAAGCGAAATAACTAGAATTAGTAAAGGAGTAAAAATATTGAATCAAAAATTTTGTATTTCAGAAACTATTTCGACGTTAATTGCCCGAAATGCTCACAAAATAGTTAAACAATTGTCATGTACTATCTGATACATTAGACAGTGAGGACAATGTCTACAGGTAGCGTCTTAAAAACGGCAACCCTATAATGCTACCTATTAATGTTTTTAACTGATTACCGTTGGCTCAGCTGTATATGAGAGCCTCAACTAATATAACAAATTATGTTCTTATAACATAATTACCTGTCCACAAGTTCCCTTAAGTTTTCCAGTTCCACTTCTAATTCTTGACACCTCTCTATTTTCTGTCGAAGTTTATTCTTCAGTTCTCCCACATTCGACTCTTCTCGCAATCTATAAATATAAACATTATAACTTGCTTACTCCATAGTATGGATATAACTCTGAATCTAGTTATACACTGAAGCGTAATTCCAAACCTCAGGATCACAAGACTTACAAAAAAAAACAGCGGTTTAAGCTGTGCGTTGTCTATCAGTGAATCAATAAAATGAAGATAAAAAAGTACTGTACAACGGCACAGATTAATACAGATGGGACACTCCGCAACATCATTTAAATAAAAAGCGACTCTTACTACGACACAAGAAAGTGCAATTCAGGTCCACAACGCTTATTACCTACAGGTATATTCACCTACAAGTTCCCTCTCTTTCTAATGCGTAACTCTTATACATTCTGACCGCGGCAGTCCTACTAAATTGGCCCAGTAAGATAGGCCTGCAGCGTACTTGTAGCTTCATACCTAAACTGCGGAGTGTCCCATCCGTATTAATCTGTGACAGCGGCGGACTTTTGTGATTCGAACTGTCATCAATTCATCAGTCATCCGTAATGGGTCAAAGTATTATCAGTACAACTCACCTAGCAACCACCGTATCAAGCTGTTGCGCCAGCAGGTCCTTCTCCCCCATGAGCTGTTGTATCTCGTGCTGCAAGCTGTTTGCCTGCTCCCTCAGCTCGAGGTTGACGGTGTCTTTGTCTGCACTCTGCTTGTTGGCCTGGCTGAGGTTGTTACGCAGTTCTGTCACGTCTAACTTAGCCTTTGCTAGCTCGAATGCCTAAGAATATGAAGAGTGTTAAAATATGCAAACATCTAAAGGTAAGCTAATATAAAATGGAAATAAAATCAGTGTTTGGTAATAGCAAGGATAACATGACATTTGTATGCAACAAAGCATTTAAATATGATTTTTACAAGAATAAAAAATGCATTAGGCACATACATTTTGAGACCATTTCTATGATTTCATACATGTGTTGTTAACCTCAAATGGCCTTAATTTATTCATTGGCACGGCAGACAACAATCATTTTATTATGATAAATCAAATTACTCTACTTTTTTACAACCCACAAAAAAGACTAAGTACATTCAAATCTTACCTTATCATTCAATTCCTTCTTGTTAAAGTCTAGCTCATGCTGTAGTAACGAGATCTGCTTCCGGATCTTGACCAGTTGCTTCTTATCATTGCTCGCCTGTCGGTCTAAGGATCTCCTTTCATCTCCACTCTTGCTTCTAGGAGAAGGACTTCTTGACACCATCTTAAATTGCTCTTTAAGTGAAGCTATTTCGTCATGGAAAGCGTTTATGTCTTCGTGTAGGATCTCTATCTCTGTTTCCTTGTCTTTTAGCTTGTCTGTGAGTAATTTAAGTTCATCGATTTTTGCTGTTAATTCTTTGTTCAAAGAATTGACTCTTACCAGTTCACTTTCGTTGCTCTGCAGTTTGAGCGACGCATTCTCTTGTTCTTTTTCTAGTTTTGTCAAGTTCAACTGTAAGTCTTTGTTGTGAGTGTTCAATTTATCGTTTTCTTCGTTCAGTTTTGATACGTCACGGTTTAGAGCTTCCACTGTGTCTTGTAGATGGAATACTTCGTTGGATTTCTCTTCGAATGCCTCTTTGAGATTGTCTAGTTCTTCCGTTTTGTCGTTGAGGCATCTTTGCAAGTCGTCCAGTCTGTCCAAATGTTGGTTCAAACTGTCAATCTGTTGGTTCTTCTCAGAAACGAGTTGCTGTAACTTCTGCAGTTCATTTACTTTCTCTCTCATTTGATGGTTCTCATTTTCACATTTTTCCAAAGCGTTATTCCTGCTTTGTAGTTCATCAATCTTAACTTCTAGTTCAGACATTTTATTTGTCAAGTTACGTTTCTCTTTAGCGAGTTCAAGAATCATATTTTCCCGCCTCAGAATGTCTTCTTTGAGCAAATGGAGGTCTTTGGATTTGTCGTTGACTTCTTGTGTCAACTCACCGAGTCTTTGTTCAAGCAACTTCTTGTTCGACGAGAAATTATCCAACTGATTTTCGTAGAATTTCTTGTCATGTTCCATTGTTGCCATCGTGTTTTCTAGGAGACCTTTGAGTTCTTCCACTTCTTCCTTCAAAGCGGGGAACTCACAGAGCTGCTCCTCTGCGTTTTTCAGTTCAGACTTACAATTCTCTAACTCTGATCTAGATTTTTTAATCTCGTGTTTCAATTGCGTCAGTATGTCCGAGAAGTTTTCTTGCTTTACGTCTAATGTTATTCCTAGTTCTCCTAATGAGGTGTAGTCGTTGTGTGTTTTATTGTCCGAAGCTTCTAGAGAGAAGTTAATTTTCTTCGGTTCGACGGTTAAGTCTTTACTGTCGTTGACGTCTCTGTTGGGGTACATTGAGCAATTGTCTTGAATGATTTGAGCGTGTTTCGTTTCAATGCCGAACATTGTAGTTTCGTTGACATTTCTCTTGTATTGTTTGAGTAGTTCTTTGTTTTGTGTTGACGTTAGATGAGCTGGTAGGGAGTCAGCTCTTGGGGTGTAGCCAGGCAAGTCGAAATGGTCAATATATTCAACGTGTAGGGAACTCATGTTTGCTTTATCGAGTTCGGGAGGTAGAGTTCTGTTTAGAGTTTTTTCTTTCGTCGTGTCGGCGTAGGGCGCGCCAGTCAGACTGGCGTTCTGTCCTTTCAATTCAGCCCTACGCATCTGCAGATCTTGTTCGTCGAACTCAGATATAGAGACGATGTCGCTGAGCGTCCTCGCGGAAGCTTTGCCTTCTAAAGCTTCGCCATTCTCATCCTTTTGGTTGTCTTCGTCCAGTTTTAGCGCTGTGAAAGCAATGAATCATATTAACTGCGCAAGTTAGCTAGACGGATCTTTCACCGTCAACCTAAATAATTGCGAGGAAGTTGGAATAAATCCAAATCTGGGTGTAATTAGTCTAGACTGATGTAAAGTCCTAAAACCAAACTGAAAAACCGACTATATGAATCATTGGAGCGAAATGGAACTGTTTTGCGAGCTAAAAGCATGTTCGTAAACCTACGCTTATATTTTACGAAGTCAAGTTTTTGGCAAGCTTCGGAGATAAAATAAATAAATAGCGATATTGGTTATATGTGTCGTGTCAATTCAAGACAGGCAGATGAAATAGATTGATATATTGTTTCCTTCACTAATGGATTTGCTCCGTGTTAGCCTCAATTCAAACAATCTTCATGACTATTTAGGCACGGCCGTTTTGCGAACGAATGCCCAAAGCGTGCCTTTGGATTTAGAACTCTCGGCTTGGCATTGAAAGTTGAAAATCCAACAGCGCGTTTTTATCTAAGCATTCATTTAGGTGTCACCTAGTGTTAGTGAATACGGGCAGACGCGGCTATAAAGTGAGAAGGCAATAACTATTAGAACATTACATCAACAGTGACACATGCAGTAACTCGATATGACAAGTCTTCGAGAATGCAACTACACCAGAGTAATATTTATTGTTTGTAACATCTTGCCTGTTCCTGTTTTATTGGACGAACGAATTATAGTATCTATGCCGTCATTCATATATGTTCTCTTTTTTTTTATTTTTACCTTATAAGTTTCCGTTTAGCTTTATTTTTATATTTAATCATATTCAATGTTATCGCACGCCGTTCATTTTTGTTTAATTTTTTTTATATTATGTGGAAAATGTTGTAGGTTAAACATTTATAATCCCATTTTAGTTCTAAGTTCTTTATCATAACATTGTAATGTGTAACCGTTTATTTTCCCAAATAAAGTAAAATAAAATAAAAAAAAATTCATTGCCTTGCATTGTAAACTAAACTTAGTTATTGGTTTAATTGGTTACCTTATGACATATTCTACAAGGTCAAATTAAATTAGCTAGCGAAACACCACAGACGTAATGGGTTTCGATTTTTAAACAAGATAAACAAAAAAGGATGATTTAGTGTATTTTTGGGTCACCAACCGCAGGTAGTGTATTACTTAAAGAACGAGTTTATAAAACTACCGCCTACCGTTCTATTACTGAGAACTTCTAAAAAGAATTTAGCTGCTGATGTTGAGAACAGCACCTTTCCTACAAGTTTATCTGTATTAAAAAACCGGATTCCAGAGTTCTGGACCAGAGATTCCGGAGATCCAGCAATAAAACCAATTTTAAAGTTTCTATACAGTAACCACAAATACTCATAACTTACCAAGTAACTCTTGTAGCTGGTCCTCCTTCTCCGCCAAATTTCTCTGATGGTCTCTGATGGTGGTCTGTAGTTCCTCCTTATCCTTCTCCAAGCTCCTCGCTAAACTCTCCAGCTGGGCGATACGTGACTGGGCGGTGGATAGCTCGCGTTCTAATATTATAACTTTGTCTTTGGGATTACCTGGTGGGTGAGACATTATGGATTATTGAAATGTGTCAAGGCATTATTATTATTTTTTTTTTAATTTAAATAGTTATATATGTCAACACAAGGGTAACTGAGAGCAAGATCGCACTTTGACTTTTTGCTAAACAAACGTCGCATACGAATCTGAACATTATACGAATAAAGTTAAGGTACAGTCACGAACCGGGATTGTTGAGCCACTTGCCCTTGCACTTGCACTTGCTTTACACGAATGCTGCCCGTGAAGTTTGACATGTGACTTTTCAATAACGAAAAACGGGTGGCATTCGTGTAACACAACCAAGTTAAGATGATAATCTAGTGGCTCAACAATCCCAGTTCGTGACTGTACATACTCGTATGCCACGCATGCTCACATTCGCATATACGAATATGAACATTATGTGAGTATGAATAAGGTTCATATTCGTATCGATGCTTACTTCACTTAGCAAAGTGGGGTCAAAGAGCGCTTTATGAGTCTTACCCCAGAAATTTAATGCCAGGTCAGCTTCATCACATGTCAGAACTTGTAACCTTCCACTATTATGGGCATACCACAGAAAACAGTTAAAGGGGAAATGACACTTAAAATTGCAGGTGTATGACGCATTTCGAGGTCTATGTGTGGTCATAAAAAAGTAGATTTTCCTATCCAAATAATAGTACTAATAGGCTAGTTAGCCTACACATAGAATGACGTGCAAACTAGTTGAATCATCAATAAAATAAACATTTATCTCTATGTGAATCGCACGTCAGTTGGTTAGACCTATTTTTTAAATACAAAATGATAACTAACGTAATTGTAGGATCGGATCTAAAAATACGTATGTATAAGCTTTTTCTAAGTCCAATAGGTTTCAAAACTGAAGTAGGTACAGTTCTGGATGTGAGTTGACAGACCAACATTCAGATGGGTGGATAGTATTCAAAAGATCAAAGGTGAGACCTGGTTAAGACTCGCACAGACCAGGCGTGGCATTAAAGGGAGGAGCCTACAGCAGTGAGTGCAACAAGGCTGCCGATTTTGATAATGACGATGAAGTTCTGAATATTGTCTTATCGAAAGAAGGCGATTTGCTTCGGCATTTACAAAAAACACACATAATATCGCACCCATATTCCTCGAAGGGTTCGGCAGAGGTGTAACTATAGTACACCCACATACGCCAGTTATGTTAAGTCCCATGTAATAGGGGGCGAACCTATTGCCCGGTCAGGGCACAAATCCAGACTTCCGGCTGCTACTGAGCAATCCCAGATGAAAAATCCCAATAACACTGCTCGATCCAGTAATTGAAACCAGGACCACATGCTCAGCAATATCGCGGAGTATTTACAAAAAAATACATGATTAACTTTTTCTCTATCAAGCACCATTAATTTACGTCAGATATAACTTACACGAATTCCCGTACAAGGAGTGATGTTCATCATGTAGTTTCTCTCTGTCCTCGAGGTTCTGCTTGACTCTAGTTAACTGCTTGTCTTTTGACTCCAACTCTTCTTTCAGCCGTTGCACCTGAAAATGTGAACGGATTAAATATTGACAGGCTCGGATTAGTTACATACTCGTAAAGTAACCGGCATGAGTCGTACGCACAAACTGACACCTGCGCAGTAGTTCATTTTCGGGTCTCTTTGGCGCAATGAAGAAGCCGGGGGGCGCCGAACTGCACGCGATTGGTTCGTCAATCGATGCTCGTTGTCTATTGGACTGTCGCGTGTCATTCGGCTACTGTACACTTTCGTGAAATTTTAATGACTTACTTTTTGGATTTTAAAATACATAGTTTAATTTTGTTATTTCGTATTTGTTAAGTGTCCTCCGGAATGAGACGATTTTTTGCCTACAACCAAGAATGCTGTAAATTATTTAAAACGATGTAAAAATATAAATAAACAGATTAAAAACACTAATAATCAAATTATATTGTTTTATTGAGATTGAGATATTTTAGTCGCAAAGGCCTACCTACAATCAAAGTAAAATTTCAAGTAACACTAATATTTTAATTATAGTTTGTCCTATCAACAATTTTCGTAAAAACGGCACTGAATAAATTTGGCCGAAAGTGTACATGCGCGAGTTTCCCCCACTACTGCCCATCTGTGCTCACGACTCGTGCCGGTTATTATACTTTGCAATGTTTTCGTATGCGCAAGCATTTCATATTGCTTATGCAAATAAGCATAGAATAATCAGCCTAAAATGTTCCCACATCTGGAACACCCACCATGCGGGCCCAGTGCGAGTTGCTGGATGTCACATATTTTCGACTTTTTGGTTCTAGGACATGCTGATATCCTCACTATGTTTTCCTTGACCGTTTTGAGAGTAGTGGTGATGAAATCATTTACACACAAAATAAGGCGCCTGAAGATGAACGGCGTCGCCGAGGCCGGCCCAGAGAGAGGTGGCGGGCTGACCTGGACGCGTACCGTGAGGGCTGGTTCGAGGTGGCGCGGGCAAAGAGTTCCTGGAAGGGCTTGGGTTGGGGGAGATCTTCGCCCAGCAGTGGAACAGTACAGACTAAATAAAGGCGCCAGTCAGGCTTGTTTTACCACTATTCCAGTAAATTAAAACTTCACTAAGGTCAGTTACACGTCTTAAAAAGAAAAGTTCTATTTGTCTGTTACATTGAAATTATCTAACTATCACAGACTAGACTTTGTCATGTTATGACGTGCAGGTGACAATCGCCCCTAAGGTATACAAATACGAGATCGACTATACAGAAGTTTGCAGTCGTTAAGTGTTTAGTATTTTCTACTCCTAGGTGTGATGTAATGGCGTTTTGGGGACTGTCTTTTGTCATTTTTGCGTTCAAAAAGTGCTGATTCTCAGCCTAATTAGAGTGCTATAAGAATCGGTTGAGCGGGCGTTGTTGGTAAACATTTGTGAAATAGGAGAAATTTTATTGACAAAACAAGATGGCGGCATAGTTTCAATTTTGGCCGCGCGCCAAAATAAGCTTGTAGCGTTATAAAATAAATATCGATTATTTTATGACTCGGCCTATCGCAGTCCACCGCTGGACATAGCCTGGAATTTGATATATTGGTCTGTATTTACCTCGGCGAGTGCATCATGCAGCTGCACAGTAAGCTGGCTGGTGGCCTGATGTGACAGAGCCTCGGCATCGTTCCTCTGTTGCTGCAGCCGCGCAGATAGCGACGAGATCTTCAGCGCCTGCTCCGACATCCGTGCTTGGAGGACATCGCGTTCGGCGCGAACCTCCTGTGGACGAACAAACGTGAATGTTAGTGGTTAGTGTGGAAGGTGATATGTTGACAGATATGTAGTTTTAATATGAATGCTCGGAAGTTTATACAACGAACATTAATAAGGTCTAATGATTGTTATATTTATGAGCTATTTGCAGGCAACTTCCCTATAACTAAACCAAAAATGCTTGCGGTCCTTTATAACCTACTCGGGATTCACGTCAAAAGAACAACAGTGTCAGAAATCACGACCTCTTACAGCCTTACTTATCAATGCGATACCTTGAAAATGGCACTAGTTCCGCCGAGAATGCCATGTGGCTTTAGTTCAGCCTTATGTACCACGTTTTGTGTAGAGGTCAGCACATCAAGCTACTACAATCTGTCAAATTTCTTTAATAGATATTCAACTTTATCGCTAAAGCATTAGGTTCAAGGTTGATTAGGAAAATTTGACAGTTTCGGGTAGCTTGATGAGCTGGTGTCTGTACATGACGTATAAATAAATTACCGCTAACAATAGATGCTGTATCTCAGTAGACTATAGTTACAAATACATCGTCACCCATTAGTTTACCAGCTCAACGCGTCATATTACAATTGACATTTCGCACTAGAAGCCAGCTGGTCTATACACTAAGTACTAAGGTAGACCCAATCCGTGCCTCTTAAGCTCAGCAGCTAAATAAACGCCTGTCACGAACGAAACACAAAGTTCAGCGCCATTACTCATCAAGAGCTATATTTATACCGCGACACAGTTCCGACACTATGAAAACAGGCTGAAAGATCATCAGGTCGGATTATGTCGTTTAATCAATGGATGGCCCAGATTGTGTTGGATAGTATACGCTTTTATTAGTGCCAATTTCGTAATGAAATATTGATAAAGTTTGCTTGACTATCAGCTGTAAACTTGTAAAAATCATAAGTTTACGACACTCGAATGACCCTAGTTAGGCTAGGGCCACTTTTGTGTCGTTCTCTAAGCTAAGAAAAACCCGTTTTGAAAAAAAATAACTTTTTCAAAAAAAAAAACAACCAACTTCCAAAAACACTACAAAGTGAATAATAACTTTTTCGGAACTCGGTGTCTTTGGGGATCTGTATTTTAGTTTTTTGCCACCGACTTCCGAAATTAAAGTTATTATTCACTTTGTAGTGTTTCTTAGGAAGTCGGCTGTTTTTTTTTTTCACTTTTTAGTTGGTCAGTTTGTAATTTATCTAAGTTACAATACCTATCCTAATGGCAACTGCTTTTACAAAATATTGCTTTTCCTGATGCAGGGACGTTAATTGTTGAGAAGTTCTCCTGGTAAGTAGGCACCAGGAGAACTCCACATCACCATTGTGACGAGCATAAATTGCTTAGCAACTATTATTAAAGCACCTAATCGTATAACAACCCGTGAAATACTTATTATTGAGTAGTTCCGGTGGCCATCTGTGATCTTCATCATCAGTTCCACTTGACCAAAGGGTGCTTTCCAAGAACGAATGCATGAGTCTCTATAAAAAAAATATCCAAATCGCTATAGGTGTGCCTATAATATTTGAAGAGTTCCGTCAATTTCTCCAGGATTCCATCATCAGATCCTAACCTGATGACAATGGGACTAACTAGAAAGTATACGCTTTCAAACAAACAAAAAAAAAGAATTTTCCAAATCAGTCCAGCCGTCTTCGAGTAATCGGAGAACATACATTTAAAAAAAAGATTCCGACGAACTGAGAACTTCCTCCTTTTTTGAAGTCGGTTAAAAATTGTACGTAATGTATAAAGGCGAGTAATTCAACCTCAATATTCAAAGATGCATGTTAACTAAAGTTTCAATAGGCAATTGAAACGCGATATCGGTATATATTTTATAGCTTTAGCAGAACATCGTTCACAGCAATTTTGCTCGCTTAATTAGAAATAGTAATGTAAACCGTGCTTGCATATCTAATGTAGACCTTAATGGGCAAATTTTATAAAATAATTACTAAGCACTATATTCACAACAAATGATCTCGCTACTGAATATCATTTTAATTTTAACATTTAATGCATTGGAATTATATAATGATAATTTTATTAGTAATATTGATGCTACAAATTTGTTTTTATTTTTGTTTTCTGTAGGTTTTTGTTTCTAATTATTTAGAATGAATTGTTTATTATTATTATTATCTCCTTTATTCATTTTTTTTACATATAAATTATATTTTTAAATATTAGAATTAAAAAAAAAAAAACATTTAAAAATATAAAAAATAGAAATCCACCGGCATGGGGAACAGGGTCCAAGCTACCGGTGGTTAGGGTCCCAGAGACAGGAACCTCCTCACAATACGCGCCGTATCAAGGAGTACTGCCTTCTGAATCAGGCCCTTCACCCAGCCACCCAACGAGAGCCTCTTGAGATGTTGGTCGAGGCTCTTAGCGATAAGGCCATTGACCGTAACGACTATCGGCACAATGATTGCCGAGTCCACATCCCACATAGCGACAACCTCGTGGGCTAAGTCGAGATACTTCAATTGTTTCTCCTTCTCAGCCTTCACGAGGTTCTCGTCATGCGGGATAGTGACATCGATTATCATTGTGCGGCGCACTGATCGATCTATTACCACTATATCAGGCTTATTGGCTACAATAGTCCTGTCAGTGATAATAGATCGATCCCAGTATAACGTGACATGGTCATTCTCGAGAACTGGGTCGGGCACATACCTGTAAAACGGTACCTCAGAGTCCACAAGGCCGTATTTCAGAGCAAGTTGCTGATGGATAATCCTGGCTACTTGATTATGCCTGTGCAAATACTCGCCGTTAGCTAAACGAGAACATCCAGAAGTAATATGTCTGATAGACTCACCGGGACAATGGCATGCCCGACATATGTCGATCGTCCCGTCTTTCATTATATACTTCCGGTAGTTATTTGTTAGCATAACTTCATCCATAATCGCACAGACTGAACCTTCGGTTTCCCCAAAGAGGTCACCGAAGCGTAGCCAGACCACGGACGCTAAGAAATCTACGTCGGGCCCATGAAGGGCCCGGAAAAAGCGTCCGTGAAGCTCCTTGCTTTGCCATACTTCCTTGCGGTCGTTGGTACTAAGCACCACAGGTTTGCGCCAGTTCTCTTTAGCCAAGGACAACGGGGTGAGTCCCTTGTCCACTGCAACCACATCTCGGTGCATACCCACGTCAGTCTTGAGAAAATATTCTCTGAGACTACACACCTCGCGGTTGTGGAGGGTCTTAGCATTTAAAAAACCTCGACCCCCGCACTTCCGCGGAATGTACAGCCTCATGACAGACGAACGTGGGTGATGCATCCGGTTTGCAGTCAGCAGTGACCGGACTCTCCTATCCAGGGCGTCTAGTTCCGTCTGGGTCCACTTTAGTATGCCAAAGGAGTACATCAGGACCGGCATGACCCAACCGTTAAAGGCGCGCACCTTGTTGCCGCCTGACAAAGAACTATTAAGTACCTTTTTCAGGCGACCGAAGAAGCGCTCCTGCAACGATTGTTTCATGTCAGGTCCGTTAATGCCTAACCCCTCTGACATACCCAGGTATTTGTAGGTATCAGTTGCGGAGAGTGATCTCAGGTTTATAGAATCTGAGAGTTGTAGTCCCTCAGATTCCACAATCCGGCCCCGCTTTACATGCATGACTGCACATTTATCTACACCAAATTCCATCCTGATGGAATCACTAAAAGTTTTAGTTACTTTTAGTGACTCCAGCAGTTGCAATTTGTTGGTGGCAAACAGTTTCAAATCATCTATATAAAGCAGGTGGGATATTACCTGACCCCCTCTCCGCAAAGGACAGCCCAGCCCTGTACCCTCCAGCAGAGTGCTAAGAGGGTTCAAGGCTAAACAAAACCACAGTGGACTCAGACTGTCGCCCTGGAATATTCCCCGCTTAATCCTAATAGGTTCGTTGCTCCCCTGAATTTGTCGGCATCCTGGATAGCGAAGAACCGTCCTCCACTGCCCCATACACGTCGTTAGGAAGGTGCTCAGAGTTGTATCAATTTTGTACAACTCTAACACCCTCAAGAGCCATGTATGCGGCACCGAATCAAAGGCCTTCTTATAGTCTATCCAACATGTCGACAAATCCTTTCGGGATCGACGGACCTGTTGGCTTATGGCCATGTCAATGAGGAGTAGCTCCTTGGTGCCGCGGGACCCATTCCTACATCCATTTTGAGAGACAGACATAATAGAATTCTTTTCTAAATGAGAATTAATTTTCTCTCTCAAAATGGATGTAAGGAGTTTATAGACCGTCGGCAAACAAGTGATCGGCCTATAATTTTTGGGTTCCGTGGCATCACCTGACTTATGGAGCAGGTGAGTAACTCCTGTTGTAAAGAGCTGTGGCAGTGACCCAGACTCTAAGGCCGACTGGAATTGCGATGCTAAGCACGCATGTGAACTTTGCAGCCATTTAAGCCAAAAATTGTGCAGTCCGTCCGGTGCCGGAGATTTCCAGTTCGGTATCGGACGGGCTGCACTGGCTACATCGGAGGAAGTAATTATTATTATTATTAATTAATTATTAATTATTATTATTATTATTATTTTATTACTGTTACGCATCAATTACCAAAAATCATTGAATATCTTTAATAGTAAATATTATTGTAAAACCATAAATGGTGCATGTTGTGTTAGCCTGTAAGTAATTGTTGCACTTATAAAAGTAAATAATATTCATGGAATTATTTTAAATGTATTGTGTGAACAATTGTTGGCTAGCCTAAATAAATAAATATTATGATAGTCATTAACGATAATTGTTAGAGCCTTGTATATTTGATACAAAACAAATGTTATTAACAGTAAACTAATTGAGTTGTATTATCAACAGCAACACGCATCCAGAGACAATAGACATTGTTTGACAGCCAACAACTATTTCCATTATCCGTAGACAAAATGCCGGAAGTGCAGTCACTATCGACCGAATACACTAATGTGAATAATCCATTAAGAGCTAAGGAATTAAGGAGAACTTTCAGGCAAGCGGCTTTACACAAAGCATTGGTAACGCTTTTGTTATTGAGTTTAAACTCTTCAAACCCGCGGGTAGAGTTCGTTGACCCGCTGTTTTGTTTTTAAACGTAAGCTGTTTTCACTTCCCACTTTGAAATTTTTGTTAAAATGTGTTTTTATCGACTATACTTATAACGACTTTTTTGCATAAATTCAACAACATAATAATATGTTTGGCGCTGCAGTAGGTATGTTGATTTTATTTTAAGTGTACTTATGGTCTGTTTTACTAAGTTCTGCTTACTTATCTGGCTCATAATTACCTACAAATTCTGTTTCTACAAATTGTGTTTGTGATAGTGCCTATTCGGTCTCATTGATACACGCCCTACACATACTTGTATTATGCTTAGATTCATGTTAAACTAGCTTTTGTCAGCGGCTTCGCCAGCGCGGTGCTGGGAATTATCCCTCGGGAACCGATTATTTTTCCGGGATAAAAGTATCCTATGAGCTATTCCAGACTATAATTTATCTCTCTGCCAAATTTCATCCAGATCCGTTCAGCCGTTCTGGCGTGATTAAGTAACAAACGTCCAAACTTTCGCATTTATAATATTACTAGCTGTTGCCCGCGACTTCGTCTGCGATCCAGGATGAAGTAGACTATGCCCTTCTCCAGGTTATGGTCAACCCATGCGCCAAATTTCATCCAAATTTGTTCAGCCGTTTTAGCGTGAAAGCGTAATCAACAAACCAAGTAACACACTTTCGCATTTACATCAACGACAGTCTAGACTCACAAAATGTACTAGGTACTTAAATAAAAAATTAAAAAATAACTCTTAACACACTACTAAAGTTTCTATTTTCTATAGTAATAATAATAATATATAATAATGTAATTCAATCACGATTCGAAAGACACGTGGCGACATCTATTATCATAAGAAAGTTATTGTTGTTTTCCTCGGGAATAGTACTTTTTTTCTGGATAAAAGGTACCCTATATATCCGTTTCTGTACACCTGACAACGTATTAGCAAAATTTCAGGATGATCGGTTCAGTGGTTTAGGCGTGAAAAGGTAACAAACAAACAAACAAAATTACTTTCGCAATTATAATATTAATATATAATATACACCGTGTAATTGACAGGTTGGCAAAAACGAAAAGTATGAATTCAGACTGGTATTGTTAACATTTTGATAGTGAAATATTTTCCCGGAAATGATAGGTGAACGTTTTTCAATTTTCAATTTTATTTCGGCTACGCAATGTATAACGAACATTGCGATACGCGCGCGACCCGTTTTCTTTTTAAATCATTATTATTTACATTGCCGAGTTTAAGTTTTTTGCTTTTTTTCACTAAAATTATGTTTTTAGGGCTGGATTTTGTTGTAACAAATGAATAGAATACAAATCTAGTTGAAAAACGGTCGGAAAATTCGACAATTTTCCTGAAGAAAATTCCAACGTTTTTCAGTCATAAATCATGGTCTGAAGCTACTGTTTAAGTTTTTGCCAACCTGTCAATTACACGGTGTATATAAGTAAGGAAGTAAGGATATTATAGTAGGAAGTAGGATCGAATTATGAATTATACATATTCGAAAGACTAGATGGCTCTGTAAATGGACGAATATGTACTAACAACATGTAAAATGTGAAGGGCATCAATAAATCTCTTCGTACAAAGACATCCTACATGAACATGAACGTATGACATTACGTTGCCAATTTCAATTGATGCAATAAAAGTGTACAAATGACGCTACGACACGACAGCAGATTGAACTATTTAGCGTATTGAGACTATTCAATACATGTCGCTGTTATGCTTATAAATATATGGACTTGTATTCTATCACTCGCTAAACTACCAATTCATAGCAACTAGTAATGCGAAACGGAAACAGTACCAACACCTCAAACTGCCAAAACTAACAGCGCCTACACGCTGTTATGTACCTAATGAGATTACAATTATAGCGCTTGTGCTCTGTGTTAGTTTAGCCCGTGTACTCTCTAGAAATCATTAAATGGATTTACCTAGATTCATGCTTTTGATATTAAGATATAAGTATTCCAATCATCTCAATCTCTCTTTAGGTACTGTTAACAACGCGACATTATAACAATGTCATTCTATTGCGTTATTGAAGTATATTTCATAGTACAACTCTATTATTTACAACTTCATAAACATACATCAAATGACAAAAAAAAAACCGGTGAAGTGCGTGTCGGACCACGCACAATGAAGGGTTCCGTAGTTGGGATGAATTAACATTGTAGTTGAAAAACATGTTCTCCCAAGAACAAACTTAACAACATTGCAGTTGAATAAAACATGTTCTGCTATACATTCCAACTACAAATGTCATGGAGTTAAACGAAAAGGATCCAACCCACATTACACCTAATGTGAGTTGGATCCTTTTCGTTTAACTATGGATTAATGTAACGTGTAACGTGTATGGATTAATGTAATGTAATGTACGCACAATATTGAGAGATTTACCATGTTATTTTAAGACCACAGACTTCTTATAGCTTTCAAAATTTTAAGCTCAGTAGTTTCGGAGATAAAGGGGGGAAATGGTCAATTTTCGTCTATTTTATTAAATAACTTTAAAGCAGTTTATTTTAAAAATATAAATATATATATTAATATATTTGAGACCCTCACATTTCATTTGATATATCGCACGGTACAGTTTGCATTTTTTTTTTCTTATTTGCCCCCCAAAATTGATTCCACTATTCAAATTTCATTAATTTACATTACACGTCCGTGTTTGGGTCACAGAAATACATACGTGTACTAAATTTCAACTTAATCGGTCCATTAGATTCGGAGCAAATTGGCTGTAACAGACGGACCGCCAGACACACGAGTGATCCTATAAGGGTTCCGGTTTTCCTTTTCCAGATCATAACAAAATCATAGCTTTGATTTCAGAAAGGAACGAAAAAAATACACGAAATTTCGTCTAGTAATCTGTAAATCTCAGATTTTTAGCTCAATTTCTCATGCAAACGACCGACCATGAGTTACTAACACACTCATAACATTCTCATATTTCCGCCACAGCTTTCCGCGAGCTTTCCCGCCGACATCGACAGTGCGACGTCAGTTTTATAATATAAGAACGTTCGTGGTGCGCAGTTGGCAGCGTCTGACGTACAATCATTGTATTTACATGATATTCGGATAAAGTACGATTGTTGATTGTGTTAAAATACTAGTTCTGTGAACAGTAGACCTCGCGAGTACAAACTTTTTTGAAATAATTAATATTCCACTAAAGTTATTTAAAACAGTATATTTACCATGTTTTTTTTTTTCGTCAGATCTTCATAAATAAAAAAGAACCATCGAAATCGGATTTCATAAGTGGAAGATATCCAGTAGCCCATTTTTGCCTCTTTTTTTGGAGGAAGTACCCCTCCAATCAAATACTCTATACAGTCGTAAACCTGTATACCAAGTTACGTCCAGATCGGTTGTAAAATACGACCTGTAGAGGAGTAGCGACAAACTGACAGACGAAAGCAAATTTTGCCAGACTTGAAGCAGAGACGATTCGCTCGCTCGGTCAATAACAATTAAAACTCTTTATTTACATCTATCTGCAATTATTTTGAAGGAGGTTCAAGTGTGTGTCGTTTAGGGATTAGCAACTTGTTGGTTACTATGAGTATCTGTAGCTCAGCCTTCAGTAAAGTCAAATTTAAATCAAAAGAGCAGTTCTATTATTTATAAAACCTAAACAGAGCCCGCCAACCAAACATAATAAGCCAATAATGTAACTTGGTTGTTATTGAAACAAATATTGTTTTGATTGACGATCTTACAATACGAAAAACAAATGTGTTGTAAATCAACTTTCTGCATAAAACCACTGAGCAACGTTTCAGACCCAGCAAAACATTACAAAAAAAAACCGATTTCAATTCCAAACAATACATATTCGCTTCATCAAAAAAGCACTCCCAAAATAGCCTCCAATAAAAGAAACGTCCACAAACAACTCACCGTAAGGTCCGGCAACCCCATCCTTACGTATTTACTGAAGTAACTCCAAACAAACATCACACAACACTACATGGACGGGGCACTAAACTATCACGGTTACATTGCTGGTCGACTGCATGGTTACGCATCACATGTTGATGAGAGGATGCAATGGATGGCGTGCGTTGATGACTGGTGGGTGATGGAGAGACCTTACGGCAGCAGAACACGCTCTGAAGCATCGGGAGAGACTGAACGTCAGACGTTTGTAGTGTTCGCGCGGAGGGAGACACGGCTGCGCGAATTGTTGGATACGGCAACGTGGATGGAAGACTAGCTTTTGCCCGCGGCTTCGCCCGCGTGAAGGTCGGAAATTATCCCACCCGACGTAAGCACTCACTACTTACTCCATACTATTCTTGAAACAACTACACAATATATATTGATGCACCTACCATGTTTTGTCTCCGAATCACCTAAAGCTGGTATCAATGCATAGGTAAGTCCACCTCTGTGCATAAATAAATAATATAATAAATTAGTCGTAACTTATCGCTCGATACCACATCCACATAATTTTCCTCATTCTCTCCAGCGCTATATTTAACCCACACGAACGCGACGCATGTGTGCGCGCACGTCGAACGCGTAGGGTTGCCAGCTATTCCCGTCCACTGTTTACCTTCCTGCTTGTGTAACTGAGGGTTAATCGCGAACCAGTAAATGGGTTACAACGGCTACGAGTATGTATTGTTAAACAAGATTGTTTTATCATTAGTGTGAAAAGGGAAGGTTGGGTTTCTGTAATAAGTTTATTTTGGACTGGATGCAGGCTAGTTGGTTTAGTGTTGGATTACAAACGGCTGTAGCTTTTAAATTATGGTAAATGCGGCGTTAAGAAGTAACTGCAGTTATGGCATGTTGCCAACTACTTTCTTTAATTCTGTAGGTATTAAATGTCAAACCAAGACGCCTAATGGGCAGCAACGGTGCATGTAGCAATTATATCAGTTCAGAAATTACTAATGAGTCTCACCAAATATATATATACCGAACATATTTTATTTTATTTACATAGACAAAATGTTTGTCAAACTGGCAACCTTGTACTAATAGTCAATAAAACCTCATAATATAAATTGAGAGAGCGAAGAGAGTTCATCCCGCATATTAGGGTCGGGCAAATTACTGCGAATGACGCGCGCCTATGTCCATGAGTGTACAGTAGGACTATGACTAATAGAGCTATAGGCATGGACAATAAAGGGAACACCGTTTGTTGAGTAAGGTCAATAGATGGGAGAGGGGCAGAATTGACTCCCTCATAGCGAAATTACACGTTCAAAAATAAGTGTACGAGTAATACCAGTTTATAAGGAAGAATAGTGTCTTCATAAGAAAACAAATCGTATTGAAACCGATCCTTTTCAAAAAACCTTTTAGACGATTTATTCGTGGTGAATGAACGATTGATCCAAACTCACTTGGCTCATTTTCTTAGTAGAAAAACCTCAAAGAAACGGCACGTCTTTCCGATCGTCCGATGCACTTCCGCCTAAACGAGGTCAACCCATTAGCCGTCAAAGTTATTGTGAAAATACGCGGTTAATCCATTAAAACGTAGTGCCGCAAGCTGCTAGGAACTAGGCTAACTGTTGCAATAGTAAACTTTGATGTATCGCACGCAAATCTGAGCTGGAGTCAAAACAAACGTAGGCCTGGTAAACAGTAGACGTGACTGCCAGGATTAATATTTGTCTATAAGGAACATTTGCGAATTCCTATCGTCTAACGAAAATAGATGAAACGTGCTATGTTAGATTAGTTGTTTCAAGACGATGTATATCGATTCACAGAACTGTCAGGAATCATGAAATATTTTGTTATTTGCATTTTACAGCAAGAATAAAGGCAGGAGGTTGATGATTTTCAGCCAATTACCATACAGACCTATAAATACCTAAAGGCAAAAAATCTATGTCAATTTCAATGAGTAACTAAATAACACTTAAATAAAAAAACACGACTGCATTGCCAAAAAACTAACTAAAAAGTGAAAAAAACAAGTTGTTTGTTTTACTTTTTAGTTCGTTTTTGGCATTGCAGTCGTGTTTATTTTATACTAGGGGTGCATCCGATACCTACCGATACCGATATATTATCGGTGATACTTCGGGTTTGCCGATATATCGGCATCGGCGATATTTTTATTTCCGGTACAACGATACTTTACAAATTTCGCGCTTCAAAAAAGTAATGTAAACGCGCGTGCGCTGTTTCGGCTTATTAGTTGCAAACGAGGCACGAACAATGACGTCTTATACCCAAACTTGAAAATAGTGGCGCAGAAATAGTAGTTTAGTTTCCAAATGAGTTCTGTCGCAGCTGAGAGACTATTTTCCACCGCAGGTCTCATTCAAATAGACTGAGAATACTTTGTTTCTTTCTTTTTTATACAAAAATCGTGTTAATCTTAATTTTAATAAGTAACACTTAATTATTAATTTTAATAACTAATAATCTCATTCTAAGTCTGCAATATTTTTTATATTTTTTTTCAATTAACCCTACTTGTATTTTATTTATTTTACCTTCATTTAAAATAAGCAATAAGCGTATCGGCATCGGTATTGCCAATATTTTTATAAGAATATCAGTACCGTATCGGCAAAAAGGCGTATCGATGCATCCCTATTTTATTCATTTTAGTGACAAGTTTTTTTTTGGAATGTGTTTTGTGGAAGGCCTTCGATTTGATAGATACCCAATCTAACCTATCTAACCTATTCAATTGATTATTTTTTTCAAAAATTATAGCCAGTGTCACTCGAGATGATGTAAGAATTCTAATGATACCCCATACATCCAAATCTGTTCAGAAATTTAAAAGTTATGGTGGAATACAGAAATTCACATACATACATATATGAACCCTGAAAACATTACACTCTTTTTTGGATCAGTCGTGTAAAAATAATGAATCAGTAGCAAATACTCAAGAAAACCTTTAAAAAAACAGTTGAACAACCTAATCCAATTCCTTTTTGCACCACACATCCGTATATAAAATAAAAGAAATCCACAATTATTTACTTATCTCAAACATCCGCTCCGAAACATCTTAATAACCTCATACATCAGCTACTTTTATAAACCAAACTAAAAGAAAACGCTTATCATTGAACTTGAGCGTTATTTTTAAGGAATCTCTGCGGAGCATCATTCATCTATTCACTATTGGCTCTAATTCTCGGCTTATTCATTGTTTATTTGTAGCGAGCCCATGGTGGCTTGTCGTGGAGCGAAAGTTTACAGCGAAAATAGACGGTGATTGTTTTGATAATGTGCATTTTCAACATGATGTCATAAGATTGATACGCTTTAGATTTTTAGTATCTTGATTATGTGAGAATTGTTAAATTTAGTTTTAAGATAATCTTGGGTAGTATATTTGTTTATATTTCTACGAAATGGCTTCTTCATCCATACGTAACATTTTGGCTACATGCACAGTTTTGTTGTCGACCGGTATCTACTATTATCCCTGTATTTAATTACCAAACTGCCGGTCCCTTACACATGGTTATTTTTGGATTCAATAAGTTACGCTAGCTTCATCTCCAGCTCCTAATGAATAGTGCCTGCGCGGGCGCGCGGGCCAGCAGCACGCGCCGCCGCCGCCGGCGCAGCTCTAAGCTTTCATCACAGTCATCACACATTTGGAAACACCACAAATTTGATAATACAGCAGTGAATGTACGTATATATCGTAGCCAGATCTTAGAATTGATCATTTTATGAACTGTTCCAGTATTTCATGAAAGGTGAACATCGACCGCTGGTCACATCATGACGTGGTCTGGTCAGATCACTGAATACTCAATGTTTGACGATATAATAGGTTGGGGAAAGAGTTTCTTCGCATTTTTTAAGAAAATTCAAAATATTTTTTAATATAGTTTATTTACATTTAACTAAAGTATGTAGGTACCATTTTGTTCGATAACTTTTTGCCATCTTGTAGGTAGGGACATGATCCCATTGCTATAGAAATTTTGGGACTTCTGGTCAAAATACCGCGACAAGTGGTTTTGGCAGTCCTCTCGTGATGTTAACCTGACACTGCCTAAAGAATTCTGAAGAAACCGAAATAGGTGGAAATCTAAAGGTGCAAGGTCAGGACTATACGGCGGATGCATAAACACCTCCCAGGCAAACTCTCTTAATTTTTGCTGAGTGGCTAAAGATGTGTGAGGTCTAGCGTTATCATGATGAAAAACCACACCCCTTCTGTTGATTAATTCCGGCCGTTTTCTCTCAACTTCTTGCTTTAATCTCATCAGTTGTTCGCAGTAGAGTTCAGAATCGATGGTCCTGCCTGGTGGTAACAGCTCATAATGAATAATGCCCTTCCAATCCCACCACACACACAGCATCACCTTGTTGCGAGTTAACCCGGGTTTCGCCACAGTCTGTGAAGCCTGACCGGCCTTTGACCACGACCTTTTTCGCACGTTCTTGTCATACGTGATCCACTTTTCATCACCAGTTATCAGCTTCTTCAAAAATGGTTCGGATTCATTACGTCGTAATAAAGAATCACAAATGAGTACACGGTTCATTAAGTTTCTTTCAGTGAGCTCGTGAGGTACCCAAATGTCGAGCTTTTTTGTGTACCCAGTTTTTTTCAAATGCGCCAAAACTGTTTTGTGGTCAATTTCCAGTACTTCAGCTACGTCGTAACTACTGATATGCCGATCTTGCTCCACTTTTTCAAAAATGGCATCCATTTTATCCGTAATAGGGCGACCAGAGCGACGTGCATCTTTGACATCAAAATTTCCGGATTGAAAACGCTTAAACCAAATTTGTGCTACTCTCACAGACACTACACTAGGTCCATAAACATCGCAATTTTTTTTCGCGGCTTGCGTTGCATTTTTACCTTTTTTGTAGTAAAATTTTAAAATGTATCGAATTTCTTCATTAGATTCACTCATCTTGACGGTACGAAAAACAAATGAAAATCACACATTTTCCTAATTTGAATTTGGAATTATGTTCTTTAAAATTTAAACTTTCAATGATACCAAAACCAGCCAGATACAAATAGTATAGCCAAAGAGATTTTATTACAAGTTCATACATACTATAATGCGAAAAGACTTTTTCCCCAACCTAATATATATAATATACGCATATCTATCATTTCAGTAATATGTAATCACTTTCAGTATTAGGTATTCCCCGATTTTGCCCGGAGTCTGGGTTTGTGCCCGGTTGATGACAATAGGTTCGCCCGCTATTACATGGGACTAAAACATAACTGGCGACATGTGGGTGTACTATAGGTATAGCTCTGCCTAACCCTTCGGGGAATACTGGCGTAAAGTTATGTGTGTGCTGTAATAGGTATTACAGAGGTAAAGTTGTTACATTGCTTTTCGTCTGTACGTCACCTAAGGAGAGACGAGAGGAGTACGCTTTTCGAAGGACCAAAACACTGGATTCCCGTATTCTGGAAGTCCCTTCGAGGCGACAAGTCTTCGTGACGGTGCAAAGGAGGAAGTGCCGACAGAGTAGCTGTAAGAACCGCTGCAGCAAGGCTCCTACGGTGCCCGACGAAAAACTGCGTGCTGCGAAGCCGAATACCCCGGTGTATATTTCCCGTCTCCACTATACCACTGACGCGGAAGACATCGTGAAGTACGTGAGTCGAAGAAGCCGAAGACGAAGCCGAGAGTGCAGCTGCTGGAGTCGCATTGCAACGTCAACTTTATGGCGTTTGTGGTGGCCATACCAACATGCTACCTGCTTCAGGTGATGGAAGAAAGCTTTTGACCTCAGGATGTGGGATTCCGCCGCTTTTGCGGACAAGTGCGACCAGAACGCACAAATACTTAGTGCAACCAAGTGATACTAAGATAGTTTTAAGTTTTATTTACTAACACAATTGTTATTACTTACTTAGGTTACTTAGGATATCTATGGGTCTTTGTAACCAGAAAAATAAATGGTTTATTATTATTGTCATATACTTATTATTAAATCAAATAATAAAACTTAATACTCCAAGACACATAATAATGACGTCATTATCTTTCTTAGAATATCGATACAATTATAATAGCTGATGGCTTAATCAGACCTGCCATTTCACAGGAGTACGTGGAACTACGTGACGCACGTTAATCGGTTTAATAGTTCGCCAGCTCTTCTCTGAATACTGAGTCTGTAACAGCCGTCAGGTGTGAATCTATCGATAGAGCTCAGTGCTAGTCTCAATATTCATCAGCAATCAGTGAACATGCTATGTTCATCATGGCTCTTCAAAAAGTTTGCTACAAAGACCAATTCAAAAAGTTGCTTCAGGTATTCTTTTCCTGGGCCTTATCGAACTCAATATTGTTTGAAAACTTTTGGGTAAAGCGTTATAGACCACAGTTTAATGATTAATAGGTCGATTGCTACCGTAATGCCAAACATTATTACTTTTTTTATTATTTTCGATGGGTCTTCTCTTGACTCTAGGTCTAGGTCTAGGTCAGAGGTGACAGAGACAAAGTCGACGATGGAGTGAGCTTACCCAGAAGAAGCCTGTTCACTCTCACTTTGCCCTTTATCTTTATCTACAACACTAATAAAATAGGCAACCGGTGTGCGTGTATGACCAGACGCATGAACGTATACGAAGCAAAAACAGTAAGTATGGATCGTAGCAAGAAAGGTTCTGTAGATTCTGGATACCCTCATGGGAAGAAGGCGTGAGTTTATGTATGTATGTAATAAAAATAGCGCCTATATTTTCCACCTAACTAGCCTAATATTATATTATCAACCAACATCACCATTCAAATACACCATTCACAAACCAACACACCAAAAAAAAATTATAAAAAAAAAAAAATCTAAAGAATTTTGGTACTGCAGGCGGGGACAAACCAATAACCTGAAATATGGTGTAACTTTTGTTTGTCCCCGCCTGCAGTACCAAAATTCTTTAGATTATAATGTTTGTTTTTCTCTTTTCAGTTATATGTTTTTGCAGTCGGGTTTTTTGTTTTTTAAAATATTTTTTTTTATTTCAATCTTTTTAATTTTGTTAATACATATATATTGGAATTGACTCTTTACTAGTATTCATTTGATACCAAAAATGTTAGCAATTTGTTTATAAAAAAAAATCCCCTCCCTTTTTTTTATATTTCCAGATGTAATATATAAATATTATATGCCTATGTCACTCCCACAATTAAGACGAATCTAACGACTCCTCATATGTTAAAATCTATCAAGCCGTTTAGGCTACAGAGCGTGCCAAAGAAATAGACATACATACATACATACACACATACTCTCGAAAAACATTACCCTCCTTCTGGGGCAGTCGGGTAAAAACAAAAACTAAATTATAAAATATCTGATCCAAAGGCGACTTTGAACCGCGAAGTTGACATTTCGCTAGCGTTCACGTTGGCCCGTGATTGTGAAAGAGTGCGTTATCAAAATAAATCGCTGGCGCGGCGCCAGCCATCAATGGAGCGGTACCAAGGTCCCTGTTCTTCGTGCCGCGTTATCCAGGAAATATCGTTGTACATGTTGACTATGATGCTAGTGTTGTGTAACGTAGATGTGATCAGGTTTTCCCATGGATTTGTTTCCGTTGTGTCATTTAGCGTAAGCGTCCAGCGGGGCGTTCAGCGTTGCGTGCGTGTTCAACGATCGCCACTCGGCCGTCACTCAAGACCCTCGCGAGTGTTTGCATGTGTTAACACGAACGTCGCACGCCCCGCCCCGCCAGACGCTCGAGTCGAAAGTGCACTCAGGCCGTACACTTAGATTTATTAACATCTTCAAAAAAAAAACGGAGGTTATCAATCCGACACGTATGTATGTAATATTATTGGCACTGCAATATATTCACATATGATAATCTATTAGGGCTTCCAAACAAATATACAAAATTTTATAGAAGTATGTTTGTTTGTCCACGCACTTCCCCGAAACTATTAATCAGAACGTGACCATTTAATTTATATTCGCTTACATTTACTTCAACTCAGGGAACAGTGCAAATTTCATCAAAATCAGTTTAGGAGTTTTAAGATCATGGACTAATACGTGTAAGTGTGACGGTGTGGTGTCAAAACAAAAACTACTTATTACCACCAAATATTCCAGTTTTAAGTTTTTACTAAAAAGTAAAAATTACGAAATAAAAAATAATTAAAAAAAAATCGACTTCAAAAAGAAATTAACTCAAAATTATGAAATAACTTTAATTTCGGAAGTCGGTGGTAAAATACAGATCCCAAGACACCGACTTCCGAAATTAAAGGTATTTCATAATTTTGAGTTAATTTATTTCAGAACACTCATTTAATTTTTGTGAGTCTGGATTTGTGCTATTACATGGGACTTCATAACTGGCGAAATGTGGGTGTACACCTCTGACCTAACCTAACCCTTGCACCCCCCCCCCCCCCCTCCCCCTGGCAATATGCATGTTATGCTTATATGTTTTCTTGATATC